>WHSE01000011.1:0-260498 GCA_012295165.1 Asparagus setaceus
GTCCGCTCCAAATTTCTATAAGTATGCAGCTACTTGCTACTCATCTCATCACGACACGGACTCGAGAAAACTAGAATTGAAATAGAGTGATATCTAGATATCAACAATGGTGAACTCAAGAGCTTATTGAGATGGCAAAGAAGTGGTGAAAGGTGGTCGCCTTGGCCAAAAGGATTGGGGACTGACCGACGATCTTGAACTAGATTCCAATGTGTGCATCTTTGGAGAAAAGGCCACTTTATTGTATATACCTCAGATGGGAAGAGGTTCATGGTTCCCTTGAGATTTTTGGAGATTATTTTTGTAGAACTCTTAAAGATGTGAAGATGAGCATGGGCTGCCAGGATGGTCCTATTGTATTGCCTTGTGATGCGGCGTTCATGGAGTATATTCTATCTTTACTCGAAGGCGAGGGTCTAAAGCTATGGGCGGTGTTGGGTTAAATCCTCGGCGGTGTGATTAAGTGTACCAAAATTACACACTAAACAAACGAAAAATAGAGACAATCACAAACACACAAGATTTCGTGGTTCGATCAAATTGATCTACATCCACCAGAGAGATTTCACTATATTCTCTCTCAATTACAACACTCAAAATTGAGTAATAAAACTCGTACAAAATGAGCACCTCTCTATTTTGTGTAGCACTCTCTTAGTTTTCTTAACACCGGGGCGAAGTCTTCAATCAAAGAGAGTCAGGAATCAAAATGAAAGGAAAAATGAGAGTGAGCGACCTTGACAATGACCTCAACCCTTTTTCTTTTCTTCTTCCGCTCATAACATGACCCATAATTGTTGAAAAATCTCTCAAGCTTGGGGCCCACTTGTCTCTATCAAAGATGTATCCCTTGATTTTAAGGGCCGAATATTTTTGGCTTGAATCTTTCCCTTGTGACCTTTGCCAAATATAGACAAGAGAAATCATTTGAAATCAAAATGGGCCCATGTTTGGATTCAAGCCAAAAAGTCAACAATCTCCACCTTGGATTGAATTCCCAAACATCAGCAGTGAACTACACCCCTCTTGCAAACAATGCCCAGCGGGGCCACCTAACAAGTCACGAATGCCTCCCAAGTCAAGCGATTGCTTGAACTTGAAGGGCAGTTTGGTCAACATGTCATTTGGGTTGTCTGCGGTACCAATCTTCTTCATCGTGATGCTTCTCGGCCGATTGCCTCACGAATGAAATGATATCGACATCGATATGTTTTGTCCTCTCGTGGTGTGAATTTTTACTTAGATGTATTGCGCTCGATTATCGCAAAATACAAGCGAACTAGCCTCTGCTGAAGCCCAAGCTCACCACGAGGTTTCAACCAAATGGCCTCCTTTACGCCTGCTGTGCCATGTACTCTGCCTCCGTAGTAGACAAAGCCAGCATCGTCGTAGAGTTCGATCTCCATAATAGTGAACCGGAAAGAGTAAAAGATAACCGGTCAAAGATCTCCTTTTATCGAGATCACCGGCATAGTCGAATCCACAAAACCTATAGCGAGGTTCCCGGAATCTGGCATCAAAGACCAAACCCAAATCTGAGGTACCCACGAGATACAGGAAGGATCCACTTCTTGCCTCCCAATGTGCCTTCCACAGGTGAGCCATATATCGCTCACTATCTTTTGCACGGGCAATAATGCGGGCCAGTACAAATCATAGCATACATAATGCTACCCATCGCACTAGAGTATGGAACTGGGACATCTCCTTTTTCTCGTCTCGCTCTTAGGTGAATCACGGTGTGAGCCTAAAGTGTGTAGCCAAAGGAGTCGTAACGGGCTTGGCATTCTTCATCCCAAAGCTCAAGCACCTTTTCAATATAACTCTTACGGAGATATAATGTTCGACTTTTCTGTCCCTCTTGATCTCCATCCCTAATATCTTCTTTGTTGCACCAAGATCTTTCATCTCAAACTCATCATGAGTTGTTTCTTCAAAATAAGAATCTGACATATTCTTAGCGCAATAAGCATGTCATCGACATATAATAGAAGATAAATAAAGAATCATCTCCTAGATGCATGTAGTACACACAACTATCATAAGTACTTCTTGAGTACCCATGATTAAGCATAAAATTATCAAACCTCTTGTACCCTTTATGCGGGAGGCTTGGTAGCCATACAAAGATTTCTTCAATCTGCAAACATGATCTTCTTTACCTTCTACGAATATCCCTCTGGTGAGACATGTAGATAGTCTCCTCAAGCTCACCATGTAAAATACGGTCTTCACGAGATGCTCAAGCTCGGATCAAATAGAGCAACCATGGCAAGCAATACGGATGGAGGTATGCTTCACAATTGGAGAAAATACTTCATCATAGTCAATTCCCTCCTTTTGCCTATAACCCTTTGCCACCAACCGTGCTTTGAATCTAGCATCTTCAACCCACAGGATCCCTTCTTTCTTCTTGAAAATCCATTTGCATCCAATTGCCCTTTTACCCTTAGGTAATTGCACCAAATCCCAAGTCGATTCTTGTAAAGTGATTCGAGTTCTTCTGTCATAGCCGTGGCCCATGACCGATTCACTGCATGAGACAGGCTTGATAAAATTTGATGGCTTTTGAATACCCATCTCTTGTTTGTCGTTGAGCATATGCCACTAACTTCGGCATGTGCATATCTTTGAGGAGGTCGATCTGTCTCCTCTCTCGCCGATAGCTATGGAATAAGGTTCTTGGTCTGACATCATCATCATCGAGCACGAATCATGTTGCTCTTCTACAAGCTGTAGGACCAATTTTTGTAGATGACTTTTGAGAAGTCTCTCCCTCGAGCTCCACACGAAGCTCCACCTTATTCATAGGCTTCTCTACATTTCCTGTGACTCATGAAACCTTCCATGATCAAGCATATATTTTCATTAAAAGTAACATCCTACTAATAATGAATTTAGGAGAATCGGGTTCAAGACTCCTGGCGATAGCCTTTGGCCATCGGCATAACCAATAAATATGCATTTCTTAGCTCTAGGCTCAAGCTTACCATCTCTAACATGATAGTAAGGGACATCCAAATACCTTTAAATTTGAATAATCCTGGGTTTACGACCATACCTCATTTGGAGTCTTGTGCTCAATGGCGGTAGAAGGAGCCGGTTTACCAAGTAACAGCGGTGTTAACGGCTTGACGAAGTCTTTATCCACCCGAGTTTGAGAGCATACACCTAGCTCTCTCCATCAATGTTCTATTCATGCGTTACGCCACCCCATTTTTTGAGGTGTACGACCGTGTGTGATGTCGTCACGATCGAATTTGGCGAGCTGGTTGAACTCACCAGCGCAAAACTCTAGGCCATTATCGTTGGGAGGCGTTTAATCTTCTTCCCGGTTTGATTTTCAACAAGAACTTTCCACTTCTTGAAAGTTTGAACACCTCGCTTTTAGCCCTAAGAAAATAAACCAAACTTTCTGGAAAAATCATCAATAGCGTCGGAAAATAAAGAGCACCACCTTTGGATGGAACTTGGCGGTCCCCACAAATCTGAATGGATGTAGTCGAGAGTGCCCTTCGTCATTGTGAGCCGGTTGAAGTGACTGAGTTTGCTAAACACCACGGTGCTCACGAAATCAAGTGATGATGTATGATCACCACGAGTAAGCCACGTTTACTCAAAATAGTCATCCTTCGCTCATGTGGCCTAAGCGCATATGCCACAAGGCGGTAGTGTCCCTATCGACATCGAGGACACACCGCTGTCATCCGCCGTCTTGCCTTGGAGACATAAAGATTGTTCACCTTGCTACCTTTAATCACAACCAATGAACCCTTAGTAACTCTAAGAGCTCCACCTCCACACGTAAGAACACCCAATAGAATCCAAAGAACTCAAAGAAATCGATTTTTCTTTAAGTCCGGATGTGTCTCACATCGACAAAGTTCTCACTATCCCATCATGACACGGATCACGGTGTACCAATACCAATGTCTTGCAAAGCGCATTTACCCATCAAAGCCGATCCACCACTTATAGGTTTGTAAGTAGTGAACCAATTTTATTTGGACACATATGATAAGGCCTTTTGTATCAAGATCCATTCTCTATCGAACGGCCATCCAAGGGACATCTTGCAAGAACCGTCTCGAACAACAGCGATGTCGGCCTTCTGTGTATTAGATGAATCGAGGTTTCACCACGGGGTTGTCTTTCTTCTTTAGAGCATAGCATTCGACCGTAATGCCCTTTCTTGTGTGATGAAACACTCCACTGTTTCTTATTTTGGGCTGATCCGGACTTGAGCGATTTCGGATTGCCCTTTATCACCCTCTGGACTTGATCTACCTCGGCTAGCGGACCATCACCGCCTATTGGTACCTTTCCCATTCAACTTTGTTCTTAACTCGGTAGAATTCAAAGAGGCCTTCACATCCTCCGGACTTATGGATTCTCTTCCATACAACATAGAGTTAACAAAGTTTTCATAAGAGTCGCAAGGAACACAACACAATGAGAGCGGGTCTTCATCCTCAAGTTTAAGATCGGGTTCTTCATATCCATGACTATTTTATTAAATTCATCAAGGTGTTCTGAATGGGTGTACCTTCTTTCATCTTCGGCGTGTATAGCCATTTGTTTGGTCTAATCTCGTTGTAAGAGATTTCTTCAAATAGAGACTTTCGAGCATTGACCACAACCCATTGCCGTTTCCTCATGGCGCTTCCGCTGCACATTGCGGATAGTGACAATTGCAAGGCTACATGAACCTTTTCGTCCATCTCTTCGATCTCGGCAGAGGTCATATCATCCGGGTATTTCCCATCGATAGCTTTAACCGTGCCTTCCATCGTAACAAAGCCTTCATCTTTATCCTCCATAGGCGAAATTGTTACGGCAATCGAATATTGACACGAGAACTTCAGAGGCCATTTGGAAGATGAAAGCAACCCCGAACAGAAGCTCGATACCGGTTTGTTGGGTTAAATCCTCGGCGGTGTGATTAAGTGTACCAAAATTACACACTAAACAAACGAAAAATAGAGACAATCACAAACACACAAGATTTCGTGGTTCGATCAAATTGATCTACATCCACGGCAGAGGGATTTCACTATATTTCTCTCTCAATTACAACACTCAAAATTGAGTAATAAAACTCGTACAAAATGAGCACCTCTCTATTTTGTGTAGCACTCTCTCTTGGGTTTTTCTTAACACCAGGGACGAAGTCTTCAATCAAAGAGAGAGTCTGAGGAATCAAAATGAAAGGAAAAATGAGAGTGAGAGCGACCCTTGACAATGACCTCAACCCCTTTTTCTTTTCTTCTTCCGCTCATAACGCCAGCCGCAATTGTTGAAAAATCTCTCAAGCTGGGGGCCCACTTGTCTCTATCAAAGATGTATCCCTTGATTTTAAGGGCCGAATATTTTTGGCTTCTGAATCTTTCCCTTGCTGACCTTTGCCAAATATAGACAAAAGAAATCATTTGAAATCAAAATGGGCCCATGTTTGGATTCAAGCCAAAAAGTCAACAATCTCCACCTTGGATTGAATTCCCAAACATCGAAACAGTGAACTACACCCCTCTTGCAAACAATGCCCCAAGCGGGGCCACCTAACAAGTCAGTACTCCCAAGTCCAGCGATTAGCTTGAACTTGAAGGCCGGACGGTTTGGTCAACATGTCGGTTGGGTTGTCTGCGGTACCAATCTTCTTCATCGTGATGCTTCTCGGCCGGTTGCCTCACGAATGAAATGATATCGACATCGATATGTTTTGTCCTCTCGTGGTGTCTTTGAATTTTTACTTAGATGTATTGCGCTCGATTATCGCAAAATACAAGCGAACTAGCCTCTGCTGAAGCCCAAGCTCACCAGCGAGGTTTCTCAACCAAATGGCCTCCTTCTTGCTTCGCTGCGCCATGTACTCTGCCTCCGTAGTAGACAAAGCCAGCATCATTGTAGAGTCGATCTCCAACTAATAGGTGAACGGAAAGAGTAAAAGATAACCGGTCAAAGATCTCCTTTTATCGAGATCACCGGCATAGTCGAATCCACAAAACCTATAGCGAGGTTCCCGGAATCTGGCATCAAAGACCAAACCCAAATCTGAGGTACCCACGAGATACGGAAGGATCCACTTCCTTGCCTCCCAATGTGCCTTCCACAGGTGAGCCATATATCGCTCACTATCTTGTGCACGGGCAATGTCCGGGCGAGTACAAATCATAGCATACATAATGCTACCGCGCACTAGAGTATGGAACTTCGGGACATCTCCTTTTGGTCGCTCTTAGGTGAATCTGAAGCTGAGAGCCTAAAGTGTGGAGCCAAAGGAGTGGTAACGGGCTTGGCATTCTTCATCCCAAAGCGCTCAAGCACCTTTTCAATATAACTCTTACGGGAGATATAATGTTCGGCTTTACGTCCCTCTTGATCTCCATCCCTAATATCTTCTTTGTTGCACCAAGATCTTTCATCTCAAACTCATCAGCGAGTTGTTTCTTCAAAATAAGAATCTGCGACATATTCTTAGCGACAATAAGCATGTCATCGACATATAATAGAAGATAAATAAAGAATCATCTCCTAGATGCATGTAGTACACACAACTATCATAAGTACTTCTTGAGTACCCATGATTAAGCATAAAATTATCAAACCTCTTGTACCAGCATGCAGGCTTGCTTGAGCCATACAAAGATTTCTTCAATCTGCAAACATGATCTTCTTTACCTTCTACGGGTATCCCTCTGGTGAGACATGTAGATAGTCTCCTCAAGCTCACCATGTAAATACAGTCTTCACATCGCTCAAGCTCCGGATCAAATAGAGCAACCATGGCAAGCAATACGGATGGAGGTATGCTTCTGGCGGAGAAAATACTTCATCATAGTCAATTCCCTCCTTTTGCCTATAACCCTTTGCCACCAACCGTGCTTTGAATCTAGCATCTTCAACCCACAGGATCCCTTCTTTCTTCTTGAAAATCCATTTGCATCCAATTGCCCTTTTACCCTTAGGTAATTGCACCAAATCCCAAGTCGATTCTTGTAAAGTGACTCGAGTTCTTCTGTCATAGCCGTGGCCCAATGACCGATTCAGCATGAGACAGACTTGATAAAATTTGATGGCTTTTGAATACCCATCTCTTCATTTGTCGTGAGAGCATATGCCACTAACTTCGGCATGTGCATATCTTTGAGGAGGTCGATCTGTCTCCTCTCTGCCATAGCTATGGAATAAGGTTCTTGGTCTCGACATCATCATCATCCGAGCACGAATCATGTTGCTCTTCTACAACTGTAGGACCAATTTTTGTAGATGACTTTTGAGAAGTCTCTCCCTCGAGCTCCACCTGAAGCTCCACCTTATTCATAGGCTTCTCTACATTTCCTGTAGACTCAACAGAAACCTTCCCATGATCAAGCATATATTTTTCATTAAAAGTAACATCCCTACTAATAATGAATTTAGGAGAATCAGGTTCAAGACTCCACAAGCGATAGCCTTTGACGCCATCAGCATAACCAATAAATATGCATTTCTTAGCTCTAGGCTCAAGCTTACCATCTCTAACATGATAGTAAGCAGGACATCCAAATACCTTTAAATTTGAATAATCACTGGGTTTACCTGACCATACCTCATTTGGAGTCTTGTGCTCAATGGCGGTAGAAGGAGACCGGTTTACCAAGTAACAAGCAGTGTTAACAGCTTCAGCCCAGAAGTCTTTATCCAACCCAGAGTTTGAGAGCATACACCTAGCTCTCTCCATCAATGTTCTATTCATGCGTTCTGCCACCCCATTTTCTTGAGGAGTGTACGTAGGTGTGATGATACGATCGAGAATTTGGCGACTGGTTGAACTCACCACGCAAAACTCTAGGCCATTATCGTTGGGAGGCGTTTAATCTTCTTCCCGGTTTGATTTTCAACAAGAACTTTCCACTTCTTGAAAGTTTGAACACCTCGCTTTTGCGCCTAAGAAAATAAACCCAAACTTTCTGGAAAAATCATCAATAGCGTCGAAAAATAAAGAGCACCACCTTTGGATGGAACTTGAGCGGTCCCCACAAATCGAATGGATGTAGTCGAGTGCCCCGTCATTATGTGAGCCGGTTGAAGGCGACTCGAGTTTGCTTCCCAAACACCACGGTGCTCACGAAATCAAGTGATGATGTATGATCACCCGCGAGTAAGCACGTTTACTCAAAATAGTCATCCCCTTCGCTCATGTGGCCTAAGCGCATATGCCACAAGAGTAGTGTCCCTATCGACATCGAGGACACACTGCAGAGCTGTCACCAATCGCCTTGGAGAACATAAAATTTGTTCACCTTGCTACCTTTAATCACAACCAATGAACCCTTAGTAACTCTAAGAGCTCCACCTCCACGTGTAAGAACACCCAATAGAATCCAAAGAACTCAAAGAAATCAGATTTTTCTTTAAGTCCGGATGTGTCTCACATCGACAAAGTTCTCACTATCCCATCATGACAGGATGCGAATTGTACCAATACCAAGCTGCTTGCAAAGCGCATTGTTACCCATCAAAGCGATCCACCACTTATAGGTTTGTAAGTAGTGAACCAATTTTATTTGGACACATATGATAAGGCGCACATCAAGATCCATTCTCTATCGAACGGCCATCCAAGGGACATCTTGCAAGAGCCGTCAACAACGGCGGTGTCGACCTTTATTAGATGAATCGAGGTTTCACCACGCTGGTTGTCTTTCTTCTTTAGAGCATAGCATTCGACCGGTAATGCCCTTTCTTGTGACGGAGAAACACTCCACGTTTCTTATTTTGGGCTGATCCGGACTTGAGCGATTTCGGATTGCCCTTTATCACCCTCTGGACTTGATCTACCTCGGCTAGCGGACCATCGGCTGCCTATTGGTACCTTTCCCATTCAACTTTGTTCTTAACTCGGTAATTCAAAGAGGCCTTCACATCCTCCAGACTTATGGATTCTCTTCCATACAACATAGAGTTAACAAAGTTTTCATAAGAGTCAGGCAAGGAACACAACACAATGAGAGCCTGGTCTTCATCCTCAAGTTTAAGATCCAGGTTCTTCATATCCATGACTATTTTATTAAATTCATCAAGGTGTTCCTGAATGGGTGTACCTTCTTTCATCTTCAGCGTGTATAGCCGCTGTTTCAGGTACAATCTCGTTGTAAGAGATTTCTTCAAATAGAGACTTTCGAGCATTGACCACAACCCCGCTGCCGTTTCCTCATCGGCAACTTCACGAAGCACATTGTCGGATAGTGACAATTGCAAGGCGCTGTAGAACCTTTTCGTCCATCTCTTCGATCTCAGTAGTCATATCATCTGGGTATTTCCCATCGATAGCTTTAACCGTGCCTTCCGTCGTAACAAAGCCTTCATCTTTATCCTCCATAGGCGAAATTGTTACGGCAATCGAATATTGACAGGAACTTCCGCAGGAGCCATTTGGAAGACGAAAGCAACCCAGAACCGAGAAGCTCTGATACCAGTTTGTTGGGTTAAATCCTCAGCGGTGTGATTAAGTGTACCAAAATTACACACTAAACAAACCAGAAAAATAGAGAGACAATCACAAACACACAAGATTTACGTGGTTCGATCAAATTGATCTACGTCCACGGCAAGAGGGGATTTCACTATATTTCTCTCTCAATTACAACACTCAAAATTGAGTAATAAAACTCGTACAAAATGAGCACCTCTCTATTTTGTGTAGCACTCTCTCTTCGGTTTTTCTTAACACCAGGGACGAAGTCTTCAATCAAAGAGAGAGTCTGAGGAATTAAAATGAAAGGAAAAATGAGAGTGAGAGCGATCCTTGACAATGACCTCAACCCCTTTTTCTTTTCTTCTTCCGCTCATAACGCCAGCCGCAATTGTTGAAAAATCTCTTAAGCTGGGGGCCCACTTGTCTCTATCAAAGATGTATCCCTTGATTTTAAGGGCCGAATATTTTTGGCTTCGAATCTTTCCCTGCGACCTGCCAAATATAGACAAAGAGGAAATCATTTGAAATCAAAATGGGCCCCACATGTTTGGATTCAAGCCAAAAAAGTCAACAGACAGGGTGTTGTTAGACACGGTATTCACGCACTGTCATTCTCCTTGCTCTTCACAAACTTTAGGATTGAATCAACAAGTTGTTTGTATCTTCGAATGTCCGATTCGTTGTAAAGAGTTATACTTTTGTAGTTGAGTTTAGATACTATTAAATGATTCAGTGCCTCGGGAATGAGAAATATTCACTTTCATCGGAATTCCCTACAATTACATAGTAAATATTACTAGAAATATCCTAGTTACGAATTTCAATTGCGGCGATATTTTAACTTCCGCATCCTTAGAAGTTAACATGTGAAATTAACCCCAAAAGAAATATCATGGTGAATTCTCTAAAAGGTTTTCTAGTTTGATATAATATGGTTTTATGTAGACAAGGCTGATAGGTTTGTAAACTATATCATAATATCTGTATTTCAATGAAAAATTACAATTTGATGATTTTTTTTTCTGATTACAATACAATTAGTCTTTTAAGACTACCATTAAAGCCATTATGTGTTATTTATCAATTTTTAGGTAGAGATCTTTTTGTCAGTTGCTAGATATAAATTTTGTCAAAGGTGAAAGGACTCTTTCATTTCACCAAAACCCTAAAGTTATGGTGAGGGCAGAGGGTTATAATTTCATATTCTACAAGTTTTTTCAAGACATAATTAAAATGTGTCTATAAGGATTACCAATTACACACATAGTCACCAAATGTTACCACCTCAGTTAAGTTACACCTTTTGCACTACAATATTCAATTTCTTTTTAGAACATATTGCTTGCACATCTTTAAAGAGAAAATTTCTAAGAGAATTTTGCATCATGCACGTTACAGAAATTTTACACAGGTACATAGTTTTAATGGTGTCCCTTACAATTAGACAGTAAACATGGGTACATAATTTAAACTATAAGATGATCATGTTTTATTTTAACATTTCGTACAAGTGCGTTGAGAACTTGCAAGATGTTTATCTAAAAAATTAGGTGTAATTCCCTATATTAGCCTCCAAAGATGACGGAAAAAACATAACAATCTTATCTCATAAAACTTCCATTGTCATTGTCATTGCTGATTCTTTGACAAATGATATTGTTAGAGATGATGCACTTTCAAAGCCCCTATCACCTGCTCGGTTCTTACAGATTAAGAACATGCTCACCGCTGTTTCACCTCGGCTTCACTTGAGGGGGACTGTTAGAGATAATCAGAGTTAGTTACCGAAGGTTACAACTGACAACTCATCAACAACCTGAGATTCAAATTTGAATATGCAATCTTTGTAACAACTCAACTCTATAAATATAATATGCAGTCCCATGGAACGGGTATGCACTTTAGCATCAAAATCATTGTCTTATAGATATGTACCATCCAATTTCACCTATTGTAATTTCAGTTCCAGCCAAAAAAAAAAAAAATATATATATATATATATATATATATATATATATATATATATATATATATATATATATATATATATATATATATATATATAGTCAGTTCAAGTTCCATTTGCAGGCAAGGAGTTTTGCATTTAATAAGAAGAAACGAAGTGGTATCTTTTCTAAAATCATCAATAGTAATTTTTTGTTTATTTCACCAACAAGCCTAGAGCAAGCATACCAAAAAATTGGAGAAAAGGCCCCTGTGCGACAGTTTTGAAGTTGCACATAGATTTCTAGATTAGTCAGGTTGCAATAAATATGGAAGAATGCTCTGTAACCAAACACGCGACATAGGCTACATTCGCTGTTTAATCTTGTGCATTACTAACTCATGTGTCTTCCCACTCTTTATGAGAGCTTCAACAATGGCAAAAAGACTACGTACTATTCCTTCTAAAACACAAGATAGGAGCTGCACTCCACTTGCTAAACAAAATATGCAATCATAATAGACAAAAGCAAATGACGATGGCCCTTCAAGGATCCTTGTATCAGCAGCATGATCTATATTCATCCATCAACTCTATGAGCTTTATTCATTTGCTAAACAAAGGGGTCCATCAAGATAGACATTATTACACAAACGATGGCCCTTCAGATTAAAATTCATGCCCAGCTCATGAAGTGAAGCAATACCATAACTCCGGCATTTAGCTCCTCTTGGAACATGGGTTGTCTTACAGTTGGAAGATACAGGAATTGAGCAAGAGAATTGATAGATATGGTGAAGCAGGTGGCTAGACCCGGCATGTCTTAGAGTACTACCAAGAATTGGAGATAAGAAAATGGTTCACCAGTCATTGACTAGTGTCTTATACTATCGAAAACAACTTCCTAACCAAATCCAAACATCATATTTCAAATCTCATCTTCTCATGTACGAAGCACATGGCTCTGTTTTCTCTTCCAAATTCCATACAAACTCCTACAGCTTGTCATGGGGCCACTTTCCATTCCTATAAGTATACCACCACATTGCAACTCTTCTCATCAAATACACAGCTTCACAGTCTAGAAATCAAACTATTTCTTCTCAAACTTTGATATCTACATTCAACAATGGTAAACTCCAAGAAGATCATTGAGATGGCAAGAAAATGGAGAAAGGCAGCTGCCTCGGCAAAGGGTCTCCTCAACCCAGGCTGATGCTAAAGTAGATTCCAATGCTTGCAGGACACGGTTGCAGAAAAAGGCCACTTTATTGTATACACCTCAGATGCGAAGAGATTCATGGTTCCCTTGAGATTTTTGGAGAGCATTATTTTTGTAGAACTCTTAAAGATGTCGGAAGATGAGCATGGGCTACCAAGTGATGGTCCTATCATATTGCCTTGTGATGCAGTGTTCATGGAGTATATTCTATCTTTGCTCAGAAGACGAGGGTCTAAAGCTATGGACAGGGTGTTGTTAGACACTGTATTCAAGCACCGTCATTCTCCTTGCTCTTCACAAACTGTAGGATTGAATCAACAAGTTGTTTGTAGCTTCTGAATGTTCTGATTCATTGTAGTCAGTGATACTTGTGTAATTAAATATTAGATAATATTGATTGACAAATTAATTACGGAAGTGATGTTCCATGGTCAATTTTCTTAATAGTTTGTAAATTTGTTAGATGTTTAATCTCTAAAACAGGCCTAATTCCTAGATTAACCTACAAAAATATGGTACATGGAGATAAAAGAAAACAATAATTATAAGTATTCCGATGTAATTCTCAATTGCTTAATGCTACAACACTTAATTCCACCTAACTATTTGGATTTCAGAATTACAGCACATGTTCTGTGTACCATGACTTTGGGCATTTCAGCAAAAGAGAAGGAGTTGTCTCTTTTCTAAAGTTACATACACTAGTAGTTTACGTGATTACACCTAGAATCCTAGAAGAGGAGTGGGGAAAAAGAAAAGAGGACAAAGAAATAAGCAAACGCAATGGCCCAAAGAGAGATTTGCCTTTCTGTATAAAATACTTTCAGGTTGTAATGACAATACCCATGGTGCACAAAAAAATGTCAAAAAGTTCGATATATTACTACATAGACCCGTGAGGTAGCTATAAATATGAAGACATGCTCCGTTACGAAGAAAACTGCAAAAATATGACAATACATATATAATATATTTTCGGTCATTTTTCTGAATTACAAACTTATGAGCCCTTTTCATTGTAAGAACTTGAACAATGAAAAACGAATCTAGTGCTCCTCAAAAATAAAAAGATAAGAGCTATACATAGACCCGTGTAGTGTAACTGTTTTGCAGTTACTACCCTGTAAATAGATGCCCTGGGTTACTTTGCATCTTTTACTCCTAGTAAAATTTTGACAGGTATTTCCCTTGGGTAAAAGTAGCGAGTCTATCCGGGTGTATAAGAGTCAAAAATAATTAACCCATGGGTCTAATTGCCATGATAAAACTACAGGGGTACTAAGTTCAAAACAACCATAGTACATGGGTCTACGTGCAATTAGCCCAACAAAATATGCAATCAAGAGTGACAAAGGCACATGTTTGTGGCCCTTCGAAGATCCCTACATCAATAGCAATATCTATATATTCATCTTTCGAATCTATGAGCTGCATTGATCAGTTGCTAAACATAAGGTACCACGCCCATCTCATGAAGCCAGGCAGTAGTAAGATTCAGACATATAACGTCCGCCTCCAATTGGTACATGGACAGTCTTTCCATCCCATGCCTCTATGTATAAGCTTGACGGCACCATTTCTTTCAATTCAAGGCATATACATAATCTTTTTGATTTGTCACACATCAGTATTCCAAATAACAGGGAAAAATTGTTATGATAAATGTTAAGAATTAAAGTTAGTTGAAGTGTTCAACATACATGTTAACATTTGAGGTAAAATGTTTCATGACAAGATATAATTTCATTTATATTGTTATATTACAAGCAACCACTTAACCTTTTGGGTAGATTGATTTTTGACCCTCAACCCATCAACTCTCATCTTGTAGTCCTGTTATCATCTGTCAATACGTACGGAAAGGGCTCCGGTGCCATCATTGCCAGCATTGAATGAGCAATTGAACGCACTACAATAAACGTTGCAAATTGTGATACATTTTTTGTCTCCACACGACATATTTTTGTGTTGCACAAATGAAGCGCGGTACACACCAAAAGTGTGGGTAGAGCACGTGTCAATAAATACCAAAGCATGATATATAAGCAAGGAAACGGCACATTCTACATGAATACGCACGTTTTCTCTGAATAACTAACTCATCGTTAAACCTTTGTCTTCCCTCTCTCAACTATCCTCTGTTAAATTTAACTCTTTGGTTCCACCTAAAGAAGATATCAGTTTAGTCTTACACCTATCAGAAGTTCAAAAGAGTACCCATCTTGTGTTCAGGCGTGTTAGAACAGGAAAATAAGTTGTCCTTTCTGAGATTATATACTGCACCAGTAGTTTAAAGATTTTTCCAAAAATTCTGAAAGAAAAATAGAAGTTTTGGACTAAAGGAATATACAAACACATTGTCTCCCAAGGAGACTAGTGTCTCCATTCACCAAAGTTTTCAAAGTTATAACAACAACAGCTACTTAGGTGGCTACAAAGTTTGTTTTGTAAAACGCTTATAACGGTGTGAGTTCGAGTTGCACGTACTAATTGTATATATATAGTTTGCTCTGAACTTCTACCATCAGCGGGTTATATAAATATATTGGTAAAGCTATGTGATATGAAGTGTCAAGGCACTGACTCGTACTTCGGACTTGTCTCCGCATGTCTGTCATTGCCGCTGCACTCGTTTATATCTTCCGCTGCTGTTTCGGGGCGTGACAAATAACTCCAAAAACCAAAGATAAGGGATGCACTCCACAGCCCTTACAGGACCCTCTCATCAGTCATATGATCGATATCCATCACTGAAATCTATGAGCTGCATTCATTTTCTAAACCGAAGGGTCTATCGAGACACACATTACACAAGGATCCCCCTCCAAATTAATATCCACGAATTGAAGCATCAACAAAGTCCAGAAATGCAACCTCAACCTCTACTTTGCACATGGACTGTCTTCCCTTCTCATCATGTCCCACAATATAGACTTCACTAGAATCACTACTCACCTAATTATGAGATTTCGCTCCACTTTGGAGCATGGATTATCTAAGAGAATGGAGAGAAATTGATGTGGACATCGAGCTTTCCTTTTTTGTTTAATTTTGAATTTTGAATTTTGAATTTCAAATTATGGTAGCTAATCGATTGTAATTGATTGAGAGATTTGAGGGATTTGTATTTCAAAGCCTATTTAAGCAGTTTGTAATCGATTGGAGAAATTATTGAATGAATAAAAATATTGAGTGCTAATTGCATTGTTAAGGTGTGAAACGCGGTGTGAAACCATTGATTTCCCTCTTTACACCGCTTTCCTCACCGCCCAAAACATCTCCATCGCCCAAACGCCTACGTACCAAAACGCCCTATACCGGCCCCTACTCTCTCCCTTTCCTCAAACTTTATTTTCTTTACTTATGACCTTGCTCCAGAATCCTATATTTATTACTATTTTTAACCCCTGAACTTTGTCTAATCCCATACATCCGCTTTAATCCCTTTGTTCGACCAAATCCCAGGATTCTATACGACTTCGACCTTCTGCTTTTCGAGATCTGAAGGCTTGCCTTAACCTAACCACCTGATTCGTTTAATGACGCTTCTTTCCTTCCCTCAACCTGAAGAACCCTCCTCGGTCCCCACTAATGCATGCTGACCACGGCGAAGATGCCGGCCAGATAATGATCCGAGACATGTGTGGTTGATTTACAGCTCTCTCAGTGGTTCGACTACCAGTCCTTCGAGTATATCGATCGCGTGACTCCTCAGATCGTCGATAGCACGGAGAGCCGCTTTGGGAATCGGGCCTGCACCGACATTTCTACCCCGACGCCTCTTCATCCCGCACGATCTCGAGGGGAACTTCCTCCCCTCACATTCGGTGTTGCCGCACCGCCTCTGGAGGATCCGCACGTCGAGCCTATTCAGGACGACAAAGGTTTCGTTTTCTTTCGACCCAGCATCTAGAAGCTGCTATCATTTTATGTTATTATCAATTTTATTATCGATTCGCGATTGTGTATTACGTTTGATTAGTGGCGGTGACTCTATTTGATCATGACAATTGCTTATCTAGATATTACAAGTCGAACTTTATTACAAGAATAAATCATGACATTCGTTTTCTGAACAATTTACAAGGTCATAAACTGAATACATTACAATTTTGTTTAAAACCATCGTCAACGTCACTTTATTTCTTGAGCTTCCTGCCTAGATCGATCGCTGATTTGGTGAAGCATTGTTGTCGCCGATCTTCATACCTGCACACACTGTGTTTCACATCATTTTTGGTATCAAAGCGTGGTTCTAGGGTAGGAAAATTTAGAATAGTTTAATTGAGTCTTATTTATATAAAAAAAATTTAATTACCATTCTGTTCATTTAGCTGTTAGCGCATACCATTCACCTCATTTAGTTGTTAGTGCATACCCACTCGCACGGGTCTACCATATCGATTAGGAGAGTCAAGTGAATCATCTGGTGAGTCCAGCATGTCAGGCAGTGTAGATTCCGCAATCCTCTAGAAGCCCGTAGGAGCCACCTCTAGAGTCCACATCGCCTAGCGGTGATACTGTGATGGACCAATTGTCATTCTGCGATGAGGACGTTGCGTAATTAAGGTGGCGTGATTGTGATACCCCAAGATTTAGTCCCACATTGGATATTGATTGAGTGATTGAATGGTTTAAATGATGGGTCTTGAGGGCCAAGTTTAACATTGGCTAGCAAATTTTGACAGTGGATTGAACTAAACCACGTGTCACATTCCGTGGGTCCTTGGACTTACATCGCGTCAATGGGCCCACGGGCTCGGGGCGTAACAATTTTGCATAATGCACGTTACAGAAATTTTACACAGATACATAGTTTTAATGGTGTCCCTTACAATTAGACAGTAAACATGGGTACATAATTTTAAACTATAAGATGATCATGTTTTATTTTACCATTTCGTACAAGTGCATTGAGAACTTGCAAGATGTTTATCTAAAAAATTAGGTGTAATTCCCTAGATTAGCCTCCAAAGATGACGGAAAAAACATAACAATCTTATCTCATAAAACTTCCATTGTCATTGCTGATTCTTTGACAAATGATATTGTTAGAGAAAATCAGAGTTTGTTACCGAAGGATTCAACTGAGAACTCATCAACAACCTGAGATTCAAATTTGAATATGTAATCTTTGTAATCTCACTCTGTTGTACCTGTATATCTCATTGTAACAACTCAACTCTATAAATACAATATGCAGTCCCATGGAACGGGTATGCACTTTAGCATCAAAATCATAGGCTTATATGGTATCAGAGCTTCATAAGACTAGCTATCTATTTTTGCTCCCATGGCCTCTTCTTCTTCTACCCTGTCTACCTTAACCTCATCTACATCCACTTTGACAAACCCATTTCAATCAAAGAATGTCTTCAATCTGGTGTCCGTCAAACTCGACGGGTCCAACTATCTTCTATGGCGGGCTCAATTTCTTCCCACCTTACGTGGGTTGCGTCTTATTGGCTATGTCGATGGGTCATTTGCATGCCCATCTGAATATATAGTTGATACCTCCTCAACGGACTCCTTGATGGAGCCAAAGCTACCTCAACAACATCACCTTCCCCTGTACTCAATCCTGAGTACATGGCATGGTAGGAATAAGACCAGCTGATCCTTGGTTGGCTTCTTTCATCTCTTACAGAGAATATGCTTGAACAAGTCATCAGTTGCATGGCATCTCTTTCGGTAGTGCGACCCTTCAAACATTGTTTGCTTCATCTTCACGCATACAAAATTCAGGACCTCAAGCATGATCTCTCCAATATCACCAAGGGGTCACTTTCCATGACGGACTACATCAAGAAGGTAAAATCCCTTGCTGACTCTCTTGCGGCAGTTGGGCACACTACCTCATCACAGGACCCTATTGATCACACCCTCATTGGCCTTGGTCCTGCCTATGATTCCTTTGTCATTTCTGTTTACACAAAACTAGATGACCTCTCTGTGGATGATGTTCATAGCGTGCTCCTTAGCTACGATCGCCGTCTTGTACATCATTCTCATCTCTGTGCAGCTGCAGCATCTCTCTCCGTCAATATAGCATCCAAACAAGCTAAGGCATGTACCTCACCTCAGCCCAATCATTCTCGTCAAGGTCGTGGTGCCTTGTGTTGTGGTGGTGGGAGATGAGGCCGGGCAATCACTGCAACAACAACAGCAACAACAATAGATTGCGTTCTGATTTTAATCAGAATTCAATTCAATGTCAAATATTTGGCATCCATGGTCACGCTGCCCGCACATGTCGCTGACGATTTGATATTTCTTTCCAGGGTGTCGCTGCAACGCCCTCCACTTTTGGTGCTGCCACAATGCCTTCTGCTTATGTTGCTTCACCCCCAATGATCTCTGACTCAAATTGGTATCTGTTCGCGGGAAAAGTCGGAACCTTCTTCATTGCTGAACTCATTACACCTTTATGGGATTACAAATGAATTCGATAAAAATCACCTTTTTATAAGACTGATTACAACGAAAAAGAGTAAAAATTATAACTTTTCTCCTAAACAAACGCGGGATCCGTTTATCGGATCCTCGCTTGCGTGGGTGTCTTTGCCTATGCCGGGGACTCTGTTCCGTCCGTGGACCACCGCGTGATCCGATCCGATGATAGATCTATACGGTAAAAAGGGGTTATCTCAGGAGGGAAATAATAGCCCAAGCGAATGAAATCGACCAAGCGAAATCAAAGCTCTTCTCGGAATTAAAAACTAGGTTTTGATCCAGAAAAAATGGTGTAGATCTGACCGAGATCTCTCGAACTTTCACAGGGGATTATCTCACGAAGGAGGATAATAGCCCTGGGGTTCGCTAAGATCTGGTTGTCGAAGATGATCGCCGAAAAGTCTTCCCTTTCTCTCGAGATCTAGATCTGAAGCTTGATTTCAATTTGGCAGAGCTTCGACTTCTTGCAAAAAATCCAAATCCTCTCAAATGAGACCCCCACCTCTCTATTTATAGGCTTGAAAGTAGATGCGGGTCAAAAAAAATGCAAAAAGCCCACCGAGACACCTAGGTGTCACCGTTATGCGAGCACCACAAGGTGTCTCGGGCTTAACTGAATGCCATACGGCTTTCGCTTCTTTCGGTCGGGGTGATTCACTTTGATTTGATTCTAACCCGATCTTGTGAGTCGGTCGATTACGTCGTCGATATTTGCGATTCGAGCTTCCGCGGTTGGATTTATTCCATCGTTTTGCGTGATTAAGCTTCATTGGTTTGCGTGCTTTGCCGACCTGTTTCATGTGTTTCGTCGGCTCGCTTCACTGACTTAGACACCTCGTCGACTCGCCTCATGCGTTTCATCGACTCGCTTTATGCGTTTGCGTCGCGGTCACTTGTCGTGTTGTCAACGGTTCGTCGTCACGTCGTCGGATGGCTCGTCGATCGTCAACTCATCGTCACGAGTCTCGTTCGGAGACTTATAGGTAATTTTCAATGCCTACAGATACCCCCTCCAAAGTGTTTCGGTCTCGCTCTTTTATAGAAGTAGCCGAAATACTTTGGATATGATAGGCCCAAACCTTGATCGGTATAACAGGACTGAAAATAGCTTGAATCTTGACTTCTCCAATTCTTCGAACTATCGGTGCTTTGTAGGATGGTGAAAGTATGTATTTGTATTTATTGTCTGACCGTTGTCGAAATCTTGACCCGAAGCTGATGAATGATTTTTTTTATTTTAGCTCGTGTTAGTGAGTTGTCGTCGGACTGACCATCCAACTTTGTGAGATTTATCCTCTAATCGTGAATTCTCCATTCGTCACTTGTCATAGGATTAACTACTGATGGGAGGAGATTGAGGGTTCATCCTTTAATCGTGAATTCTTCATTCGTCACACTGCATAGAACTAACCACGTGGGAGGAATTTTTCGATTCATCCCTTAATCGGTGAATTCTCTATCGCTGACTGCGTTGAGAAAGTTGTTTTGATTGTCATTGATTTTGAACTTGTTACGGCTTACGTTAGCCTACAACAAAATTCAAAGAATATCGCCTTTTATAAGGCTTACAATGAAAATAAAAGATTACAACTTGTTAACCCTTTTAGAACAAGCGGGATCCGTTTATCGGATCCTCGCTGCGATGAGTGTCTTTGCCTATGCCGGGACTCTGTTCGTCCGTGGACCACAGCGTAATCCGATCTTAGTGGAGATCCGGATCTGAGATCTGCGGATCTAGAGTGCTTATTTCACGAAGGAAATAAGACACCGCGAGGATCAACTCACGAAGGAGGTGATCGCCGGAGAGTGAGATCTACTAGGAGAAATCATACGCTGCCACGAGACTAAGGCGAAGCTTAGCCTAGACTAGCGTGGGCTTCGAGTTGGATTCTCTACCTTCTTTGTGTAGATCTGAACCTAGCGAACACTTGAGATCTGAATCTCGTCTCTTTTCTTGATCAACGAACTCGTCAAGTCTTGATCTTGAACTTCAAAAATCGGCTCTGCGGGGCTCTAGCGAGTCTTCACAGATCCCAAAAATCCAACCTCCTGAACTGAAGGAGACCCCTCCTATTTATAGCATCAAGGGGGGGGGGGGTGTGCCGGCCACACAAGTGGCTCGACCACTTGGCCGAGACGCGTTGACCGGCGTCGTTATGACCCTCAAACTTTATTGGCGATGATCGAGTTATCCCCAGGAATACTTTTCATGGAATCCGGGAACTCCTCGTCAAAACAGGAAATAGTTTAAACTCGTATACCCTTTCGGAGTATCATAGTGGGAGGAAATTGAGGGTTATCGAGTTATCCTTAAGAATATGGGTTTATTCTCCAGGAACTTCTCGTTGAAAATTGGGGAATAGTTTATACTCATATTCCTAATTGGAGTAGGATGGCTGACGTGGCGTTAAAATTGCTTATCGATACGGCGAGACTTCGTGGCGGTGGGCTACCGGCGACCCATCGACAACGCGACCTAGAACTTCTAACGGCGTGATTCGCGCAAAATGCATAAAGCGAGTCGACAAGCGCATGAAGTGAGTCGGCAAAGGCGTCTGAAGTCAACGAAGCTTGTGCTCGTGGAATAAACCGATGTGAAATTCGGCGAGGCGAGATGACTAAACTCGAAAGCGGAATGACGTGCTGGATTCGTCAACTCAAATGAACCGATTAAGCTCGAAAGTCAATCGGATCTGGACTCAAACACAACGGCGACGTCAGGAGAAAATTAGCGGAAGACCGAAAAAGCGGCGAAGCGGCGAATAAAGCGGCGAAGCGGCGAATAAAGCGGCAGCGGGACCTCGGCCATCATGGCGAGCCGCCGACCAACTTGGTGAGGTACCTCGGCCAAGTGGCTGTGGCTAGCCCATCATGGTAGAACCACCGACCAACTTCGGTAGGGTGCCTCAGCGGCCGAGTTGCCTCGGCAGTGGTAGAACACCTCGACGACTTGGCTAGGTTGCCTCGACCAAGTGGTAGCCGAGCCATGTGGCCGACATGACCCCCAATCCTATAAATGGGGGTCTTCCTCCTTTCGGAGGGACTTTTGGCGGGATTTTGGTGATTTTCAAGAGGTTGGATTTTCTAATATTTGGGAGAGAGCTCCGCGAGATCTCTGACGTCGACGCTACGATTAGAACGCACCGGTACGAGTTCAGTCGACGTCAGATCTACACCCTTGAGGTAAAAGCGAATTGAATCGGAGATTACCCTTCGGGGATAGCGTGATTTCTCCTAGTAGATCTCACCCGCTCGGCGATCCTCTCCTTCATGAGTCACGATCCGCTGACGATCCTCTCCTTCGTGAGTCACGATCCTTAGAAACCGTTTCCTTAGTGAAGCGAGCCCCTCGTCTGTAGTTCTAGAATCCGGGTTTCTACCGGGATCTGGTGTAGCGGTGGTCCACGGACGATTCAAGTCCGACACGGTGAAGAACCCACACAAGTGAGGATCATTATAATAGAGATCCGGCGTTTGTTCATCTGAGGAAGAAGTTGTAATCTTTTGTTTTCATTATGCGCTGAAATAAAAAGGCAACTTTTCTTTGTTAATTTTGTTGTAGGCTCAAGAAGGCGTAAGCAGAGTTCAACAAACAATGAATAACAAAACAACTTTTCGCGAACAAGTTGGCGACCATGATGGGAGCCAGCGACTTCAACAAAGGAACGATAAACAATGCAACCCATGATCGGATCGGTGATAGAAGAGGTCGAGTTCGAGTTCGACCAAAAGAATCAGGAATACCTCTCTTCCTTGTCGAGATCGGTTCCCCGCAAGTCCAAGATGGTCTCGCTACAAGGAAGACCCAATGACCTGATCGCGAGGCGAGAAAATCCACCACCACCGCCGTCAAGGCTGCGGACAACGGTGGTTCCTTGGCGAAAAGCGGCCAAATTTTCGGAACCCTATCTCCTCGGGAGGTAGTTCCGCCAATGGCGTCGCGACTCTCTCTAAGAGAGCCCGTCGGGCGGCGTCAACGCTGGCAAAACATTGCCGGGCAAAAGAATCAATGGATGGGGTTAAGCTATGGCGGATCTAAGATCGAGTTAACTTCGAGGCCCGAAGTGCGAGATCGTAGCCGATTCCTACAAGCGATAAATGAATGGGTCGAGTCAAGCGGAACCGTTCACGCTTCGAGGCGTATCGGAAGCAGCTCCTGGCGCAAGCCGCGGGATTTAGTGTAACATGCCCGCGAGTTGAAGAAGGCCAAGAAGTCGTCAACAAGTCGGCTGGTTTGGAAGCCCAAGTCCGTTGGCGCTTCAACTCCGGCGAACACGGCATCAAGCCCGGCTCTGCCCGGCCATCTGCTCCGTGCTCAAATCGAGAAATTGTGAGCACCTCAACAAAAGTTGTATCGGCGAAATTACCTCCGGTGTCTACATCAAACTTTCGTGAAGCCAACTCTGCGCCACGACGGCGGGCTTACCATCAAGGATCACACGGGTCCTCTAAAGGAATTAGGTCCTCCTATCTGGGGGATCGCACCCACAAAGACAAGAAGATTCCTCTGACTCTCCATCACGGACTGAAAGTTGAAGTCCGAGAGTCCGCCGAGACTTCACGCCTCACACCGGCGAAAGTCAAGGCGGGTTACTTCGGCGTTTTCTGAAACTATCCGTCCTCGGAAGAGGCGTTTTCATCGATGATGAGAGCATTATACGAGAGATGCGTGCGACATACGGAAGATCGCTCGGCACTCATCTTGACGTGTTATACTATTATGTGAGTGCGAAGAAATCTCGAAGAGGTTCCCCAAGCCAACAGTCATGCTTATGCTCCAAGCTTATCAAAGCGGTGCTCGAGTGTAATTGTTGTCAAGAAGCTCGAGAAAGGTATCGATCTTCGAGACTCACCGCGAAGCGCCAAGACCTAGGTCAAAGGTTCGTGAAATCAGCACCTCGAGATAATGAGTTGCGAGGTCACTAACAATATGACCGGCAAGGAACCATCGTCGCGGCTTATCCCTAGCGCATGCATAGCGGTTGACTTCGTTTGCGGTCGGGAATATCCGATGGTCCAATTACGACAAACTTAGAGAGGATACGCGGAGGATGAAGCGTCGGATGTTGGCTCCGCAATTGCCTCGATAATACTCTATCTAGCGAGGGTGCCCCAAGAAGTGTTCATGATCGATCTGAGATCAAGTGGCTAAAATGCTAGATGAAGCGTTGACTAAGCAACGGGAAAACTTCAAATTAGAGATGGATATGGCCATGCAGACGATGAGAGAGATGCATGACCAGCAGATCCAAGCCTTGACAAAACATCGAGGTGAATCGAGTCAGCGCATCGACATTGACCAAGATGACAGCGATTCAGACTAGGAGGAAGTACAAGAGGATGATAACCCTCCTGAACCACGCAACGCTGGGCATAATGTAGACATTGTTGCTCATGAGAGCGAGAAGATCAAAGACCTCGAGAGCAAAATCAACTCATTGATTTCCGCTCACAAGGTGAAGAAAACCGGCATTCCTTGCCCATATCCTAGGGAGTGGGAATCAATCCCATACCCGCAAAGTTTAACTTAATAAACTTCAACGCCGTTTGGCGGAAAAGGGTTCACCAACTCAACACGATATACTTCAAGTCCCACTTGGGGTAATATCGGAAAGCTTGAGCCCTTAATGGTTCGGTCATTCGTTGGTACCCTTGGCGGGGCTTTAGCGCCGATTGATACCGCCGTCTCAAGGCGGGGAGCATTCACGGTGGGGCGACATGGAATCTAGCTTCCTTACCAATTTCTTCGATGGCGATCTTGAAGTATCGATCGGGATATTGCTCGACGAAGCAAAGGGCGGAGAAAGCAGTGGGCGCCTTCGTCAAGCGATTCCGTAACAAAGCAATGAATTGTCGGGATCCCATCGGAGAATTTATTCTCCAAACTGCCACAATAATCGTCCTTGGATGTGCTTGAAGCAATGGGGACAGCACCATCTATAACGTGGAAGGACTTGAAGGTTAAGTGGAGAAACAAGCGAAAGGTTCCTTAAGAGGAAAGCGAGAAAGAGGCCAGGCAACAAACGAACAAGCAAATTTCGTGCCCTTGGCGAGGTAAGAAGCGCCGGCAAAGTGTAAACGCCAATCAAACATTGGAGCTGCGGCCACAACAGCCGATCTGCGGCGTGCACCACGACAATCGCGGCCGCAGTAAGTAACAAACTCAAAATCGAAACCTTCGGTTTGAGGTTTCCCAAGACTTACTCGTTCAAAGGCGAGGAGATTCGGGCATCTTCAAATACCTTCACGGAGAACAATAAGATCCAGTTGCCCCGATTGTGAACCAAGAGGAGGCAAAGAAGGTTCACAGATCCTAAGTCTTTAGCTTACCCGCAGTGGTACATCATCCTACCAAGTTACGCTACCATCTCAAGGACAAGATTCAAGCCTTGATCGATGTTGGAGTCATTACTCAAAAACCCTCTAAAGAGAAGAAGGTGGGAGCAAATGTAGTCTCCATAAGCTTGAATCGGTTCCTTTGGATTGGTTTCAACCGCGCCCGGTCGTGAAAGTAGAATGAAGATGGTGAATGAGGATCCTCCACGGACAGCGTGAGAAGGGAATCGTGCCGTTACCACGGCACAAGCGGAGAAATCCTTTGGGTCCACCGACTTCTTTGGAAGGCGTCGATGGACTACATCTTGACCAAAAAGAAGTCAAGGGAAAAAGGCAAACTATGCCATCTTGCTTGACAATTCGAGAAGAACTGATGAAAAGTAAGCGATTTTCTAGTTTTCGAAGAAGAGCATGAAGTCTTAAGCCACAAAGGGTGGACAATCTGACTACAAATATCCGAATTCCAAATCATAGCGAAAACCATCCGAGGCGGGGTAATACGGCTCCTCCCTTTCGTGTAGAAAAAGTACAACAGCCGGACGGTACTAAAGAAAAGCAGGCTGAAGCAAAGGAAGAAACAGCCCCGATCCGAGGCTCAACTCCGGCAGTCGATTCAATGCGCCCGTTGTAAGGGATAGGCGAGAACATCCGACTCTCCATACAGCCGATGTCATGGCCCAATTGGCAAACATCCGGCTAGAATAACTCTCTGAGTTGCTCCGATTGTCGAAAGGGCAGGGAAGCTTTACAAGAGGCTCTGGCGGTTGAAGTGTTCCCGCCAGATTAAGCCCTTCGGAAGAATCTCCCAGCATTGCAACTTGGCAGCCAAGCGCCGCACTGCATCACCTTTCACGAAGGAGGATATCGGGCGAAGAACTTCAGCATGATAGGCCCTTTGTACTTCCACGGGGTATATCGGCTCGGTGAAGTTAACGGATCTAAGTTGATCCGGGTTCATTTAATGATATCATGCCCTGCGCCTCATGTATCACCTTGGTCCTGCTGGTAAAATGGTATCCACGGTGATCTCGAGTTTAGATACTGACGGCTTGGTAAAATCGGATAAAGTGATGGGGACTTAAAGTCGAAGTCTGCTATGTGATTGTGTGAAACTTCCTATAACTATTGTTGGAGTGGACCACGGATCCGATAGCGTTATAGTCCCATCTACTCTTCATCGATGTCTTAAATATGTAGACCACGAATAATGAGTCAAAGGCGGTGGTGTGGACAAACAACCGTTTAAGGGGATGGAGAATTATTTCTTGATTCTCTCCTCTGATAACGAGTCGAAAACGAATCATCGGCCCAAAGGCACGGACAGCGGCGGAGAAATCACAAAGCCGGGCTTGGTTATAGTGGTGGTTTTGTTTTAAAAACATTGTACTTGCTTGTAATCAATCTTGGCGATGAAGAATGCGTCGAGATGAACATTGTGGCAAATTGCGATAAATCAATAAATGATGATTTAGAGTACCCTTTGTCTTTGAATGATGTGATGACGGGTTTATATAACAATCGGAGTTCCACCTACCGACTGGTTAGTCTTGCATTACACAAAAGCAGCTCGAGACTCCTTTGGGACAACGCTCGTCATCCCACAAAGATCAAGTAGTGAAAAGGACTTGGTTTCTGGAAAAGGAGATCACGGTTCAAGAATCATTTCTTAGAAGAAGATGAAGATGACAATGGGCCTATCCTCCACACATTGGATATAGTCCGAAACACTAGGTATCGTGAAGAAGTGGGGGTACAACTTGACACAAGGGAAGGTCTATGTTTTGGGCGAGGTCCAGAGTCCCTCAGCGGCATATGTCCCAAGAGGAAAGGATAACTACTATGCATTTAGAAGGGATTGGGATCGAATCCTCCTCGGAAGATGAATGCTCATGGTGATTGATAATAATCCACCCGATGAGAGCGGACATTAATGCGATTCTTGGCAGGATTCCAACACGGCCTCGGAGAAGCTTCAAGGCTTTGATGTCAAATATGGCTTCGATCGATCCTGCTACTATTGAGGGTGATGAAGATATGCCAACATGGGAAGACCCATGGATCCATGAACTCAAGAAGCGATTTGGGGATAGATCGAACAAAGAATCCCCACTAAGGGCGAGGTAGTCGGGTTAATATGGGTGGCGAAAGAGCATCATAAGCTCATAAACATCAGCAATACTCTTCCCTCGGAAGAGAAGGAAAGTTGTAAGCGCCTAATCGGTTAGTATATCGATGTATTAGCACGGAGCTACGAGGACATGCGGGACTCGACCCTAATGTGGCGACACATCGCCTCAACATCAAGGTGGATGTCAAACTGTCAAGCAATGCAAAAGGCGGTTTCGTCCACAAATCTTAGAGCGTCGTTGGCGAAGTGAAGAAACTCATAGAATCGAGTTTATCAAGGAAATTCAACATCAGGATTGGGTGGCGAATATAGTCCGGTCCGCGAAGAATGGTTCGATTAGGATGCGTATGCATTCTACGGAGACACGAGCATTGCTTGCGAAAGATGACTTTCCTCTTCCCATCAGCGATGTCATAATCGACAATACGTGTGGATTTGAAAGAATGTCATTCATGGATGGTTTCTCGAGGTTACAATCGATCAAGATGCACCCGATGATGCCAAACACGGCGTTCAGAATGCCCATCGGTATATCTTGCTACGGTCATCGTTTGGCTGAAATCTTTGGCGCGCGTACCGTGATGGCGAAAATTTTCGGGACCATCTCCGGGAAAGCGGTCGAATGCTACGTCGGCGACTTAGTCGTGGCGGTGACAAGCGAGATCCGTCAAAGATCTCGAGCGATGTTTGAGCTCATGCGAGCCCACGATTAAAGATGAACCCTACCAAATCCTTCCTTGGGATGTCGGTGGCAAGTTCCACCGACTTTGTCGTTACCAATAAAGGAATCCATGTCGATCCCGACAAAGTAAAGGCGATTCAAGCGCAACCTCAAAAATGCGAGAGAACTTCGGGGGTTACAAGGGCGGTTAGCTTACATCCGGCGGTTCATATCGAACCTATCCGGGAAGTACCAACCATTTTCTAAGTTGAACAAGAAGAGCATTATCATTCATTTGGGATGGCGCTTGCCAAAAGGCATTTGAAGAGATTAAGTCATTATCTCTCTAACCTCTGTTCTTGTCGCGCGATGGAAAGCGTTCTTGATTTACATCAAAGCAGCGGACCATTCGTTGGCGCCTTACTTGCGCCAAAGGCGATGGCGGTCACTAGCAGGCGGTTATTATTATCGGCCGAACATTAGTGGTCTTTGAGTCGATATGCAATAATGAAAGCGGTGCCTTGCATTAGTGTTAGCGATTGAAAAATCACGGCACTATTTAGTCGGACGGGCGATTTATGTTATCTCGCGTAAATCCGGTCGAATATTTATGACCCGGCAGGCCTCAATGAGTTGGAGTTTGGCGAAATGGGCCTTGCTCTTGTCCCAATATGACTTGCACTTCAAACAACAAAAGTCAAAGGCGATTTTGCGATCTCTTGGCATAACCCGACAACGGACCTTGATTGAGCTATATGATGAGACTTAGGACGAAGTCCAGAATCAACACTACATCGCACCAACAAATATGGCGTACTTTGGCCGACTTCTCGAGCTACATAGCGTGGCGAGTGCCCGGATGTTCTAAGATCTCGGGGTTGGAGTTGTCTTAGTTTCCCGAGGAATCATGTCATGCCCGTGCTTATTCCACTCGAGCCTTGCCCTAATAGCGTGGCGAATACGGCGTATTGGACTTAGTTTACGAGAATTTGGGGTCGGTATCTCGAAGCGTCTGACGATCGCGGTGGTAGTTAAGCAGTCGGTGATTTGAAGTTAGGAACCGATCTGGTCCTATCATCGGATAGCCGTTGAAATGGCAGTTCATTTGAAGAATTCTTCATCGAATATATTCCACGCCAGAGCGGCTCATGCGGATGCATTGGCGCGTTAGCGATATCGGCACAACAACCGACACCGAACAACTAGTTGCGGTCGGGACTCTCAACTCTTCGTACCAATATCTGACGAGATACAAGAAGATAAAGGGATAGTTACCAAAGTACATACAACCCAAACCAAATTGGAGCCCGAAGTTGGCTTTCCTATCATCGACTCACGTCTTGCATATTCTTCTAGAAGGCGTAAGGAGAGAGTCAATCGGCCGAGCTCGGTTCTGCATCGAGAGCCGGGCGTTATATGTCGCCGGAGTCGATGGTCTTTACTCCGATGTCTCTCAAACAAAGAGTCGGAAGAGGTCCTTGGGAAGCACACAAGGTGAATCGCCGCTACAGTCCCAAGCTCTACGATGTCGAATCGGAGAATGAGGCTACTTTTGGTCAACAATGATTAATGGCCTTGATCGCGTCACCTCGGAGATACCCATGGCGTGTCAAATTCACCTTGAACATATGCATGACCTCAGGCGGTTGCATCTTGACACATCAAGCCCATTGAGACATGGGAATGGGCGTTGTAGGTCCCCATTTTCCGTCCCGGTTAAAGCGTCGGTTTATCCTAGCGATCGCGACTACTTCTCCAAGTGGTTTGAAGCAATCGCTAAAGAAGTAAAAGCGTCTGTCATCAAATTTATCAAACACCGTATCATCCCCGACCGGTGTTCCAAGATAGATCGTGCATGATAATGGTCCCCAATTCATCCAGCAATTCCTTCATCGGGTTTTCGCGAAAAGTTCAAAATACAAGATAATAAATGCGGCTACCTATAATCCGGCGGCAAATGGATTAGGCTGAAACAAAAGCGATTATCAAGATTTTGCCGAAGCTTGTGAAGAATAACAAAGCGAGGCGGGACGATAAAGCTTCGTGAAGCACTCACGGCATATCGCACAACCGATGCCGCGCTGCTTGGGCGACCCGTACTCCACGGTTTCGGGTGAAAGCGATTCTCCGTTGGAAATCCAGATTAGATCGCCGCGCCAGCCCTTTCCAGCGAGAGATGGCAGACCGGTGCGTCAAAAGCGTCTCGAAGAGCTTGAGATGTTAGATGAGAGCGCTGGAGGCAAGCAATGCATTGAGTTCTATCAAGCTAAGATGTCGAGGGCTTTCCAAGAAAGTTCGACGAAGAACAACTAAGGAGGAGATCTGCGTCCTGCGGCAAATGACGATAATTCTCAACTCAAAAGAAAGGTAAATTCGAACCCAAATGGGAAGGACCGTTTTGTAAGCCGAGCAGTCTATTCAAGCGGTGCATATCGCCCTTATCACCGGTGCCGGAAGGACAATAGCATAGATGGCGGGAAGTTCGAAAAATACCACCCTTAGTACATTGGGGATAACCTATTTGGCGGGAAGTTCCTCGGGAATATTTTACCGTTTCACGAGGATAACCTAAATAAATTTATTGTCCTCAAATTCTCTCACCGTCAAATTCATTGGCGTGGGCCCTAAAATCTTCACGGTCGATACGGTAAATCCCTCTCGATTCATTCCGAGCAGAGGTCCACATTCAAATTTTGGTTAGTGATCTATAAAGTGAAAGCTATCCTGTTCTTTTAAGACTCTCGGGCGAGGAATCTGTCTTTAGTTTCTTTCTCAGCGGGAAATAGAATACATTCTTCCTTTCCACATTTCACTGAGATACATTCTTCCTCTCCGGAAGCAGAGATAGAATACATTCTTCCTCTCTTGTCCTAGATTCTGGAGTGGAGATCCCACTCTTAGTTTCATTTTTCAAGATTCTCAAAATGGAATCCCATTTTTAGTCTCTTTCATTTGGAAGCAGGACAAAATCCTTCCTTTCCAATACGGGAGGCGGAACAAGATCCTCCTTCCTCTCCATCAGTAAGAGATAGGATACAAAACCTACCTCTCTTATTTTGAATTAGTGGTTTGGGAGATGGGACACAAAACCTTCCTCTCCCTTTGGCAAGAGATAGGATACAAAACCTTCCTCTCTTGTTTGAAGTCGTTCCTTCACTTTCGGAGGCAGAGATAGATCCTCCTTCCTCTCCTTTGGCAAAGATGGGACCAAACCTTCCTCTCTTATTTGAAGTGGTTCCTTCACTGGAGGCAGGGAGACAAGATCCTCCCCTCCCCGAAGCAGGAATAGAATACATTCTTCCTCTCTTGTTTTAGCTTTAATTTAAGGAAATAGGATATAAAATTCTTCCTTTCCGCAGTCGGAAATAGAATACATTCTTCCTTTCCCATCAATCATTCCGTTAGGTTCAATCATTCTCGGTCGAAGACACCAGAATTCATCTTGGGGAATTTGATCGAATCCTAAGCGAGGGATAGGTCGGCCCCTATGCCCAGCGTGCGGAGTTAGTCTTCCGTGAAAAAGACGAAGTCGTGTTCAATATCGTAGCAAAAGTCTAAGAGAGTTTCATTCTTTTAGCATAGCGTTGTGTGTAAAACAGTTTAGATATCTACCGCTAGCCGACTCAAGCGGTAGTTGGTAAAGGCTCATCAAACCCGTTGAGGGTTGAGGTTAATAATAACCTAAAGCCGGCCTTCTAACTGCAGCGTTGCGGTTTAGATCTTTTCGATTGAAGAAGACACCATTTGATCTGGGGTATTTTATCCACGAAGCCTAGAAGGGATAAAGCCGCGCCTCACCGCAGCGTTGCGGTTTAGTCTTTTAGATTGAAGAAGACAGTCGATTAAGGTGTTTTATCAGAAACCTAGAAGGGATGAGTCACAGCGTAACCGCAGCGTTGCGGAATCTCTTGCGAGTGAAAAGTACCGAGCCTATGTATTCAATATCATAGCGACAAGTCTAGAAGTTTCATTCTTTTAGCACAGCGTCCGTCGCGGAGCGGATCGAGATAATCGCCGCTAGCGCAACTCAAGCGGTAGTTGGTAAAGGCCAATCAAACCCGTTGATGGTGAGGGTTTGCCAAAAATCCTATAAATATTATAGTTAATTATTTACGGCAAAAGTAAAGAATCATAATAAACAATAAAGGAATAAATCGATTCATTAAAGCAAATATAAAAGGAGCTACAAGCTGTTTGAACATCAAGTCTATGATAAAGGATCATTGGTGAGACACTTCATCACTATAAGCTGGTGGAGTTCTCCACACCTTCGATACTGAAGGACTCCTGCGTCGGTATCGGTGTCTTCGTGGTTTGCCTCTTCAATCTCGGCCGGTCAGCCTTGACGGCTCGAGTTCCTAGGCAGCGGCTGACAAGAGCTTCTTCCTTGTTGTCCTTGGCTAGCTCAAAATACTCATCTTATCTTCCTGCATGGAGCTCTCTCACGAGTAGTATTATCCTCTCCTTTTCGTTACAATATCGATCGGATATGGCTTAGGGAAGAATAATACCGGCAACAACAACCGGAGCTGATGGGTGGTCTCTCTGCATCTGGACCTCGAGCCCGGTAAAACGACATCGGCGCCATGCCTCCTAGCAGCGCGTCGGTCGAGCAGCTACATATGAGAGTTCGGCTGCCCGGATTCTTGTAGTCTCTGAAGCTTTCTCCCGGATGAGCGAGGTTAGATCGGTGATGGCGACCCGGCTCGGGATAACCCATATCCCGTATCAAGGCGTCAGGGGATCAAGTAGTGGCTGGCGTGAAGAAAGCCGCCATGGAGAACCTTTTCGATCCTTTGTGTTCACCAAAGAGGAAAAACGGCGTACTTCAAAGCGAGATAATAAGCGGGATGGATCCTCATCCATCATCAGCACCCTCGCCAAATCATGGAGCGAGGTGTAGGCTCATAATAAGAAAAGAGGACCTTAGAATCTTCAACCAAAACTAATGAATGCATATTGATTAGGGACTCTTACCGTCTCCTGGGTAGTTCGAGACTGAGTGAGTCTACCACCGGTATCTATCATTGGGATCTTGTCAGCAGCAATTTGAGCCCTCGGTGTGCTCATCTATCTCGGCGGTCGTTGTAGTAGTGATCGGCGGCGGAAGAGGTGCACCCACTACGCGAAATTTCTCGGACTCCTTTAATTATAGTTGTATTGGCCAAATGGCTGGTCCTACAGTGTCGAAGAGAAAGTGCCTTCTTGAGTTGTGGTTTGGGATAAATGCGCAAGAGCATGCATGCATCCTGACCAGCGTGAGTCATCCATGGAAGTGTTGTCGTATAAACCGGCTTCCGCGAAATCTTCCATTGAGAAGTGCGGAAGGGAAAGCATTAGGAAAGAACAAATACAAGCGAAAATGGGCAAACAATGCGTGGCGACTTACCTCCTACGGTGGGGTTAGCGTGCCTAGTCTCGGTTTGTGCATTTGTCTCCTGCAATTTCTCTAAAAGAGCAAAAAGCGAAGAGGTAATTAGAGGGGGTATGAATTCCGAGTCGTTTAATTCTGCATTAAGCTATCTAGAAGAGGAATTATCGATGTTAGCTGCACAGATTCGAATCAGGTCCTACATTGAGTCTCCTCCGCCATCGCTCCATACATTTGTTGAGTAAAACTTGGCTCAGCATCAGCAGAATTGTGGTGAGGAAAATCAAAGCTAGAATCATAATCTCTAAAACCCCTTGCATGGAAACGGAGAAATGTCAGTCTCCAAAAGCTGAAAATTTTAGATTACATTACGGTGAAGTATTACCTCCGTCATTTGTGGATCATCATTGTAAGTCTATATCAAAATAGAGGATTCGCGAGAGTCTTATGGGCTAACCTCTTTAGTTTAACCCCTTGAGAAGGTCGAAATTCTTCTTCTTCAACGATTTTCCTAAAAATTAGGTTGAATGAGAAATCAATAGAGGATGATGAAAGCGAAGGGGAAAAGGAGAGAGTGCGAGGTTCTTCTCATAAAGCTGCTGACCTCAGCGGTCCTCTCCTAAAGTCGCGGTCAGTGGTGGAACTCCTCCTCAGTCTCGCTTGGTTGATGAGATTGGCGGCCTTCCCTCGAGCTTGGCGGCATCTTGGAAGCGTCACAGTGTCATTTCCGCATGGCCCCGGCCACAAATCTGAGATAGCCCTCCACGAGGAACCGACTCATTAGCTACTAATAGCCAACTACAATAAAGGAATGTAGCTCGGTGCCGGGCGAACTTGGGAGGCTGAATCTAACTGCAGTACATCCCATGGCTCGTAACCATGCTTTCGAAGGCCATCCACAAGTCCACCAGTGCGGGCCATCGGTTGGGTTCCCAGCGTAAAGTTTGTAGCAGGCTGGCGAGAGCAAAGCGGCGGGGAAAATAAGGCTCAATGAAGCATTCTTCTTTTACTGAAAGTGAGGTATACGGCACGATGTTCACTAGCCGGTTGAAGCGACCAATGTCAAGTGAAGTCTGGCGTGTCTTCGCACCTCCTCGTCGACCAAGGACTCACCATATTGCCGGTCGAGAATGAAAAGATCACGGAAAAGATCCACCCTCTATGAATCTGCATCGTTTCTTGATCTCTGTAAAGCACGCCCCCTTCCATCGCAATCCTCTACTAACGCCAAAAGAAAGAGTAGGCAATCTGTGGAACCGGCGCCCGACATCATGTCGGGGCGATGAAGGACCAATAAGCCATCAAATAGGTATATGGGAATACCGAGTGGAAGAATGCGTGATGATGGCTCATCCTTTCTCTGATGCTTGCTTGGGACTATATGCCGCCAATCCACGGTGAATATTGGCCACCATTACCGAAAGGAGAGAGTTCCTTCTTGTGGGCAAAATTTGAGCGCGGAGGATAAGGACCTCAAAGGTAAAGCATCATCAGTTGATATGGAACCACACATTTCTTTAGCAGTTGCAAGATAGCGGCTAGAAGAGTTGTCGGCTAGATAGGCTTACGCATGCCGAAAGGTTGCAAACTTGGTCCAAGAGAAAACCATCTTTGGCGTGGTGGTATAGGAGTTAGCGGACCTCGATCGAGTTCATTAACCTTGAAGAAGTGGCGGTGGCAGTTCACATATTTCCTTGCGGTTTGTCCTCAAATCTTTGGAACAAGTAATTGGCAAATTGCTTGAGACTCACTTGCAATTTCCTTTTGAGCAAAGGTTGGGATTGGGCGAGCTATATAATAATGACAAGTGAGATCCATAAAGTCTTAGCGATGGTGTGTGTTTCTTCGGCCTTTCGATTCTGATAGAAGTACTCACGTCTGACATCTTCCTCATGGGTAAACACGAAATACGGTACATCTCATGTAAAGCCAACCCCAACTTCATGTTTAGTGAAAAGCGTATTCATGGATTATAGAGCTTCGAATAAGGTGAAGAAATGGTTAGTGCTGATTGGAAGGCCATACATGGTAGCCGCAGTCGCCGAATCACGGGCCGCAAGCGAAGTTCTCCATCCCATCGGTTGAGGGCGTGGTTGGTCGGGCGACCCTAATGTTTACGATGAGTGAACCCGGTAAAATCTATGACTAGATGGCGGCATCTCTGCTTAATGTAGCGGCGGTTCTTCAAAGTCGGCGAGGAACAAACGGCTCATCGCAGGCGGTGTGTCCAACCCACAATTAGGGATGAAGGCCGATGTCGATTCTGTTGGAACACAGGCTGTTTTGGGTAATAAATCCAATGTATATGATCATGCTCCTGGTGAGCCTTAAGACATGCAGTGTACGGCATGGTGTCGAGGTCGGTCAATGAGGCGATGAGGTATCGGGAATATACAAAGGACCTCCGTCGTCGTGTTCAACCAGCTCATTCTCGATAAGCTATATCAGGATCCTGGCGAGTCGCGAGCGGATAATCGTTTTTACTTAAAGGTTCGATTGGAGCTGGTGTCTTTACAAGTGGCTTCCGGTGACCAATAGTCACGAATGTGGAACTCCCCTCAAAATGCAGTCTGAATCGTCTCGATGATACGGGTGCAAATCGGCGAGATAAAAATCGTGGGATCGTCACCGTGGAATAATATTCACTATGGCCCATCAACGTAAGTCGGAAAAGCTCCGAGGAATAATCAACTGAAATTAGAAAATATTCCAGTTAGTAAAAGCGTTAATTCATCTTACATAGATTGAGTCGACCTTATAGCGAATACGGCGATTTCATCGTGTCGAATACGGAGAGCGATAAATATAGTCGTGTAAACAAAGCGGCAATATATCCGTTCTCGAGCATGGATCTGTTGAAATCGCTCCCATTAAAGATATCGAGGCGGGTGATGACCAAGCAAAACCAATGTTTGAGCGTCAATCCCCACGAAGAAGAATCTCGGCTTTTCCCAATCGCCTCACAAAGGAGAATGAAGCGGGGTAAGTAGCGAGTGTACCACGGGAAGATGAAAGCAGAATCTGAGCGTCGGTCCCCACAAAGGAGGATTCGGCTCTTCCCAATCGCCTCCCACAAAGGAAACGGCGGGGATACAAGCGATATATATATCACGAAGATGATAAAGGCTGGCGCACCACGAAAAAGAAGGGCGTGCATTCGCGGCAGCGAGTTGTCGACCTTGGAACATGAGACCGGCGACGCCGAGCGCAAAGGAAGACAAATAAAGTCGGATAAGCGGTTGAAAATCAACAAAGAGGCATCAAAGAAGACCAATAGCCCACAATCGGTTGCAACAACCGGCCTATACCGGCCAAGCCCAGTGCGCCAGGCGCGCCAGTATGACTGATGCGCCAGAGCAGCGCCAGTGCGTCGCCGCCCTTCTTGGCACGCCAGCCGCCGCCCGTCGCCACCATCTGGTTGCCGTCGATGTCTTTCTCCATATGGCGATTGTGCACTGTTCATGCAGGAAACAAACAAAAAAGAAAGGAGAGAAAGCGAGAGAAAATTGATTGCAAAAGTTACGTGCGTACCTTGTTGACGAAGGAGATGAGGCAGCGAGAGAGATGAAAACAAGAGAAAAAGAGCCAAAGGGGGCGGCCTAGGTCGAGGAGGCAAAGGGGATCATGGGTATTTATAACAACTCTAATGGGCCCAAATCAATTCTAGTGGGACTCTAATCAGCCCCTAATTAGGAGTCTAGTGGAACCTTATCAGGATGTCAAAATAGCGCCAAATCGGTCCGTTGATCGAGCTCCTACTCCTCCGCTATATTTGGAAAGATTCGAAGATTTATTGGGGGTAACACCTCATGAGGCCCCGCTAATCAGCGCGTCACCTAATCCTACTCGATTAGGAATACAGTATAAAGCTGTTTCCTAATTTGTGAAGTTCGGAAGAATATTTCCATAAAAATATTCTTAGGGATAACTTCGATCGTGAGTTATATCGGCTAATCAGCGTCACCTAATCCTACTCAATTAGGAATACGGTATAAGCTGTTTCCTAATTTGTCGAGAAGTTCGGAAGAATATTTCCATAAAAATATTCTTAGGGATAACTTCGATCGTGCGGATTATATCGGCTAATCAGCGTCACCTAATCCTACTCCAATTAGAATACGAGAATGCTGTTTCCTAATTTGTGAGAAGTTCGGAAGAATATTTCCATAAAAATATTCTTAGGGATAACTTCGATCGTGTGGATTATATCGGCGACAATCAGCGTCGCCTAATCCTACTCAATTAGGAACACGAGTTTCTAATTTTTAGTCGAAGCTGGGGAATATTTTCTATATAACTTCGACAACCCTCGATTTCCTCCACTATAATATCCCAAAAGGAATAATCGAGGAGGCATGAAAATCATATTGTGGCCGGGACAATGTGTCTAGTCTCGAAGAAACTTCTCCCTTTGTGGATAATCATATCCCAACTACGGTCAGCAGCGTCGCTTTCCCGATTGAAGGCTAGGGCGATGGTTGAAGGCAAGTGTCTCTGACACAGAGAATCCTTGGAGATACCTCCATGAAAAGATTTTCCTCGGCGTGGTCAAACCAATAACACGTGATGATGGAAGAATTAGCGATTGAGGGTTATGAAATTCCACATATATCGCGCCAATCAATGCGTCGCGTGCGAAGAATTCCCGACCAGCGGAGAAGTTTAAGTAAAAGTTGGGTGGTCAATTGAATGGCAGTTCCTGCGAGTCAATAACAAGGAACTTAACCATTCGAAATTCCAACAACGGTCAAGCAATAAATGCGATGCATGTAACACCCAGGGTATCTACAAAGCAGGGAGAACACGAGAGTTGGAGGAATCAAATCAGACTAATCAAAAGAAATTCATTTATCGACTTACGGTCAAGATCACAAACAGCGGTTAGACAAAAAATGCGATGCGTAATACCTTGGCAATCCTACAAAGCACGAAAAAGCTGAAAAGAGTGGAGAGATCAAGCGCCAAGTCATTCCGCGAGTCCTATCCGCCCGATTGAAGGGTGAAGGGCTCATCATATCAAAGCATCGAGTTCGCCAAAGAATCGAGGCGGGACACTGGAGGGTATCTGTAAGCGTTAAAATTGCTCGATACCGGCGAGACTTCGTGGCGGTGGGCTACGGCGACCATCCGACAACGCGACCTAGAAGCTGATGCGCAGCGTGATTCGCCGCCAAAAAGCATAAAGCGAGTCGACAAGCGCGCTGGAAGTGAGTCGGCAAAGCGTCTGAGTCAACGAAACAACGTATCGTGGAATAAACCGATGTGAAATTCGGCGGCGAGATAAACTCCGATGAAGCGAAATGAGCGTACCAGTCCGTCAACTCAAATGAACCGATTAAGCTCCGAAGTCGATCGGATCTGGACTCAAACCTGGCGGCGTCCGGAGAAAATGCAGCCGGAAGGCGAAAAATGGCGAAGCGGCGAATAAAGCAGAAGCTTGGCGAATAAAGCAGCAGCGGGACCTCGGCCAGAGTGGCCCAGGTGGCTCGGCCATGATGGCGGGCTCCTTAATAACGACATGCCCCAATCCTATAAATAGGGGTCTTCCTCGGCTTCGGAGGGACTTTTGGCGGGATTCCGGTGATTTTCAAGAGGTTGGATTTTCTAATATTTGGGAGAGAGCTCTCGCTTGAGATCTGGCCGTCGGCCTTGCATTAGAACGCCGTGACCGAGGATTCGATCGGCGTCGGATCTACAACGAGTAGCGAATTGAGTCGACTCTGATTACCCGCCGGGGATAAGCTGTGATTTCTCTAGTAGATCTCACCGCTCGGCGATCCTCTCCTTGCCGTGAGTCACGATCCCGGCGATCCTCTCGCCGTGAGTGCGATCCCTTAGGCCGTTTCCTTCGTGAAATGAGCCCCTCGTCTGTAGTTCGAATCAGAGTTTCTACCGGGATCGAATTGGCGGTGGTCCACGAGCGATTCAAGTCCCGACAGGCGAAGAAGAACCCACTGGCGAGGATCGAATAATAGAGATCCGGCGTTTGTTCTAAAAGGAAAAAGTTGTAATTCTTGTTTTCATTGTACGCCTTAAATAAAAGGCAATTTTTATTTTTTGTTTGAATTTTGTTGTAGGCCCAAGAAGCTGTAAACGAGTTCAACGAACAATGAATAACAAAACAACTTTCCCCGCGAACAAGCTTCTTGGCCGAGGTGGCTCGGCCAAGTGGCCGACATGACCCCCCCCCCAATCCTATAAATAGGGGGGGTCTTCCTCAGCTCGGAGGGACTTTTGGCGGGATTTCCGGAGCTGATTTTCAAGAGGTTGGATTTTCTAATATTTGAGAGAGAGCTCTCGCGAGATCTGACCGTCGACACCGATTCAGAACGCGAGCGAGTTCGATCGACGTCGGATCTACAACCAGCGAGGTAAGATTGAATTGGACTCTGAGAATAAGCGTGATTTCTCCTAGTAGATCTCACCGGCTTGATCCTCTCCTTAAGTGTGATCCCGGCGATCCTCTCCTTCATGAGTCACGATCCCCTTAGGCGTTTCGTTTCCTTAGTAAAATGAGCCCCTTCCGTCGTAGTTCGAGGCAGGGTTTCCACGGATCGAGTGCTTGCGGTGGTCCACGGACGATTCAAGTCCCGACGCAGTGAAGAACCCACCTGCGAGGATCGAATAATAGAGATCCGGCGTTTGTTCACAAAGGAAAAAGTTGTAATTCTTGTTTTCATTATGCGCCTTAAATAAAGGCTTTTCTTTTGTTTGAATTTTGTTGTAGGCCCAGAAGGCGTAGCGAGTTCAACGAACAATGAATAACAAAACAACTTTCCCCGCGAACAAGCTGGCGACCACAGTGGGAGCTCGAGACTAGACACATGAAAGGAATAGATTTTGATGAGCTACATGCTACTATTGAGGATTTATCAAGCGTATTCGCGTAACACGCGTGAATATTCCAACGCGGATTATGTCGACGTTGTACTCTATCTCAACAGTCGGAGAAGTCTGCTGTGTCTTGGGCAAAATGTTTTTTAATTGACGTTGGTAAATATCTTTTTTATGTAAATATTCTTCCGGGGAACTTCTCGACAAATATTCACGACTGTGTCTATAACGTCAATTAGTTTGTAAAATATTCACGGGCGTTTATTTGTGGGAAAGCTGAACTGCAGGATAAAGGACCTCCAAAGGTAAAGCATCATCAGATTGATATGTTCCATGGATGACCTGCTGCGCACTTGGTCACAGGATGGCGATGCTCTTGGTGAAGATTTACCCGAAACCACAATCCCTGAAGAAGGTATGAATTTTCTCTTCGATTAATTATAGGACCAGCCATTTGGCCAATACTACTATAATTAAAGGAGTCTGAGAAATTCCCTTTGTGTAGTTGCAAGCACTCCTCTTCCGCCGCTTTCGGGATCGGCTACCACGGCTGTTGAGATAGATGAGCACTGCGAGGGCTTCGGCTGCGGTTGTGATATCGGCGATAGATCGCCTACGGTAGACTCACTAGTTTCTGAAACTACGCCGAAGGAGACGGGTAAGAGTCCCTAATCGAATATGCATTCATTAGTTTTTGGTTGAAGATTCTAAGGTCCTCTTTTCCTTTATGCAGAGCCTACACCTCGGCTCCATGATTTGGCGAGGGCGCTGATGATGGATGAGGATCCATCTCGTTTTATTATCTGTTTGGAAATGCGCTCGTTCTTTTCCTTGGTGAACGGTGATGAAAAGGTTCTCCATGGCGGGCTTTCTCCTCATCGGTTCAGGCCTTTGCTTGATCCGGGCGGCCTTGATCACGGGATATGGGTTATCTGGTGGCTCGAGCCATATTCCAGCGACCTGCTCATCACGGAGAAAGCGAGACTAAAGAGCTGCGGGCAGTTGGAGCTTCCTCATATGTAGGCTGCTTTCGGACCGGCCAGCGTTTAGAGGCATGGCGCGATGCTGCGTGCTTTTCTTGGGCTCGAGGTCGGATCTGAAGACAGCGCCCGATCAGCTCGAAAGGCTGTTGTTCTTTGAGACATATTCTTCCTAAGCCATATCGGTGATATTGTAGCGAGTCGCGGTGTTAGCGGTAAAAGTTGGTTTCTTATTCATTGTTGTTGAACTTCGTTCTGACTTCTTGGGCCTACAACAAAATTGAACAAAAAGAAATGCCTTTTATTTGGTACAATGAAAACAAAATTACAACTTTTGTTCCTTTTGTGAACAAGCGCTTCGGATCTCTATTACGGGATCACGGCATTGTGGGTTCTTTGCTGTGCGGGGACTTGAATCGTCAGTGGACCACGCGCAATTCGATCAGTGGAAACCGGGTTACGGAACTCTGAGCGTGAAGGGGATCGTTTCCGCGAAGGAAGCGAAGCGCTAAGGGGATCGCACTCACGAAGGAGAGGATCGCCGGGGATCACACTCACGAAGGAGAGGATGGCCGGGCGGGTGAGATCTACTAGGAGAAATCCGGCGCTATTACGTAGCCGACCGAATTAAACACCTGCGATTGTAGATCGGCGTCGGCCCCGTGCTTTCCATTTCTGCGGAAGCGTCGTCGGCGGCTCGTAGATCTGAGACCTTTCTCACAAATATTAGAAAGTCCAACCTCTTGAAAATCGGCTCAATCGACCAAAATCCCCAGGCGAGGAAGACCCCATTTATAAGATGGGGAAAGTCTTGACCACAAGTGGCTCGGCCAGGCGGCAGGTGGCGGCCATGTTAGCCGAGCCACCTGACCACTGGCCAGTACCTCGACAAGTTGGCGAGGTCCGTTCGCCGTTTTTGTCGTTTCCCCATTTAGCCATTTTGTCTCGGTCTCGGGCTTAGGTGATGCCTATTGACTCTTGGTCTTCCCGAACTTAGATTCCGTGCGTATTTGGTTCGGGTTGTTCGGTTCAACGATTCACGAAATCCGATCGTTTGTTCAAGTCGGTTTAAGCCGTGCTTGTGGCAATGGGTTTTGCCGTCGGGTTAGTGTCTCAGCGATTCGGCGTCCGTATTATCCGATGGGTTGTCATTAGACTTCACGCCGCGAGTTGATTTGGGGATCTTGTAAGTATTTTTCAGCCCTCTGAGATACCCCTCCAAAGTGTTTGATCTCGTTCTTTTATAGGCGAGCACGGAATACTTTGGACATGGTGGTTCCGGCCTTGATCGTGAGAGGTCCCAAAATTTAGCTTCAAATCTTGATTCTTTCGGATCATCGGTGCTTTGTAGAATTTACGATAAGGCCGCGGTCTGCATTTATTGTCGACGCTTGTTGAAATCTTGATTGAAGCTGGTGGGTGAGTTTTGTTTGTAACTTCGTGTTGGTTGGTTGTTGTTTGACTAACCATCGGACTTTTGGACTTCTCAGTATATCGTGAACTCCTTGTTGGCGACCGTTGATTAGCATTGAATCTGTGAATTTCATAGCCCTCCATGGCTAATTATTCCATCATCCGTGTGTTGGTTTGACCACGGCGGAAGGATTCCTAGTTGGAGCGAGGAAACAATCGGCTTTGCAAATCCTCGTTTACGGAATTTCACGGTGGGAGAAATTGAGGGTTATCGAGTTATCCTTAAGAATATGGGTTTATTCTCGGGAACTTCGTTGAAAATTGGGAATAGTTTATACTCATATTCCTAATTGGAGTAGGATTAGGCGGCAGCGTTGATTAGCGTCGTTGCAATCCGCATGATCGAGTTATCCTAAGAATATTTTTTATGGAAATATTCTCAGGAACTTCTCGACAAATTAGGAAGCGGTTTATACTCGTATTCGATTGGAGTAGGATTAGGCGGCGTGTTGATTAAGCGTCGTTGCAATCATACGATCGAGTTATCCTAAGAATATATATTTTTTATGGAAATATTCTTGGGAACTTCTCGACAAATTAGGAAATAGTTTATACTCGTATTCTGATTGGAGTAGGATTAGGCGTTGATTAGCGTCGTTGCAATCCGCATGATCGAGTTATCCTAAGAATATTTTTTATGGAAATATTCTTAGGAACTTCTCGACAAATTAGGAAGCGGTTTATACTCGTATTCACGATTGGAGTAGGATTAGGCTGACGTGTTGATTAAGCGTCGTTGCAATCCATGATCGAGTTATCCTAAGAATATATATTTTTTATGGAAATATTCTTAGGAACTTCGACAAATTAGGAAATAGTTTATACTCGTATTCACGATTGGAGTAGGATTAGGCGGCGTTGATTAGCGTCGTTGCAATCCGCATGATCGAGTTATCCTAAGAATATTTTTTATGGAAATATTCTTAGGAACTTCTCGACAAATTAGGAAGCGATTTATACTCGTATTCGATTGGAGTAGGATTAGGCGTAGCGTTGATTAGCGTCGTTGCAATCCGCATGATCGAGTTATCCTAAGAATATATTTTTTATGGAAATATTCTTAGGAACTTCGACAAATTAGGAAGCGGTTTATACTCGTATTCGATTGGAGTAGGATTAGGCGGCAGCGTTGATTAGCGTCGTTGCAATCCGCATGATCGAGTTATCCCTCGAATATATATATATATTTTTATTTATTTATTTATTTTTTATGGAAATATTCTTAGGAACTTCTCGACAAATTAGGAAGCGGTTTATACTCATTATTCTGATTGGAGTAGGATTAGGCGACGCATTGATTAGCGTCGTTGCAATCCGCATGATCGAGTTATCCCTAAGAATATATATATATATTTTTTATGGAAATATTCTTCCGGGAACTTCTCGACAAATTAGGAAACAGTTTATACTCGTATTCCTGATTGTCGAGGGCCTTCGTGAGGTGTTATCCTGCCGAATAAATCTTTAGAATCTTTCCAAATATAGCGGAGGGAGTAGGAGTCAATCAACGGACTGATTTGGCACTATTTTGACATCCGGATAAGGTTCCAATTAAGACTCCTAATTAGGGGCTGATTAGAGTCCTAATTAGAATTGATTTGGGCCCATTAGGAGTTGTTATCAATACCCATGCTCCTCCTTTTGCCTCTGACCTAGGCCGGCCCCCCCTCTGCTCTTTTCTCTTGTTTTCATCTCCTCTCGCGCCGTCTCATCTCCTTCGATCAACAAGGTACGTGCACGTAACTTTTGTAATCAATTTTCTTCTCTTTTTTCTCTCCTTTTCTTTTTTTTTTGTTTGTTTCTGTGCATGAACAGGTGAACAATTAGCAAGGCGGGGAGAAAGGCGTCGGCACAGCAGGATAAGCGTGATAGGCGCCCGGCGGCAGGGGCGGCGCTGGAGCACGGCACAGGCCTTACCGAATGCTTGCTGGGCCCGTTTGGCCGTCGGTGCGTCGGTTGTTGCACCGATTGTGGGCTATTGGTCTTCTTTGATGCCTCTTTGTTGATTTTCAACTACATATCTGACTTTATTTGTCTTCCTTTGTAGTTTCCGATGTCGTCGCGAAGATCTCATGCTCAAAGGGGTCGATCAACTCGCATGCCGCGTGAATGCACGCCTCCTCCTTTCGGTGGTGTGCCAGCGTTATCTTCATTATATATATCGTTGTATCCTTAGCTCTCCTTTGTGGCGATTGGGAAGAGCGAAATCCTCCTTTGTGGGGACCGGCGCTTGGTCTGTTTCATCTTCCCATGTGTACACTCGTTCGACCCGCCGTTCTCCTTTGTGGCGATTGGGAAGAGCGAGATTCTCGTTAAGTGGGGATCGGCGCTTCAAAGGTGGTTTTGCTTGGTCATCACCGTCTCGATATCCTTAGCGGGGCGATTTCATACCGTATCCATGCTCTGTAGAACGGGATATATCGCTGCTTTATTTATGCGACTATATTTATCGTTCTCCGGGTATTCGATACGGATGAAATCGTCGTACCCATTGTAAGGTCGTGACTCAATCTATATAAGATGAGTTCAACGCCTTTTACTAACTGAATATTTTCTAATTTTAGTCGATTATTCCTCGGGAGCTTTTCCGACTTACGCGGTTGATGGGTGCCATAGTGAATATTATTCCGGATGTGGCGATCCGCGATTTTTATCTAGCCTCGATTTGCACCGGTACATCGCCGGAGCGATTGGTATACTTGAGGGAGTTCCGCATCCTCGGACTATTGATCACCGATCGCCACTCGTAAAGACACTAGCTCCAGAACCTTTGCGAAAAATAGATTATCGTTTGGGGACTCGGTTAAGGATCGGATCTGACTTTTATCGAGTGAGTGGTGGTTGAACACCGAGGCAGCGGAGGTCCTTTGTATATTCCCGGATACCTCGTCATCTCTCATTGACCGACCTCGGACACCATCTTTGAGCCATTATGTCTTGGCGTCGAGAGCATGATCATATCCATTGCGGATTTATTACCCGGCGGCCAGTTCGAGGTTCCAGCGGGAATGTATCATCGGCCTTCATCCGGAATTGTGGGGTTGGACACACGCCCGTGATGAGCTTTTGTTCTGCCGACTTTGAAGAATCGCCTCGCTACATTGGGGCGAGATGCGTCATCCGACCATAGATTTTACGGTTGGGTTCACTCGTCGGTAAACATTGGTGGGGTCACGACCTTCGTCCTCAACCGATGGGATGGAGAACCGTGCTACGGCTGTATTGGCGATTAGTGCCACCATGTATGGCCTTCCAATCAGCACCAACCATTTCTTCACCTTATTGAGCTCTATAATCCAGATTCGAATACGTTTTTCACTAAACACGGCGAGTTGGGGTTGGCTTTACATGAGATGTACCGTATTTCAGGTTTACCCATGGGGAAGATGATGTATCAGGGGTACTTCCCTTCCAATCGAGGCGGTGGTGAAGAAACACACACCGACCGTTACAAGACTTTATGGGATCTCACTTGTCATTACTATATAGCTCATTGTCGAACCTTAGCCAAAGGAAATTGCAAGTGAGTGCGGCGGTTGCCAATTATTTGTTCCGGCATTTGGAGGACAAATCGGCGAGGAAATATGTGGCTGTCACGCTCACTCCTTGAAGGTTAATGAAGCGTCGAGAGGTCGAGGCTAACTCCTATACCCTTATCATGAGATAGTTTTCCCCGGGGACTAAGTTTGCAACCTTTACGTGGCATGCGGTAAAGCCTATCCAGCCGACAACTCTTCTAGCCGGCTATCGTGCAATCTGGCTAAAGAAATGTGTGGTTCCATATCAATCGATGATGCTTTACCTTTGGAGGTCCTTTATCCTGCGATTCGGCTTGCCCACAAGAAGGAACTCTCTCTCCTTCGGTAATGGTGGCCAATATTCACGTGGATTGTGGCATATAGCGGCGTTTACTTTCGAGGATGAGCCATCATCACGTATTCCTTCCGCCGAGTAGAGCTCCCATATACCTATTTGATGGCTTGGCGATCCTTCATCGTCCGACATGATGTCGACGCGGGTTCAGTTAGTCTACTCCTTTCTTGCGGTTGGTAGAGGATTGCGGATGGAAGGCGTGGCTTCTGAGAGATCAAGAAACACATGCGGATTCATAAATGGTGGATCTTTTCGGATGTTTTCCTCGATTCTCACGGTCAATATGGTGAGTCCTTGATGCGACAAGGAGGTGCGAAGACACAGCGGAACTTCACTTGACATTGGCTGTTTCAAGCGGCTAGTGAACATCGAGCGGGGTATCTCACTTTCGAGTAAAGAGGAATGCTTCATTGAGCCTTATTTTCCCTGTCGTTTTGCTTTCGCCGGTTCGGTTCACGACCAACTTCGTTGGGAACCGAACCGATGGCTCGGACTCGTGGTGGACTTGTGGATGGCCTTGAGCATGGTTGTGGGCGTCATGGGATGTACGGTGCTAGATTGATCTCAGAGCTCGAGCCGAGTCGGTGGAGTCGACATTTCTTCATTGCGGTTGGCTATTAGTGGCTAATGAGTGGTCCCTATGAGGGCTATCTCAGATTTGGTGGCTGAAGCGTCGTTGCGAGCCGACACTCGAGGCAGCTCAAGATGCCGCTCAAGCTCAGAGGAAGCGCCGCCAATCTTATCAACCAGGCGAGGCTGAGGAGGAGTTCCACAACTTTGACGCTGCGACTTTAGGAGAGGACCAAGCGGAGGCTGCAGTTTATGAGAAGAACCTCGGTGCTCTCTCCTTTTTCCCCTTCGTTTTCTCATCCTCTCTATCGGATTTCTCATTCAACTGAATTTTTTAGGAAAATCTGTTGAAGAAGAAGAATTCCGACCTTCTCAAGGGGTTAAACGAAAGAGGTTAGCCCATAAGACTCGCGTGAATCCTCGGTCCTTTGATATAGACTTGGCGTGATGATCCGGCCGATGTGAGTAATACTTCAAGTAATGTAATCTAAAATTTTCGGCTTTTGGAGACTGACATTTCTCCATTTCCATGCAGGGGGTTTTAGAGATTATGATTCTGGCTTTGATTTTCCTCACCGCGATTCTGCTGATGCTGAGCCAAGTTTTACTCAATAAATGTATGGAGCTATGGCGGAGGAGACCAATGTAGGACCTGATTCGGCAAATCCAGGTACATCTAACATCGATAATTCCTCTTCTAGATAGCGAATGCGAGAACTAAACGACTCAGAATTTGTACCCCCTCTAATTACCTCTTCGCTTTTTTGCTCTTTTAGAGAAATTGCAGGAGACAAATGCACAACCGAGACCGGAACGCTAACCCAGTAGGAGGTAAATTAAGCCTTCGGTTGTTTGCCCATTTTTAGTTGCATTTGTTCTTTCCTAATGCTTTCGCTTTCCAGACTTCTCAATGGAAGATTTTGTGGAAGCTGGTTTATACGACAACACTTCCATGGATGACCTGCTGCGCGCTTGGTCCCAGGATGGCGATGCTCTTGGTGAAGATTTACCCGAAACCACAATCCTGAAGAAGGTATGAATTTTCTCTTCGATTAATTATAGGACCGACCATTAGGCCAATACAACTATAATTAAAGTGCGAAATTCCTTTGTGTAGTGGCGAGCACTCCTCTTCCGCGCTTTCGGGATCGGCTACCACGGCTGTTGAGATAGATGAGCTGCGAGGGCTCATTGCGGTTGGCGATATCGGCGATAGATCGCCTACGGTTGACTCACTAGTCTGCGAAACTTCGCCGATGGAGGCGTAAGAGTCATGTCGAATATGCATTCATTAGTTTTGGTTGAAGATTCGAGGTCCTCTTTTCCTTTATCACGAGCACGCACCTCGGCTCCATGATTTGGCGAGGCGATGATGGATGAGGACCCATCAGCTTTATTATCTGTTTGGAAATGCGCTCGTTCTTTTCCTTGGTGAACACGGTGATCGAAAAGGTTCTCCATTGCGGGCTTTCTCTTCATCGATTCGGGCCTTTGCTTGATCCGGGCGACCTTGATACGGGATATGGGTTATCTGGTAGCTCGAGCCATCGGCCAGCGACCTCGCTCATCACGGAGGAAAGCTTGAGACTACAAGAGCTGCGGCGGTGGAGCTTCCTCATATGTGGTACGCTTTCCAGGCCAGCGTTTAGAGGCATGGCGCGATGCTCGTGTTTTCTTGGGCTCGAGGTCGGATCACGAGAAGACGCGCCCGATCAGCTCGGAGTTGTTATTCTTTGAGACATATTCTTCCCTAAGCCATATCGGTGGTATTGTAGCGAGTGCGGAGAGGATATCTTGCTTTCGGGAGAGCTCCATGCGAGAGGAAGATAAGATGAGTATTTTGGGTGGCCAAGGCCAACAAGGAAAAGCTCGCCCGTCGCGTCTAGGGAACTTCGAGCTGTCGAGCGAAACTAGGCGGGTGAAGAGGCAGCCACGAAGACAACGATCTGAAGCGAGAGTCCTTGGTGAGTTGCGGGGAGAACTCCACGGGCTTATAGTGATGAAGTGTCTCAGCTCGAACAACAGATCCTTTGTCATGGACTTGATGTTTAAACAGTTGTAGCTCTTTTTATATTTGCTTCAAGTGAATAAGATTTATTCCTTTCATTGTTTATTATGATTCTTTTACTTCGTCAGAAATAATTAACCATAATACTTATAGGATTTTGGCAAACCCTCGACCATCAACGGGTTTGATTAGCCTTTACCAACTACCGTTTGAGTTGGGCTAGCGTGCGGATTATCTGGATCCATTCCGCACGTGACGTTGTGCTAAAAGAATGAAACTCTTTTAGACTTGTTGCTATGATATTGAATACATAGGCTCGGTACTCTTTTACGGGCAAGAGACCACCCGACAGCATGTTACCGTAGACTCATCCCTTCTTAGGCGGGATAAAATACCCGAGAATCGGACTCGGTGTCTTCTTCAATCGGAAAAAGACTAAGCCCAAACTTGCGTGTGGCGTTGGCTTTATCCTTCTTAGGCTTGGGATAAAATACCCGAGAATCAAACTCTAGTGTCTTCTTCAATGGGAAAAAGACTAAGCCGTGTTAGAAAACTTTAGGAGTTATTGGCTAACCCTAGCCCTCAGCGGTTTGATGAGCCTTTACCAACTACCGTTTGAGTTGGGCTAGCGTCGCGGATTATCGGATCCATTCGCGCGTGGCGTTGTGCTAAAGAATGAAACTCTTTTAGACTTGTTGCTATGATATTGAATACATAGGCTCGGTACTCTTTTCGGGCAAGAGACCACGACAGCGCATGTTACCGTAGACTCATCCCTTCTTAGGCGGGATAAAATACCCGAATCGGACTCGGTGTCTTCTTCAATCGGAAAAAGACTAAGCCGACAGCGTGTGGCGTTGGCTTTATCCTTCTTAGGCCGGGATAAAATACCCGAGAATCAAACTCTAGTGTCTTCTTCAATGGGAAAAAGACTAAACGGCGTAGCGTGTTAGGCGTCGGCTTTAGGAGTTATTGGCTAACCCTAGCCCTCAGCGGTTTGATGAGCCTTTACCAACTACCGTTTGAGTTGGGCTAGCATGTAGATTATCTAAATCCGTTCTACACACAGCGTTGTGCTAAAGAATGAAACTCTCTTAGACTTTTTGCTCGATATTGAACACATAGACTTAGTCTTTTCAGGGAAGACTAACCCGGCGTGTTAGGCGTTGACCTATCCACTTAGGATTAGGGATCAAATTCCCCAAGAAGGATCTTGGATTAAAGAGTTAAGGCGATAGAATTGACTTGGCGAGAGGAAGAACTTCATGTTCTATCTCTGAGAATGAAACCACTAGCGGGGTCCTGCCGTAGGAATCGAAAAGACTTCGAGGCGACCTTGATTCGGACGACTTGGTCGAAAATCCGGTGCATACCTTGGTCGGTAGCTACCTAAGATGAAAGATGGAACTAAAGGTGGGGTTTCCACTCCGAGGCGAAAAGACTCAAGCGACCTTCGGTCGGACGACTTGGTCACGAAAATCGGCGCATACCTTGATCGGCGGTACCAAAGATGAAAGATGGGACTAAGAGTGGGGTTTCCACTCCGAGGCGAAAAGACTCAGCGACCTTGATCGGACGACTTGATGCGAAAATCCGGTGCATACCTTGATCGGCGCTACCTAAGATGAAAGATGGGACTAAGAGTGGGGTTTCCACTCCGAGAACCGAAAAGACTCAAGCGACCTTGATCGGACGACTTGATGCGAAAATCTCGGCGCATACCTTGGTCGGCTACCTAAGATGAAAGATGGAACTAAAAGTGGGGTTTCCACTCCGAGAACCGAAAAGACTCAAGCGACCTTGATCGGACGACTTGATGCGAAAATCGGCGCATACCTTCGGTCGGTAGCTACCTAAGATGAAAGATGGAACTAAAAGTGGGGTTTCCACTCCGAGAACCGAAAAGACTCAAGCGACCTTGATCGGACGACTTGATGCGAAAATCTCGGCGCATACCTTCAGTCGGCGCTACCTAAGATGAAAGATGGAACTAAAAGTGGGGTTTCCACTCGAGAAGCGAAAAGACTCAAGCGACCTGGTCGGACGACGATCACGAAAATCGGCGCGCATACCTTCGGTCGGCGCTACCTAAGATGAAAGATGGAACTAAAAGTGGGGTTTCCACTCAGAGAACGAAAAGACTCAAGCGACCTTCAGTCGGACGACTTGATGCGAAAATCGGCGCATACCTTCGGTCGGCTACCTAAGATGAAAGATGGGACTAAGTGGGGTTTCCACTCCGAGCGAAAAGACTCAAGCGACCGGTCGGATGACTTGATGCGAAAATCGGCATACCTTGATCGGCGCTACCTAAGATGAAAGATGGGACTAAGTGGGGTTTCCACTCCGAGAACCGAAAAGACTCAAGCGACCTTGGTCGAGCGACTTGTCACGAAAATCCGGCGCATACCTTGATCGGTGCTACCTAAGATGAAAGATGGGACTAAGAGTGGGGTTTCCACTCCGAGAGCGAAAAGACTCAGCGACCTTGGTCGGACTGACTTGAGTGCGAAAATCGGCGCTATACCCGGTCGGCTACCTAAGATGAAAGATGGGACTAAGAGTGGGGTTTCCACTCACGAGAACGAAAAGATTCAAGCGACCTTGATTCGGACGACTTGATACGAAAATCGGCGCATACCTTGATCGGTAGCTACCTAAGATGAAAGATGGATAGAACCCTTCCGTTTATCGCGAAAGGGATCTTACGCTTGGAGAGGAAAATATTCTATCTCCGGCGTGAAAAGAATTTTAGTGGGCCTCTTGTTCGTAGAAGGAATCAAGAGGGATTTTGGTAATGTACCGAAAATTTATAGACCTACCGTCAAGGAATTTGATCGGTGGGGAATTATGATGGAGGATAAATCTAGGGTTATCCTCAAGGAAAGTGGGTGAAACATCCCACGAGGAACTTCGTCGAAGCAGGTTATCAGAAGATACTAAGGGTAGTATTTCTTCGAACTTCCCATTTATCGGCATTAATTGCGGTCGCCATTTTAGGTAATTAAATGTCACAGCACCATTAGAGTGACCGTTTCTATTACAAGCGGACCCTCTCATTTAGGTTCGAATTTACCTTTATTCTTGGAAGTGAGGATTATGTGATGGCGAGGACCAAATCTCCTTCTTTGAAACTCATTTGTCGTACTTTCTTGTTGAAAGCTCTCGACATCTAACTGGTAGAACTCAATGCATTGTTGAGCTTCCGGCATTTTCATCAACATCTCGAGCTCTTGAGGCGTTTACGATGTTGTTCTTCATTAGTCATCTCGTTGCGAGGCGTCGCGAGTGTGAATCTGGATTTTCAATGGGAGAAGCGCTTCACGCGTGGAGCCGGAGAATCACGGGGTCTCTCGATTGGCGTCGCCGCGGTCGTGCGATATGCCCAAAGTGCTTCTCGAGTTTATCATCCCAATCTGGCTTTTATTCTTCACAAGCCGGCGAATCTTGATGATCGTCTTGTTGAACACCTCGGCTAATCCATTCGGTTTGGATTATAAGGCTGTCGGTGGGGCGTCTTATCTTGAATTTCATAAAACGATGAAGGAATTGGCGATGAATTGGGGACCGTTGTCATGCGCGATCCGTCTTGGAACACCGTGTCGGTAGATGACATGGTGTTTGATAAATTGATAGCGGTTACTCGCCTTTACTTCTTTTAGCGGATTGCTTCAGCCACTTGGAAGTAGTGGTGATCGCTAGAATAAACCGATGCGCCTTTGATTGGCGGAGGAAAAATGGGACGCAGCGTCCATTCCCCATGTCTCGAATGGCGAGGATAGCGAAGGATGCAAGCCTCTCGGAGATGATGCATATAATTGTGAATTTGACACGTGGCATCTCAGAGTGTACACAAGCTCGTCATTAATCATTGTTGGCCAAAGTAGCCCATTCTCTGATTCGATCATAGAGTTTAGGACCAGGTTAGTGCGCACCACATTCACCTTCTTGTGCTTCCCGAAGGACCTCTTCTGCCTCTTTGTTTGAGAGGCATCGGAGTAAAAGACCATCGTACCCCCGGCGATATAACATCCGGGTCTCCGTGTCATAGAAGAATCTTGGAGCTCTTCTCGGATTGACTCTCTCTCCTTCCGTCTTACGGCGGAATACCATGTAAGGCGTGTCGATGATAGAGCACACTCGAGGAGAAACCAATTGATTTGGGTTGCATGTACCTCTTTGGTAACTACCTTTATCTTCTTGTACTTCATCATATATTGAGTGCGAAGAGTTGGTGAGTCTGACCGTAACTAGTTGTTGATGTAGAAGGTTCGCCCGGATCGCTAATCGACGATGCATCCGCATAAAGCGTTACGGCGTGGAATATATTGATGAAGAATTCTTCAAATGAGTCCGCCATTTCAGCGGCTATCGATGATAGGGGACCAGATCAAGGTTCCTAACCGTAGTCACCGGATCTGTTTAACTACCGATTCGCGAATGCGCCGTGCGGCGAGATACTCGACCCCGGCTCCTTGGCAAAACTAAGTCCAATAAGTAGCGCATTGTATTTGGCTCGTTATTAGAGCAAGGTTATTGAGTGAATAAGCACGGGGCATGACATGATTCAGGAAATCAAGACAACTCCGACTCGGGGAGATTTTAGAATCAGGGGCACTTGCCACATTAGTAGCAGAAGCTCCGTCAAAATACCGCCATATTTGTTGGTGTGATGTAGTGTTGACCGTGGACTTCATCAGGAAGATCATCATATAGCTCAACTTCGTCCGTTGTCGGGTTGGCGACCAAGAGATGCATAAATCGCTTGTCCTTTGACCGACTTTTGTTGTTTGAAGTGCAAGTCATATTGGGACAAGAGCAAGGCCCATTTCACCAAGCGCCAACTCATTGAGGCGGTTTGGGTCATAAATATTCGGCCGGTTCACGTTAGAGATAACATAAATCGTCTGTCAGGCTAAATAGTGCGCATTTTACGAATCGCGAACACTAATGCAAAACCGCTTCTCGACCATTGGGTATCGAGACTTCGGCCGACTAATGTTGGCTCGGGTAATACTTTGTTACGTGACGCCGTCGTCATCACTGCCGCGAGCGGCTCAGCGAGTGGTCCGTTGCCTTGATGTAAATCGAAGCGGTTTTCCGAGCCGTGATGCAGCGAGCGGGAGGTTTAGCGAGATGGATTTTATCTCTTCAAATGCCTTACGGCAGCGTCGTCCCAAATAAATGACCGCGCTCTTCTTGTTCAACTTAGAAGCGGTTGGCACTTCGGATAAGTTTGATATGAACCGGTCGGATGCGCATGTCGCCCTTGTAACCCGAGTTCTCTCGATTTCTCGGAGGTTGTAAATCTTGAATCGCTTTCACTTTGTCGGGATCGGCGTGGATTTCTTTGTTGGTGGCGGCGAAGGAACTTGCCCTTTGGACATCCCAAGGAAGGATTTGGCGGGGTTATTCTTTAGCGATGAGTTCATGAGCTCGAATACCGTTCTAAGATTTTGATATGATCTCCTTTGTCAGTTTTCACGACCAAGTCGTCGGCGTAGCATTCGACCGTTTTATGAAGATGATCTGGAAAATCTTAGTCATTGCTTCGTGATATGTGGCCGGCATTTTGAGGCGAGCGGCATGGCCAGTGTAGCAATATATCTAGTCGTTGAGCGGCGTATTGCTTGGCATCATCGGGGTGCATCTTGATCCGATTGTAACGAAGCCGTCCATGAGCGACATTCTTTCAAATCCACCGTATTAGCGACTATGACATCGGTGATTGGAAGAGAAAGTCATCTTTGAACAGCGGTGTTCGGATCTACGTGATGAAACCACAGTCCTAATCGAACCATTCTTCTTCGTGGCGGGACTATATTAGCCACCCAATCGGATGTTGAATTTCCTTGATGAATCCGATTCTATGAGTTTCTTCACCGTCAGCGATTGCACGCAAGATTTGCGGGACGAAACTCTTGGTTGGCGAGGGTTTGACATCCACCTTGATGTTGGCGATGTGTTGCCATTAGGGTCGAGTCTGGCATGTCCTCGTAGCTCAGCGAATACATCGATATACTCACGATTAGGGTGATCAACTCTTCCTTCTCTTCGAGGGAAGAGTATTCTGATGTTTATGAGCTTAGGATGCTCTTCATCATCCATATTAACTTTGGACTACCTGCGTCCTTAGTGGGGGTTCTCTTTGTTGAATCTATCCCCAAAGCTGCTCTTTGAGTTGATGGATCCATGGGTCTTCCCATGTTGGCTTATCTTCATCACTCTCAGCGATGCGAGGATCGGCCAGTAGCCATATTGACATCAAAGCCTTGAAAGCTTCTCAGAGGCGGTGTCGAATCTGGCCAGAAGAATCGGGCGAATGTCGAGTCTCCACCATCGGGTAGATTATCATCAATCGACCATGAGCATTCATCTTCGAGGAGGATTAGTATCCCAATCGATCTAAATGCATAGTAGTTATCGGCTTCCCTCTTGGGACATATCGCTTTGGGAGGGACTCGAGGACTTAGCCCAAAACATAGACCTTCCCTTGTGTCAAGTCGTTGCCCCACTTCTTCATGATACCCATTGTTTGGACTATATCGAATGTGTGGAGGATAAGCCCATTGTCATCTTCATCTTCTTTTAGAAATGATTGGTGTTGGAGCTGCATCTCCTTTTGTAAACCAAGTCTTTTCACTATTTGATCTTAGGTGGGATGGCGAGTGTTGTCCCAAAGGAGTCTCAGCTATTTTTGTGTAAAGCAAAATGGCCGAGTTGGTAGGTGCAACTCTGGATTGTATAAACTTGTCATCACATCATTCAAAGACAAAGGATACTCTAAATGTCATTTATTGATTCATCGGCAATTTTCAATTACAATGTTCATCGGCGATTCTTCATCGTCAAGATTGATTACAAGGGGTACAATGTCATTTAAAACAAAACCTCCACTATAATCAAGCCCGGCTTGTGTCGGCTTCTCCGCCGTGGCCTTGGGCGATGATTGATTTGGACTCATTACGGTAGAGAGAGAATCGGTGAAATAATTCTCCATCCCTTAAGCGTTTGTCGCGACCACCGTCTTGACTTCATTGTTAGTGTCTACATATTTGAGACGATGAAGTAGATGGGACTATAGCGTTCTTGTGGATCCAAGGTCGACCCAACAATAAGTTATAGGAAGTCTGCGTCAATCACATAGCGGTGACTTGGACTTTAAGTCCCCATTTGGCACTTTATCCGGATTTTACCAGCGGTAGAGACCGGTGTTAAATCCATAGATCACCGTGCTGTTGATGCCGGCTCTTGGCGAGGATTCAAGGTGATACATGGTAGCGAGGGCATGATGCTCCTGTGGAACGGATCGACTTGGATCCGGTTAACTTCACTAGAGCCAATATACGGTGAAGTATAGGCCTATCGTGCTTGGAATTCCTTGTCGCATATCCTCCTTTGTAAAAGTGATCGGAAGTGTTTAGCATAAAGGTTGCATTGTTGGGCCGACTCTTACGGGCTCGGCTTAATCTGAGTGAGAAAACCTCGAATCGGCGGGGCTTCTTGAAGAGCTTCTCTTGTCTCTTGACAACATGCGGCTCGTAAAGAGTGATTCTTGCGGAATATTAATTGGGCCATAGCGTCGAGCGATATGGGGAGTTGGAGCTTCGGTTTGTCTCTTCTAATCGGGTGGTTGAAGAGGCTTCCGGGGTGAACTTCTTCGCGTTTGCCATTTGTGGCTTCTTTGGCGGCCACGCTGTGCGGCGAGCGAGTGAAATTGTTGATACTAGCTCGGCGGCGTCTTGGCATTTAATTCGAGGACTTAGGGTACTTGTATTTGTACTGTGTCCGCTCTGGTGGCGTGGGCTTGAGTTCCCCTTGACCGGTACTTTCGTCATCTCCCTCGGGGTGTGGAAGTAGCATGACATGCCTTTGCCTTCGCTTTGACTTTTCTTCGATGAAGAAGAAGCTACCCATTGATCATCTCCAGCAGTGCAGGTGGATCCACAGGACTTCACCATTTGGGGCGTTATCTGATAAGTCCTTTACGGCGTTGCTCGTGTGGGTCATCATTCACTTTGCCTTCATTGCGACTTTGACCACGGTTTAGGCTCAAACCATGTCAAGGGCGACCCAAAGCTTATGGACACGCATTTGCTCCGAGCCTTCTTTTCTTTGGGCGGCTTCATGGTGATGACCCACATCAATTAAGGCTGGATTTTATCCTTAAAGTGAAAGCGAGGATTTAGTGGGGTGATGAAGCGCCCTATGATACGCCTGATATTTTGGGTCGTTAGTCCTCATTGCTTCCTCTTAATTAATCGGGAGGAGCTTGATCTTGTTATTTTCCATAAGATATTTGAAGAGACCGGGGAATCTCGTCGTCCACGAAGGAATAGGACTTGGGAATCTTTCACGAGACCTTACGTTTACGTGGCCCGGTTGCCTTTGTGATTGTGCTTTGTTGGCCGTTGTTCTTCTTCTTCTTCTTCTTCTTTGGGGTTAGAGTTGGAGCGTTTGGTTTGCAACCCGCCGTCTTGGCTGCTCTTTCCTTTGCCCGTGGGACAAAGTTAAGCGGGGCTTCCGCTATTGGTGGCCTCTTTCCGCCTTTTCCTCTTAGGAACCTTTGGCTTGTTCACCGGACCTTCAAGTCTTTCGGGTGTTGGGCGGTGTTGTTCCCATTGCCTCAAGCGTCTATCGACAAGTTGTTGTGGCGGTCACGGAGGATGAACTCCTCGTTATCGGATCCGGTTCATTGCCTTGTTAGAATCGTTTGACAAAGATATCCACGGTTTCTCGAGTCCTACGCTTTTCGTCGAGTAGCGTTAGATGGATGCCGGTATCGTCATCCGAAGAAATTGGAAAGCGAGGACTCCATATCGTCCATTTGTTGATGCTCCCCTATTTGAACGGCGGTACCAATCGGCGGCTCCACGAAGGGTGCCAGCGAATGGCCAGAACCATCGGGGGTTCATTAGGAAATAACTCCGAGTGCGACTTGAAGTAAATCAAGTCTTTGCGTCGGGGAACCCTTCCGATCAAGCGGTGTGAAGTTTATTAAGTTAAACTTAGGCAGTGCGAGTTGATTCCACTCCCTGGGGTATGGGCAAGGAATACTGTCTTCTTCACCTCTTGGAAATCAATGAGTTGATTTTGCTCTAGAATCTTTGATCTTCTGGCTCTCATGAGCAACAATATCTACATTATGCCCGGTTGCGTGGTTGGGAGGTTATCATCCTCTTCTTCCTCACAGTGCGAATCATTTGTCATCTTGATCGGCGTCGATCGTGGCTTCGATTCACCTCGATGTTTTGTCAAGGCTTGGATCATTGGTCATGCATTTCTCTCATCGTCTGCATGGCCAACTCCATCTCTAACTTGATGTTTTCCGTTGCTTATTCAGGCTTAGTCTAGCATTTTAGCCACTTGATGCAATCGATCATAAAGCTTCTTAGGGGCACCCTTAAGCTAGATAGAGTATTATCGGTAATTGCGAACCAACATCCGGCGCATCATCCTCGCGGGTATCCCTCTCGAAGTTTGTCGTAATTGAACCGTCGAATAGTCGGGACATAAGCGGGTTAACATTGCGATGCCACAGAATATGCGTGCGATGATTCTTTCTTTGGTCATGTTGTTAGTGACCCGGCAATTCATCCTCGGGATGTCATCCTTCGGAATCGCCTTGACCTAGGTCTTGGCGTGTCGGTGCTAAGTCTTTGGAAGACCGAAACTCTTTACGGAGTTTCTTGATGGCAATTGCACTCCAGCCACGGTCTTGATGAGCTTGGAGCACAAGCATGGTATTAGTTTAGGGTAGCCCCTCGAGATTTTACGTACCCCACTGCGGTGATACGGCTCATCGGTGTAGTGTCGAACAACCTGCGTGTATCGGCATGATCCCTCGGGTATAATGTCGTCGTCATTAGACAAAAGCGTCTCCTTCAGGAATGGATTTGTTCACGAAACTACAGTGACTTCGCCTTGATTTTTCGTTTATCGCGGCGTGAAGTCTCGGTGGACTCGAACCGACTTTTAGTCGGTTGGTGGGGCTGTAGGAATTTTCCCTCGCCGTGGGCGGGTGCGACCTCCTTCATGAGGAGTGACGTGATTCTTTCAAAAGACCCAAGCGATCCTTGATAGTTGGCCCCGGCGGGGTTGAATCTGAGATGCCTTTGACTTTGGTAGCCGTCGGACTTGAACTTTGGCGAAGTTACAGCGCTGTAGCCTTCGGCTTAAGTGCAGGCGAGGCTGGAGCGTTGGCGGTGTTAGGTTTTGGGCCGTGCGGTGGGGTTGGAGACGCGATTAGACTTGGGCCTCAAACACGGTGGTATGTTGGCGGCTTCTTTACCACCTCTTTCTTCAATTCCGCGAGCTTGTTGTACCAGCGCTTCGTGCTTGTAGAAAGTGCACAGCAGCTTCGAATCGTTCACGGAAGCGTGGAAGCGGTTCCGTTTGACGGATCCACTCTTTGGGTGGCTTGGATGGACCGTCGATCACTTGAGTGGAGCCTCTGCGTAAATCGGATCTTAGATCGCTTAGTGGACCCCATCCATGGATTGCGGCCTTGGCGTATTTCGTGCCATGCTTTGTAAAGTCGCCTTTGGCGAGCTTCGCTTGGAGAGTCTTGGTAGCGTCATTGGCGTTCATCTCGGCGCCCGTTGTAGTCTGGACTTGAGACGCGAGGGGATTCTTCGCTACTGCGGCGGCGAGGTTGGACTTCGTCACGGGGCTCTACGCCGAGGCCCATCGGGTTCTCCTGCAGCGGAGACCTTCTTGGAAGCGGCTGAATCTGGAAAGGGCGAGGATAGGTACTCCTCGAACTTCTTTGGTCAAACTCGAACTTCGACCTCTTCCTCCGGGATAAGAATCGCGGTTCGTACGACGACCTCCGATCTGAGGCGGTGGCTCCCATAATGGTCGCCCGGCTTGTTCGCGGTAAAAGTTGGTTTGTTATTCATTGTTGTTGAACTTCGTTCACGGCTTCTTGGGCCTACAACAAAATTGAACAAAAAATGCCTTTTATTTCGGGCATACAATGAAAACAAAATTACAACTTTTGTTCCTTTTGTGAACAAGCGCTCGGATATCTATTATCACGGGATCCTCGCTTGTGTGGGTTCTTTGCGTCTTGGGGACTTGAATCGTCAGAGTGGACCGCAGCGCAATTCGATCAGTGGAAACGGGTTGGAACTCTGAGGCGTGAAGGGCTCGTTTCCACGAAGAAGCGAAGCGCTAGGGGATGCGCACTCCGAAGGAGAGGATGCAGCCTTTGGGGATCACACTCTCACGAAGGAGAGGATGTGGCCGGCGGTGAGATCTACTAGGAGAAATCACGGCTGATACGTAGCCAGGCAGAATTAAACACCTAGCGATTGTAGATCGGCGTCGGTGAACCCGTGCTTTCGAGGTGCTTTCGGCTGTCGTCGTCGGCTCGTAGATCTCGCGAGCTTTCTCACAAATATCGAGAAAGTCCAACCTCTTGAAAATCGGCTCCAATCGGCCAAAATCCCCAGGCTGAGGAAGACCCCCATTTATAAGATCGGGGAAAGTCTGGAAGCCACAAGTGGCTCGGCCGCTAAGCGAACCACCGGTCAAGGCGTGAATCTCGTTCGCCCGTTTTTCGTCGTTCCCCATTTAGCCGTTTTGTCTCGGTCTCGGGCTTAGGTCCTGCCTATTGACTCTTGGTCTTCCCAGGACTTAGATTCGATGCGTATTTGGTTCAGGGTTGTTAGGTTCATGATTACGAAATCCGATCGTGCGTTTCAAGTCCGGTTTAAAGCCGTGCTTGTGGCGGCGTGGGTTTCAGTCGGTTAGTGTCTCCAGCGATTAAATTCAGTATTATCGATGGGTTGTCATGGCCGACTTCATACGAGTTGATTCGGGGGATGTAGTATTTTCCGCTTACCGCGAGGAGGATAATACTACTTTCGGAAGGAGCTCCATGCAGAGGAAGATAAGATGAGTATTTTGGGTAGGAAGGCTGACAAGGAAGAAGCTCTGGCCGTCGTCTAGGGAACTGAGCTGACCGAAGCTGTTTGAGATCGAAGAGGCGACACGAACCGAATACCGATGAGGAGTCTTCCGGGGCTGATTCTTGAGAGAACTCCACCAGGCTTATAGTGATGAAGTTATCCGGCTCGAACAACAAATCCTTTGTCATAGACTTGATGTTTAAGCGGTGATAGCTCCTTCTATATTTTGCTAAATGAATAAGATCTATTCCTTTCATTGTTTATTATGATTCTTTTACTCCGTCGAAATAATTAACCATAATACTTATAGGATTTTGGCAAACCCTCGACCATCAGCGGGTTTGATTGGCCTTTACCAACTACCGTTTGAGTTGGGCTAGCGTCGCGGATGATGCGGATCCGTTCATGCGTGGCGTTATGCTAAAAGAATGAAACTCTTCTAGACTTGCTGCTATGATATTGAATACATAGGCTGGTACTCTTTTACGGGCAAGACCACCGACAGCGCGTGTTGCGTGTAGACTCATCCTTCTTAGGCTTCGGGATAAAATACCCCAGTCGGACTCAGGTGTCTTCTTCAATCGGAAAAAGACTAAACCCGACGCGTGTGAGGTGTTGGCTTTATCCCTTCTTAGGCGGGATAAAATACCCGAATCAAACTCTGGTGTCTTCTTCAATCGGAAAAAGACTAAACCGGCTAGCGCATGTGGTGTTGGCTTTATCCTTCTTAGGCGGGGATAAAATACTCCAGAATCAAACTCGGTGTCTTCTTCAATCGGGAAAAGACTAAGCGGAAACAGCGTGTGGGCGTCGGCTTTAGGGTTATTAGCCCCCGGACCCTCAGCGGGTTTGATGAGCCTTTACCAACTACCGTTTGAGTTGGGCTAGCATGTAGATTATCTAAATCCGTTCTACACGCGTTATGCTAAAAGAATGAAACTCTCTTAGACTTTTTGCTCGATATTGAACACATAGACTTGTCTTTTTCCGGGAAGACTAACCCGGGCGGCGTGTTAGCGTCGACCTATCCATCTTAGGATTGATTTAAATTCCCCAAGATGGAACATGGTGCCTTTCTCTATCGGGAAAAGACTAAACCGACAGCAGCGTGTGGTATTTGGCTTTATCCCTTCTTAGGATTTGGGATAACATCCCAAGATGGAACTTGGTACCTTTCTCTGTCGGAAAAAGACTAAACCCGAAGCAGCGTGTGAAAGTTGGCTTTATCCCTTCTTAGGATTTGGGATAACATTCCCAAGATGAATCTTGGTGCCTTCTTTTGTGGGAGAATGTTGAACCGTGGAATGATTGATGTGGGGAAAGGAAAAGAGCGTATTATTTCGAAGGTGGAAAGGAAGGATTTTATATCCTATTTCGGGTAAAATCAAAGCTAAAACAAGAGAGGAAAATGTATTCTATCTCTTGTTGATGGAGAGGAGGAGGATCTTGTCTCCTATCTCAGAGTGAAGAGCGACTTGAAACAAGAGAGGAAGGTTTTGTATCCTATCTCTTGCCGTGGAGAGGAAGGTTTGTGTCCTATCTCCGGAAACTCCGAATTGAAATAAGAGAGGAAGGTTTTGTATCCTATCTCTTACTAATGGAGAGGAAGGAGGATCTTGTCTCTATCTCGAGTGTTGGAAAGAGAAGGATTTTTGTCATGTTTCAGTGAAAGAGACTAAAATGGGATCTCCATTTTGAGAATCTTGAAAAATGAAAGAGTGGGATCTCACTCAGAGAATCTAGGACAAGAGAGGAAGAATGTATTCTATCTCTTACTTGGAGATGAAGAATGTATTCTATCTCGAGGTGAAATGTGGGAAAGGAAGAATGTATTCTATTTCGTGAGAAAGAAACTAAGGCGGGATCTCAGCTCGAGAATCTTAAAGAATGCGGATAGCTTTCACTTTTATAGGATCATGCTAAAATTTGAATGTGGACCTCTCGTTCATGGAATGAATCGAGAGGGATTTCTTGGTGGTTGGACGGGGAAGATTTTAGTGGGCCCACCGTCAATGAATTTTATCGGTGAGAGAATTTTGGAGGACAATAAATTTATTTAGGGTTATCCTCGAGAAAATGGTAAAATATTCGAGGAACTTCCCGTCAAAATAGGTTATCTGAATGTACTAAGGGTGGTACTTTTGGAACTTCCGTTTATCGGCATTGTTGCGGTTGCGATTCTGGTGATAGGCGATATGCGTTTGAATAGGCGTGTCTATTATAAGCGAGTCCTTCCCATTGGGTTGAATTTACCTTTCTTTTTAGGGTTGAGAATTATCGTCGGCGGCGGGGCGAATCTCCCTCCTTAAGGTTCTGTCGAACTTTCTTGTTGAAAGCCCTCGACATCTAGCTTGATAGAACTCAATGCATTGTTGAGCCTCCGTTCTCATCTAACATCTCGAAGCTCTTGAGGCGTTTTGGCGTTGTTCTTGATCGTCATCTGTTGAAGAGGCGTCGAAGTGGCGAATCTGGATTTCCAGCGGAGGCGCTTCACACGTAAACCGAGATGCGGGGGTGGCTCCGATTAATCGTGCGGTTGTCGATATGCCCGAGTGCTTCTCAGAGTTTATCATCGGTCTAAGCTTGTTATTCACAAGCTTTGACAAAATCTTGATAATCGTCTTGTTGAGCATGCTCGGCTAATCCATTTCTTCTTTGGATTATAGGTTGTCGGCGAGACATCTTGTATCTTGAACTTTTAAAACGATGAAGGAATTCGATGAATTGAGGACCATTATCATGCGATCCGTCTTGGAACACGTGTGTCGATAGATGACATGGTGTTTGATAAATTGATGGCGGTACTTCGCCTTGCTTCTTTTAGCGGGATTGCTTGGCCACGGAGAAGTAGTCGGTGTCGCTAGAATAAACCGATGCGCTGGCCCGGCGGAGGAAAAATGGGACCTACAGCGTCCATTCCCCATGTCTCGAATGGCGGGATGTGGCGAAGGATAAAGCTGCTCGGAGGCGATGCATATAATTAGCGTGAATTTGACAGCGTGGCATCTCCGGCGTGCACGGCTGCGTCATTAATCATTGTTGGCCAAAGTAGCCCATTCTCGATTGATCGTAGAGCTTGGGACCGGTGGTGTCGCGCATTCACCTTCGTGTGCTTCGAAGGACCTCTTCGCCTCTTTGTTTGAAGGCATGGAGTAAAGACCATCGTACCCGGCGATATAATGCGGGTCTACGTGTTGTAAGAATCTTGGAGCTCTTGGCGGATTGACTCTCTCTCCTTCGTCTTACGGAAGAATACCATGCAAGGCGTAGTCGATGATAGGAAAGCGCCAATCTCGGGGCTCCAATTTAGTTTGGGTTGCATGTACCTCTTTGGTAACTATCCTTTATCTTCTTGTATCTCATCATATATTAGTGCGAAGAGTTGGTGAGTCGTCGTAACTAGTTGTTCTCGGAAGGTTGTGCTAGCGATACTTGCTATCGCCGATGCATCCGCATGGCGTTAAGAGGCGTGGAATATATTCGATGAAGAATTCTTCAAATGAGTCCGCCATTTCAGCGGCTATCGATGATAGGGGACGGATCGGGGTTCTTAACCGTAGTCACCGGATCTGCAACTATCAATTGTGAATCGCCAGTGCGGCTTTGAGATACTCAACCCCGACTCCTTGGCGAAACTAAGTCAATAAGTAGCGTTGTATTGACTCGTTATTAGAACAGGTTCGGTGAGTGAATAAGCGCGGGGCATGACATGATTCAGGAAACTAGACAACTCAACCCGGTGGAGATCTTAGAACATCAGGGGCGCACTTGCGTTAGTAGCTCGAGAGCTCCGTCAAAATACAATCGCCATATTTGTTGGTGCGATGTAGTGTTGACCGTGGACTTCATCGGAAGATCATCATATAGCTCAAGCTGCGTCCGTTGTCGGGTTGGCGATCAAGAGATCGCAAAATCGCTTGTCCTTTGACCGACTTTGTTGTTTGAAGTGCAAGTCATATTGGGACAAAAGCAAGGCCCATTTAACCGCCAACTCATTGAGGCGGTTGGGTCATAAATATTCGGACCGGTTCGTTAGAATAACATAAATCGTCTGTCCGACTAAATAGTGCGCATTTTACGAATCGCGAACACTAATGCAAGGCCTGCTTCTCGACCATTGGGTATCGAGACTTCGGCCGCAGATAATGTTAAACCGGATAATACTGCACTTTGTTAACGACCATGTCATCGTCTTGCGCAAGTAAAGGCTCAGCGAATGATCGTTGGCTTGATGTAAATCAAAGCGGCTTTCCGAGCTGCGGTGCGACAAGACGAGGAGGTTTAGAGAATCGACTTAATCTCTTCAAATGCCTTTTGTAGCGTCATCCCAAATGAATGACCGCCCTTCTTGTTCAACTTAGAAAATGGTTGGCACTTCCCGGATAGGTTCGATATGAACCGTCGGATGTCAACTAACCGTCGCCCTTTAACCCGAGTTCTCTCGGATTTCTTGAAGGTTGCAGTTCTTGAATCGCCTTTACTTTGTCGGGATCGACATGGATTCCTTTATTGGTGGCGACAAAGAGGAGGATTGCTGCTGGACATCAAGGAAGGATTTGGCGGGGTTCATCTTTAGCGGTGGGCTCGCATGAGCTCAAACCTTCGATAAGATCTTTGATGTGATCTCCTTTGTCCGCGGCTTTTCCGCGACTAAGTCGTCGGCGTAGCGATTCGACCGTTTTCGGAGATGGTCTGGAAAATTTCGTCATCGCTCAGCGTGATGCGTGGCGCCGGCATTTTGAGGCCAAGCGGCATGACCGTGTAGCAATATATCACCGGCGTTAAAGCGCTATGTGTTTGGCATCATCGGGGTGCATCTTGATTTGATTGTAACAGAAACCATCCATGAATGACATTCTTTCAAATCCACCGCGTATTGTCGACTATGACATCGGTGATTGGAAGAGAAAGTCATCTTCGGACAGCGGCGTTGGTCTCGTAGTCGACCGATCCTAATCGAACCATTCTTCTTATTGTAGGGACTATATTAGCCACCCAATCCGGATGTTGAATTTCCTTGATGAATCCGATTCTATGAGTTTCTTCGCCGTCAGCGATTGCACGCAAGATTTGTGGCCGAAACCGTCTTTTGTGATTGCTTGGCGGGTTTGACATCCACCTTGATGTTGAGGCGATGTCGCCACATTAGGGTCGAGTCTGGCATGTCCTCGTAGCTCGGTGAATACATCGATATACTCCTGATTAGAGGCGATCAACTCTTCCTTCTCTTAGGGGAAGAGTATTCTTGATGTTTATGAGCTTAGGATGCTCTTAGTCACCCATATTAACTTTGGACTACCTGTCCTTAGTGGGGGTTCTCTTTGTTGAATCTATCCCCAAACTTTCTTTGAGTTGATGGATCCATGGGTCTTCCCATGTTGGCATATCTTCATCATCCTCAATAGTAGCGGGATCGTGAAGCCATATTTGACATCAAAGCCTTGGCTTCTCAGAGAAGTTAGCCGAATCCCAGAAGAATCGGGCGATAGTCTCCCTCATCGGGTGGATTATTATCAATCGACCATGAGCATTCATCTTCGAGGAGGATTCATATCCCAATCCCTTCTAATGCATAGTAGTTATCAGGCTTCCCTCTTGGGACATATCAGCTTTGGGAGGACTCGAGGACCTGCGCCCAAAACATAGACCTTCCCCTTGTGTCAAGTTGTACCCCTTCTTCATGATACCCGGTGTTTTGGACTATATCTGCGAATGTGTGAAGGATAGGCCCATTGTCATCTTCATCTTCTTCTAAGAAATGATTAGGTTGGAGCGCATCTCCTTTTAGTAAACCAAGTCCTTTCACTACTTGATCTTTGTGGGATGGCGAGTGTTGTCCCAAAGGAGTCTGGGCTGTTTTGTGTAAAGCAAGGCGGCCAGAGTTGGTAGGTGGAACTCGGTTGTTATATAAACCTGTCATCACATCATTCAAAGACAAATGGTACTCTAAATCGTCATTTATTGATTTATCGGCAATTTGCCAATTACAATGTTCATCGATGATTCTTCATCGTCAAGATTGATTACAAGGGTACAATGTTATTTAAAAAAAACCACTATAACCAAGCGGAGCCGGTGTCGGCTTCTCAGCATTTGTCGTGCCTTGGGCGATGATTTGATTTGGACTCATTACTGTAGAGGAGAGAATCGGTGAAATAATTCTCCATCCTTAAGCGGTTGTTTGTCGCGACCGTCTTGACCTCATTATTAGTGTCTACATATTTGAGATCTGATGAAGAGTAGATGGGACTATAACGTCTTGTGGATCGAAGTCGACCCAACAATAAGTTATAGGAAGTTTCGCGTCAATCACATAGCGGTGACTTGAACTTTTAAGTCCCCATTTGGCACTTTATCCGGATTTTACCAGCGTAGAGACCGCTGTGTTAAATCGTAGATCACCGTGCACATTGATGCCGGCTTCGGCGAGAGATTCAAGGTGATACATGGAGGAGGGCATGATACTCCGCAATGAACGGATCAACTTGGATCGGTTAACTTAGGCCGATATACCTGTGAAATCACGGCCTATCATGCTTGGTTCTTGATGCATATCCTCCTTTGTAAAGGTGATGCGGGGCAAGTGCTTGGTTGCCAAGTTGCCTTGTTGTGGAGATTCTTCTTCGGCTTAATCGGCGAGAACACTTGAGAATCGGCTAGAGCCTCTTGTAAAGCTTCGGGTCTCTTTCGACAATCGAACCTTCGTGAGAGTTATTCTAGCGGGATGTTTGCCAATTGGGCCATGACATTGAAGCGGTATGGAAGTTCGATGTTCCCGGTCTATCCCTCTGTCAGGCGATTGAATGGAGTTGAGCTTCTGGATGCAGGGCTGTTTCTCCTTTGCTTCGGTGCTTTTTTCTTTAGCGGTATCTGCTGTGTACTTTTACGCAGTGAGAGGCGTGGCCACGATTCGGACGGCGTCTTCGTTTGGATTTGGAGTCTCAGGATACTTGTAGCTGTATTAGTGTCCTCCTTGTGGTGAAGACTTCATGCTCTTCTTGAGAAAATTGGAAAATCGCCACTTCTTCATCGTCCTTCTCTGGAATTCGAGCTGACATGGCATAGTTTGCCTTTTCCCTTGGACTTCTTTTGGTAGAAGATGTAGTCCTTGTCGTCTTCAACAAGTCGGGGTGGACCCAAAGGATTTCTCCGTTTCTTTGTGGTGTGCTGATGCAGGCCCTTCTCCGTTGCGGTGAGGATCCTCATTCACCATCTTCATTCCTACTTTCACGGCGTCGGTTGAAACCAATCCAAAGGCCGACCGAAGCTTATGGAGACTACATTTGCTCCCACCTTCTTCTCTTTAGAGGTTTTGAGTAATGACTCCAACATCGATCAAGGCTTGAATCTTGTCCTTGAGATGGTAGAGAACTTGGTAGGATGATGTACCTACTGTAGTGTATGATGCCAGGATCTGTAACCTTCTTTGCCTCCTCTTGGTTCTGGTGGGGCAATTGGATCTTATTGTTCTCGAGAAGGTATTTGAAGATGCGAAACCTCCTCGTCTTTGAGCGAGTAAGTCTTGGAAACCTCGAGCAGGAAGGTTTACGATTTTGAGTTTGTTGGCGCCATTGGGTCGCGTTGTGGTGCGGCTGTTGCGTGGCTTTGTGGTTTGGCTTCGATCGTTTGATTGGCATCTGGACTTTCTTTGGCCTTACCTCGCAGCGTGGCACAAAATTCGTTTGTTAGGTGTTTGTTGGGTGGCCTCTTTACCTTTCTTCCTCTTAAGGAACCTTCGGCTTGCTCTCCATGAACCTTCAAGTCCTTCCACGTTATAGATGGTGCTTCCCCATTGCTTCAAGCACATCCAAGGGCGATTATTGTGGCGAGGTTTGGAGAATAAATTTCTCATTGATGGGATCGACAATTCATTGCTTTTTGTTCGTGGCGAATCCGTTTGGCCCGTCGGCGTCTCTCCGATCCTTTTGGCTATAGGTAGAGCAATGTCGATCGATGCCGGTATGGAGTCATCGAGAAAAAATTGGTAAGGAAGCCCAAGATTCCATGGTCGGTGGATCATAAATGGAAGTGGGACTTGATATCGGGTGTTGAGTTGGTGAACCCTTCCAGATCAAGCGTGAAGTTTATTAAGTTAAACTTTGGGTATGGGATTGATTCCCTCCCTAGGATATGGGCAAGGGATGCGGTTTTCTTCACCTCTTGGCGGAAATCAATGAGTTGATTTTGCTCTCGAGGTCTTTGATCTTCTGCTCTCATGAGCAATAGCGTCTATATTATGCCCGTTGCGTGGTTCGGAGGTTATCATCCTCTTGTGCTTCCTCACAGTGCGAATCGGCTGTCATCTTGGTCAATGTCGATCTGTGACTTCGATTCACCTCGATGTTTTGTCAAGGCTTGGATCTCTTGGTCATGCATCTCTCTCATCGTCATGGCCATATCCATCTCTAATTTGAAGTTTTCCGTTGCTTAGTCAGCTTCATCTAACATTTTAGCCACTTGATGTACTGATCATGAACACTTCTTAGGGGCACCTCGCTAGATAGAGTATTATCGGAGGCAATTCGAGCCAACATCCGGCCTTCATCCTCATGGTATCCCTCTCGAAGTTTGTCGTAATTGGACCGTCCGGATAGTCGGATCGCCAAATGAGTCAGCCGTTGCGATGCTAGGAATAAGCTGACGATGGTTCCTTGCGGTCATATTGTTAGTGACCTGGCAACTCATTATCTCGAGTCGCGATCTTCGGAATCGCCTTGACCTAGAGTCTTGGTGTTTACGTGGTGAGTCTCACGGAAGGCGATACCCTTTCTAGAGCTTCTTGACAACAATTACACTCGAAACCTTTGTTTTGATAAGCTTGGAGCATAAGCATGGCTGTGTTGGCTTGGGGAACCTCTTGAGATTTCTTACGTACCCCGATACAATAGTATAACCGTCGGCATGAGTCGCGGGCGATCTTCAGTATGTCGTACGATCTCTCGGGTATAACGCTCTCATCGTCGGATAAGCGTCTCCTTCAGAGGCCGGATAGTTTAAGTAAGCTACGAAAGTAACCGCCTTGACTTTTGGTCGGTGTGGCGTGAAGTCGGACTCTCGGACCGACTTTCGGTCCGGTATGGAAGAGCTGTAGGAATCTTCTTGTCTTTGTGGAGTGCGATCCCTGTATTAGGAGTGACCGCGAATTCCTTTGCGGACCCAGCGATCCTTGATGGTAAGCTGTGGTGGCGAGAGTTGGCTTCGCCGAAAGTTTGGATGTGAACCGCAGGAGGTAATTTGGCGTCGATACAACTTTTGTTGAGGTGCTCACAATTTACGATTTGAGCAGGGTAGGGAGTTAGCTTCTTTGGCGGTAGGCTTGGATGCGGGTTACGTTGGAGTTGAAGCGTCCAGCGGACACGGGCTCAAACTGGCCGACTTGTTGGCGACTTCTTGGCGCCTCCTTCTTCAACTTCAGCGGGCTTGTTGCACTAAAGCGTGCTTGAGCGGCGCTTCGGATCACGGCTCTGAGCGTAGAAGCGGTTCCGTTTGACTCGGACCCATTCATTTATCTCGCCGGCTTGTAGGAATGCGGCTACGATCTCGGAACTTGATCTACGAGTTAACACGGATCTTAGATCGCCTCATAGCGAACCCCGTCCATTGATTCTTTTGCAGGCGGTTTGTTTTACGCGGCGTTGGCGTCGCCTCGGCGGGCTCTCTTAGAGAGTCAGCGGCGCCATTGGCGGGAACTACCTCTGAGGAGATAGAGGGATTACGAAAATTTGGCGCTTTCGGAAACCAGGGTCAGGGTGTCTGCGATCTTGGCGGTGGTGGTGGTGGATTTTCAAGCCTCGCATCGAGGCGATTGGGTCTTCCTTGGCGGAGACCATCTTGGACTACTTGAGGGCGTATCTGGGCGAGGAAGAGAGGTATTCCTTGTACTTCTTTAGTCGAACTTCGAACTCTACCTCTTCTATCAGGGATCACGGATCCGCGGTTTGCGACAACGGTTTCTTTGTTGAAGCCGTTGGCTCCCCAATGGTCGTGGCTTGTTCGCTGAGGAAAGTTGTTTTGTTATTCATTGTTAGTTGAACTTCGTTTACGGCTTCTTGGGCCTACAACAAAATTCAAACAAAAAAAGAAAAATTGCCTTTTATTTAAAGTACAATGAAAACAAAATTACAACTTTTTCCTTTTGTGAACAAGCTTTCGGATCTCTATTATTGGGATCACAAAGCTTGTGTGGGTTCTTAGCTGTCTAGGGGACTTGAATCGTCAGTGGACCGCGCAATTCCGATCCGGTGGAAACAGGGTTCTGGAACTTCTGAGGCGTGAAGGGCTCGTTTCCACGAAGAAGCAAGCGCCTAAGGGATCGCACTCACGAAGGAGAGGATCGCTGCGGGGATCGCACTCACGAAGGAGAGGATCAGCGGCGGGTGAATCTACTAGGAGAAATCCGCAATCCCGAAGGGTGTCGTAGTCGACCGGTTAAACACCTCGCGATTGTAGATCGGCGTCGGTGAACTTCGTGCTTTCGCCGGTGCTTTCGGGCTGTCGCGTCAGCGGCTCGTAGATCTGTGAGCTCTCTCCAAATATCGAAAATCCAACCTCTTGAAAATCGCTCACGGAAATCCCCAGGCCAGCCCAGAATGAGGAAGACCCCTATTTATAGGATTGGGGGTGTGACCCGGCATGAGTGGCACGCCATGATGGTAGAGCACCTGGCCTGGCGAGGCACCTCGACAAGTTGGCGAAGTGGCTTTCGACCATGATGGTAGAGCAGCCTCGGCTCACTTGGCGAGGTAGTTGATCGGCGTGGCGTTTTAGCCATTTTAAGCTTTGCCTCGGTCTTAGGGCTTAGGTCTGCCTATTGACTCTTGGTCTTCCGGACTTAGATTTAGTTCGGGACTAACTCTTAGTTTGTTCGGTTCCGATTCGAAGAAATCGTCGATACATTTCCGTCGGTTTAAGCGGGTGCTTGTGGCGGTGTAGGTTTTGCCCGTCGGGTTAGATGTCTCAACGATCGGCGTCCAGTATTATCAGATGGGTTGTCATTCGCCGACTTCATGCGAGTTGGTTTCGGGGATCTTTTAAAGTATTTTTAACACCTACGGATATGGGGTGGGCTGGCTGGGATATAAATCCGCAATGGATATGATCATGCTCCTCGATTGAGCCTTGAGGCATCTGGCGTGTACGGCATGGTGTACGAGGTCGGTCAATGAGGGCGAGGTATCGAGGGATATACAAAGGACCTCCGTAGATGTGTTCAACCACGCTCACTCTCGATAAAAGGCATCAGGATCCTTAGCGGAGTAGCCAAGCGAGATAATCTATTTTCGCAAAAGGTTGATGGAGCTAGTGTCTTTTCTGAGTGGCGCATCGGTGACCAATAGTCACGAGGATCGGGAACTCCCCTCAAATCTGATCTGAATCGTCTCCGATGATGTAGCGAAGTGCAATCGGCCGAGATAAAAATCGTAGGATCATCACGTGGAATAATATTCACTATGGCCCATCAACAGCGTAAGTCGGAAAAGCTCGAGGAATAATCAAGTGAAATCGAGAAAATATTCAGTTAGTAAAAGGCGTTGAATTCATCTTACATAGATTGAGTCCGCGACCTTATAGCGAATGCGGACGATTTCATCCGTATCGAATACGGGAGAGCGATAAATATAGTGGTGTAAATAAAGCGGCAATATATCCCGTTCTGAGCATGAATCACGGTATGTCGCTCCCGTTAAAAATATCGAAGGCGGGTGATGACAAAACCAATCTTTGAAAGCGAGAATCTATGAAATGGCTCCGTTAAGCGTCGATCCCCACGAAGGAGAATCTCGGCTCTTCCAATAAGCTTCACAAAGGAAAACGGCGGGGTCGTAGCGAGAGTGTACACATGGGAAGATGAAAGCGAGAATGAAGCGTCGGTCCCACAAAGGAGGATTTCGGCTCTTCCCAAGCCTCACAAAGGAAGCGGCGAGATAAGCGATATACATATCACGAGAAGATACTTATTTGGCCTTCCACGAAAGAAGGGCGTGCATTCCGCAGCGGCGTCGGTTGAGTCGACCCCTGAGCGTGAGATCTTAGCGGCGTCGTCGAAGCGCAAAGAAGACAAATAGAGTCGGATACGGTTGAAAATCAACAAATAGAGTGTTAAAAGCACGGACACCAATGGACTACCGTCCGTGCCGAGCACCGGCAATGCGGCCCGTGACGTGGCGTAGCGCTCCGGCGGCTTTGAAATACAAATCATCGCTCACGTGCGTGGTGCGGCATTCTTCGAGCCAAGCGGCATGGCCGGTAGCGGTATATATCACCGATCGTGCAGGCGCTATGTGTTTGGCATCATCGGGGTGCATCTTGATCGATTGTAGCAGAAACCATCCATGAATGACATTCTTTCAAATCCACCGCGTGTATGCGGCTATGACATGGTGATGGGAAGAGGAAAGTATCGCCGGACGGCGGCGTTGGGTCTGTATGGAAGCCTGGATCCTAATCGAACCATTCTTCTTAGTACGGGACTATATTAGCCCACTGTCCAGGATATTGAATTTCCTTGATAAATCCCAATTCTATGAGTTTCTTCACTTAGTCCAGCGATTGCGCAAGATTTGTGGGCGAAACCGTCTTCGCGATTGCTTGGCGGGTTTGACATCCACCTTGATGTTGCGATGTGCCGCATAGAATTAGAGTCGGCATCCTCGTAGCTCGGCGAATACATCGATATACTACGATTAGGCGATCAACTCTTCCTTCTCTTAGGGGAAGAGTATTCTTGATGTTTATGAGCTTATGATGCTCTTCATCACCCATATTAACACGGACTACCTCGTCCTTAGTGGGGGTTCTCTTTGTTCAAATCTATCCCAATGCTCTTTGAGTTGATGGATCCATCGGTCTTCCCATGTTGGCATATCTTCATCACCCTCAATAGTAGCGGGGATCATTGAAACCCATATTTGACATCAAAGCCTTGAAAGCTTCTCAGAGACGGTGTCGAATCTAGCGAAGAATCAGGCGAATGTCGAGTCTCCTCATCGGGTGGATTATTATCAATCGACCATGAGCATTCATCTTCTGAGGAGGATTCGTATCCCAATCCCCTTCTGAATGCATAGTAGTTATCCGGCTTCCCTCTTGGGACATATGCCGCTTTGGGGGGACTCTAGGACCTCGCCCAAAACATAGACCTTCGCCTTGTGTCAAGTTGTACCCCACTTCTTCCGCGATACCCGGTGTTTTGGACTATATCGAGATGTGTGGAGGATAGGCCCATTGTCATCTTTATCTTCTTCTAAGAAATGATTCGGCGTTGGAACTACATCTCCTTTTCTGTAAACCAAGTCCTTTTCACTACTTGATCTTTGTGGGATGGCAGTGTTGTCCCAAAGGAGTCGGAGCTGTTTTGTGTAATGCAAGGCGGCGAGTGGGTAGGTGGAACTCAGGTTGTTATATAAACACATCATCATCATTCAAAGACAAAGGGTACTCTAAATCGTCATTTATTGATTTATCGGCAATTTCCCAATTACAATGTTCATCTGACGATTCTTCATCGTCAAGATTGATTACAAGGGGTACAATGTTATTTAAAACAAAACCACCACTATAACCAAGCCGGCCGGTTATCGGCTCATGCCCTTGCCTCAGCTTTGTTCTTGACTCCTTCTTCTTCCACTGCTGCGCTGAAACAACGAAACAAAACAAAGAACAAAGACAAAAAAATAATAAAGAAAGGAAGAGAAGAAGAAAGAAAGAAAAAGCGTTATAAAATACTAGATGCATGTACCTCGTTGTTCGAGAGAGAGGAGGCGGCGAGATGAAAACAAGAAAAAAGAACACCAAGGGGGCTGGCCTGGGTCGAGGAAAGGGGATCATGGGTATTTATAACAACTCTAATGGGCCCAAATCAATTCTAGTGGGACTCTAATCAGCCCCTAATTAGGAGTCCTAGTGGAACCTTATCAGGATGTCAAAATAGTGCCAAATCAGTCCGTTGATTGGCTCCTACTCCCTCCGCTATATTTGGAAAGATTACGATTTATTATTGAGGATAATACCTCGCGAAGGCCCCATCGGCGAATCAGCGTCGCCCTAATCTACTCAATCGAGGAATACAGTATAAAGCTGTTTCCTAATTTGTCAGAAGTTCGGAAGAATATTTCCATAAAAGATATTCTTAGGGATAGCTTCGATCGTCGCGGATAGCGTCGGCGCTAATCAGCGTCGCCTAATCCTACTCAATCGAGGAATACAGGTAGCTGTTTCCTAATTTGTCGAAGTTCGGGAAGAATATTTCCATAAAAGATATTCTTAGGGATAACTTCGATCGTCTTGGATTCGTCGGCTAATCAGCGTCGCCTAATCCTACTCAATCGAGGAATACGGTATAAAGCTGTTTCCTAATTTGTAGAAGTTCGGAAGAATATTTCCATAAAAATATTCTTAGGGATAACTTCGATCGTCGCGGATTACGCAGAGCGTTAATCAACGCGTCACCTAATCTACTCTAATCGAGGAATCACGGTATAAACTATTTCCTAATTTGTGAGTTCGGAAGAATATTTCCATAAAAATATTCTTAGGGATAACTTCGATCGTCTTGGATGCATCGGCTAATCAGATCGCTAATCCTACTCTAATTAGGAATATGAGTATAAACTATTCCCCAATTTTCAGCGAGAAGTTCTGGAGAATAAACCCATATTCTTAAGGATAACTTCGATAATCCTTAATTTCCTCCAGCGTGGTGGCCCGACTAGTTAGGGAAAGTTGTTTTGTTATTCATTGTTTGTTGAACTTCGTTTCTACGGCTTCTTGAGCCTACAACAAAATTGAACAAAGAAAAGTTGCCTTTTATTTGGTGTACAATGAAAACAAAGATTACAACTTCTTCTGTATGAACAAGCTTTCGGATCTCTATTATCACGGGATCACCGCATGTGGGTTCTTAGCTGTCTTGGGGACTTTTATGTCAGTGGATCACGGCGCAATTGAATCTGGTAGAAACAGGATTACGGAACTTCTGAGGGCGTAGAGGCTCGTTTCACGAAGAAGCGAAGCCCTAAGTCGCACTCCGCGAAGGAGAGGATCGCTGCGAGGATCGCTCCGCGAAGGAGGATCATGCGGGCTGGTGAGATCTACTAGGAGAAATCCTGGCTATCCAGAAGGGTAATGCGTACTCGACCGGATTAAACACCGTGATTGTAGTCGGCGTCGGTGAACTTCGTGCTCCGTGGTGCTCGGATAGCGTCGATGGCTCGTAGATCTCGCGAGCTCTCTCCCAAATATCGAGAAAATCCAACCTCTTGAAAATCGGCTCGAAATCCCAGGCCAACCCCGATTGAGGAGGCCCTCTATTTATAGGATGGGGTGAGCCGACCGCAAGTGGCGGCCACTTGTCGAGGTGCCGCCGGGGCGAGGTGGCCCGACCATGCCATGATGGCGAGCCACACTAAATGCACCCGGCTAATAGCAGAAACCCATCCTAAATGAAGTCTTCTGAAGGAACCGTCGAGGATTCCTTATTCAGGTAATTCCCGATATTATACTCGCCCGTGCGAATCAGCGCGCGGTTGGCTGCCGGCATGCGATTCGGCCCGTCAGTCATCGCCGGTATCGGTAAAACGGTGCCGCCGGGGATAACGGCGTATTCTCTAGTGATCTCACCGCTCAGCGTCCTCTCACTTATGATCGGCGATCACTGCTCCATTGAGAATCTTGATCCCCACTGGCTTGGTTTCGCCCGTTGAAGCGGCTCGTCGCTGGCGGTACGAATTGCGAGATCGGACGTCGAACGCGAAACAGGCGAATCGTATCGGCGTTTCGAAGAAGTTGTAATCTTTGTTTTCATTATGCGCTGAAAATAAAAAACGGCTTTTTTTGTTGGCCGAAACTTTCAGAAACGTAGCAGTTCAACAAACTTAATGAATATCTTTCCCAAGCTTTCGATTGAATTGATTAAGCGTCGATGCAATCGCGCGGTAGAGTTGTTCAAGAATATTTTTTGTAGGTATTCTTGGGGAACTTCTCGGCGAATTAGGAAGCGGTTTATACTGTGTTCTGATTGGAGTAGGTTAGGCGGCAGCGTTTGATGGCGTCGGCCTTAATCCGCGCGATCGAGTTATCACAGAATATTTTTTGAAATATTCTTAGGAACTTCTCGATGAATTAGGAAATAGTTTATACTTTCGTATTCGATTGGGTAGGATTAGGCGGCGCGTTGATAGCGACGATGCAATCCGCGCGATCGAGTTATCCTAAGAATATTTTTATGGAAATATTCTTAAGTCTCGGCCAATTAGAAATAGTTTATACTTTCGTGTTCTGATTGGAGTAGGATTAGGGCGTTGATTTCGCGTCGAAGCAATCATACCCGATCGAGTTATCCCCTAAGAATATTTTTATGGAAATATTCTTAGAACTCGGCAATTAAAATAGTTTATACTTTCGTATTCTGATTGGAGTAGGATTGGGCGTTGGTTAGCGTCGATGCAATCATGCGATCGAGTTATCCTAAGAATATTTTTTGAAATATTCTTAGGGAACTTCTCGATAATTAGGAAATAGTTTATACTCGTATTCTGTTGGTGGGTAGGATTAGGCGTTTGATTGGCGTCGTGCAATCCTTGCGATCGGATTATCCACAGAATATTTTTATGGAAATATTCTTGGGAACTTCGACGAATTAGGAAACAATTTTATAGTATTCTGATTGGGTAGGATTAGGCGCGTTGATTGGCGTCGTGCAATCCATACGATCGAGTTATCCCTAAGAATATTTTTATGGAAATATTCTTCGGGAACTTCTCGGCGAATTAGGAAGCGGTTTATACTCGTATTCGATTGGGTAGGATTAGGCGGCAGCGTTGGTTGGCGTCGATGCAATCCGCGCGTCGAGTTATCCCTAAGAATATTTTTATGGAAATAATCTTAGGGAACTTCTCGACGAAGTAGGAAGCGGTTTATACTACGTATTCGATTGGAGTAGGATTGGCGACAGCGTTGATTAGCGTCGAGGGCCTTGGCAGTGTTATCCTCTAGAATAGAATCTTTCGAATATGGCGGAGGGGAGTAGGAGCCAATCAGCGAACTGATTTGGCACTATTTTGACATCGGATAAGGTTCAATTAGGACTCTAATTGAGTGATTAGAGTCTAATTAGAATTGATTTGAGGCCCATTAGGAGTTGTTATAAATACCCATGATCCCCTTTGCCTCGACCAGGCCCCTACCTGCACTTTTCTCTTGTTTTCATTTCCTCGCGCCCGTCTCATCTCCTTGATCAACAAGATGCGTGCAACACGCAATCAATTTCCTTCTCTTTCTTCTCTCCTTTTTTTTCTTTTGTTTGTTTTACGTGCATGAGCAGTGCACAATCACAGAAGCGGGAGAAATCGTCGGCGGTGACGGATGCGTGTCGGGACCCTTGGCGGCGGCAAAGGCGGCAGGTAGCGTTAGGCACTTCCAGGCGAATTTGTGACGGCCTGAAGTGACACAAACACGAGCTGAAGCGTGCCGAGCCGCGGCACTGGAAGCGCTGGGCGGCGCTGAGCGCCTGGTCTTTAATCGTCTGGCGTGTTTGGCCGTCGGTCGTCGGTCGTTGCATCGATTGTGGGCTCTTGGTCTTCTTTGATGCCTTTTGTTGATTTTCAAGCGCCTGTCGGACTTTATTTGTCTTCTTTTGCGGTTTTGATGTAATGATCGGTGAAGATCTCATGTTCCAAAGTCGATCAACTTCGCCTTGGCGTGAATCTGCGCCTCCTTCTTCCGGTGAATGCGCTAAGCGTTATCATCTTCGTATATATATCGTTGTATCCCAGCTTGCTCTACTTTATGGGCGATTGGGAAGAGCCAAAATCCTCCTTTGTGGGGACCGGCGCAGTTCTGTTTCATCTTCTCATGTGTACACTTTCGTTAGGACCCTTAGTTCTCCTTTGTGAGATTGGGAAGAGCCGAATTCTCCTTTGTGATTGATGCTTCAAGATTGGTTTGCTTGGTCATCACCGTCTCGATATCATCTTTAATGGGGCGATTTCATCTGCAGTATCCATGCTCGTAGAGCGGGATATATTGCCGCTTTGTTTACATGACTATATTTATCGTTCTCGGGTATTTGATCTGGGATGAAATCGTCATTACCGTTATAAGGTGTGACTCAATCTATGTAAGGCAATTCAAGCCTTTTACTAGCTGAATATTTACGATTTGGGTTGATTATTCCTCGGGAGCTTTTGATTTACGCGGTTGATAGGCGTCATAGTGAATATTATTTCGGCGTGTGGCGATCGCGATTTTATCTCGCCTCGATTTACCCGGTACATCCTCGGGCGATTGGTGCGGGGAGTTCCGCATTCTCGGACTATTGGTCACCGATCGCCACTTGTAAAAGACACCGGCTCCGAACCTTTACGAAAAATAGATTATTTGTTGGCTTCGGTTAAGGATCGGGATCTGACTTTTATTGAGAGTGGCGGTGGTTGAACCTGACGGCGGAGGTCCTTTGTATATTCCCGGATACCTCGTCGGCTCTCATTGACCCGACCTCGAGACACCATCTTTGTGCCCGCCGCCTAGGTATGTCTTGGCGTCGACCGAGAACATGATCATATCCATTCTTGGGTTTATTACCTAGGAGCAGTTCGAGGTTCCAGCGGGAATGCATCATTGGCCTTCATCGAAATTGTGGGGTTGGACACGCCCGTGATGAGCTTTTATTCTTGCCTCGACTTTGAAGAACGCCTTGCTACGTTGGGAAGATGCGTCATCTAGTAATAGATTTTCTGTGGAGTTCCTCATCGAGGTAAACATTGGTGGGGTGGCGACCAACTTCGTCCTCAACGATGGGATGGAGAACCGTGCTGCGTCTGTATTCGGCGATTCGTGCCACCATGTATGGCCTTCGATCAGCGCCAACCATTTCTTCACCTTATTGAGCTCTATAATCCAGTCGAATCGTTTTTCACTAAACCGCGAGTTGGGGCGGCTTTACATGAGATGTCTGGTGTGTTCGGAGTTTACCCATGGGGAGATCTTTGTATCAGTACTTCCCTTCAATCGAGGACTGAGTGGTGAAGAAACACACACCCGACCCGTTAAAAGACTTTATGGGATCTCACTTGTCATTATTATATAGCTGGCCCAATCACGAACCTTAGCGAAATTGCAGAGTAGTGCGAAGCAATTTGCGATTACTTGTTCGGCATTTGGAGAACAAATCGGCGAGGAAATATGTGGCTGTCACCGCTCACTCCTTGAAGGTTAATGAACTGATAGAGGTCAGAGGCTATAACTCGGCTTCACGCCCGAAGATGGTTTTCCCCGAGGGGACCAAGTTGGCAACCTTTACGTGGCATGCGGTGAAGCCTATTCAGTAGGCAACTCTTCTAGCGGCTATCTTGCAATACGGCTAAAATGTGTGGTTCCATATCAATATGATGATGCTTTACCTTTGGAGGTCCTTTATCTGCTGTTGACTTGCCACAGAAGGAACTCTCTCTCCTTCGTGTGGTGGCCAATATTCGCAGTGGATTGCGGCATATAGAGGCGTTTACCGAGAAAGGATGAGCCATCGTCCGTATCCCTTCAGCGGTAGGCTCCATATACCTGTTTGATGGCTTGGGGTCTTTCATCGTCAGGCGATGTGTACCCGGGTTCCACCAGTCGTCTACTCCTTTCTTGCGGTTGGTAGAGGATTGCGGATGGAAGGCGGCGGCTTCTGAGAAATCAAAGCGGATCTGATTCATAGAGGTGGATCTTTTCGGATGTTTTCCTCGATTCTCACGGTCAATATGGTGAGTCCTTGATGCAGCGAGTCACGAAGACACTGAGACTTCACTTGACATTGGCGTTTCAAGCTGGCTAGTGAACATCGGGCGGGTATCTCACTTTCGAGTAAAAGGAATGCTTCATTGAGCCTTATTTTCCTGTCGTTTTCGCCCGGTTGATTCACGACCAACTTTATGTTGGGAACCCGAACGATAATGGCTCAATTTCGTGGTGGACTTGTGGATGGCCATGGCGTGGTTTAATGGGCGTCATGGGATATGCCGATGTTAAATTGATCTCGAGTTAGGACCGTCATTTGGAGTCTACATTCCTTTATTGCGGTTGGCTATTAGTAGCTAATGGTCGGTCCCTCGAGGCTATCTACGTTGGTGGTGAAGCGTGGTTGGCCGACACTCGAGCGCTCGAATGCGCTCAAGTTCGGAGCGTTGCCAATCTCATCAGCGAGGCGAGGCGGAGGAGGAGTTTCACAACTTCGGCGTGTAGGTATCGAAAATACCTACAAGATCCCGAAACCAACTTCGTGGCCGGAAATTCGTGAATGACAACCCATGTGGATATCTGGTTCACGTCGGTTTGAGACCACGAACCGGCAACAAACCCACGGCATCACAAACACGGTTTTCGCCAGGACTTGAGCGAGCAATCGGATTGAGCTGCTGAGCGGAACAAACCAGAAGTTAGTCGGAACCATCTGACGGAATCTAACTCAGGGAAGACCAAGAGTCGAAACGGCGGACCTAAGCCGAAAGATCGAGAAAAATGGCGAAGCAGCGGCGAACCAAGGCCCGCGTGGCGGTTACCTCGGCAAGAGTGGCAGGTAACTTCGATGAGCCACTTGTGTGGCATTTCCCCAATCCTATAAATGAGGGGGTCTTCCTCGGTTTGGGGGATTGAATTTTTGAATGAGGGATTTGGACTTTGGAGGTTGGATTTTTGATTTGAAAAATTCTCGCGAGATCTGGCGTCGTTGCACCGTTCGAGCATCGGCGATCACAAGTTCGATCGTCGAGATCTTCAACGAGGGAGGTAAAACAAGGCTTCGGTGACTCTGAGAATATTTGTGATTTCTCCTAGTAGATCTCACCGCTCGGCGATCCTCTCCGTGAGTGTGATCCCGATCCTCTCGCCGTGAGTGTGATCCCCTTAGGTGCCGTTTCCTTCGTGAAGCGAGCCCCTTCCGTCTGTAGTTCGAACCGGGTGTCCACGGATCGGGGATTCTGTGGTGGTCCGCGGACTAAACAAGTCCACCGCGGTGAAGAACCCACACTTGCGAGGATCGTATAATAGAATCCGGCGTTTGTTCACAAAGGAAAAGTTGTAATTCTTGTTTTCATTATGCGCTGAAATAAAAAGGCATCTCTTTTGTTTGAATTTTGTTGTAGGCCAAAGAAGCTGTAAACAAGTTCAACAAACAATGAATACAAAACCGACTTTTAGCCAAACAAATTGGCGACCACGGTGGAATAGCGGCTTCAACAAAGAAGTAGATGGTGTATAGCAGCGGATCAGATCGGTGATAGAAGAGGTCGAGTTGAGTTCGACCAAAGAAATGCAGTACCTCTCTTCCTCGTCGAGATCAGTTCCCCGCCAAGTCCAAGATGGTCTCATTTGCAAGGAAGACCCGTCGGCCTCCATCGCGGTGAGAAAATCCACCGCCACCGCCCGTCAAGGCGCAAACAACGGTGGTTCCTTGGCAAAAGCGGCCAAATTTTCGAACCTCTATCTCCTATGAGTAGTTCCGCCAATGGCGTCGTGACTCTCTCTAGAGAGCGTCGGGCGGCGTCAACGCTGGCAAAACAAAGCGCCGGGCAAAAGAATCAATGGATGGGGTTAAGCTATGGCGGATCTAAGATCGGGTTAACTTCAGGCGAAGTGCGAGATCGTAGCCGACTCCACGGGCGGCAAATGAATGGGTCGAGTCAAAGCGGAACCGTTCCACCGAGGCTGATATCCCGGAGCGCCAGCGCTCTCGCACAAGCAAGGGCTTTGGTTGTGGCCGCCAATTGAAAAGGAAGAGTGGCCAAAGCCATCAACAAATAAGCTTAGTTTGGAAGCCCAAGTCGTCGGCGGGTCAACTCCGAAGCGAGGCAGGCATCAAGCCCGGCTCCGTTGGCAAGCGGTCCGACCAGAGCTCAAATCCCGAAATTAGCGCCCGACAAAAGTTGCATCAGCAGAAATTACCCGGCACCGGCATCCAAATTTGTGGTGAAGTCAGCGGCCACGACCACCAGGCCGTCCATCAAAGATGGCACGGGTCGCAAAGAATCACGGGTCACTCCTCATGCGAGGGAGGTGGCACCGCTCAAGAAAAAGGATAGGAAAATTCCTCTGATCAGGATCCCAGAGACTTTATGCTCACATAAGCGAAAGTCAAGGCGAGTCACGGTAGTTTCGATGAACAAGTCCATTCTGGGAAGGAGGCGGCTTTGTCACGATGGCAGCGAAGTTATACCCGGAGGGATGTCTTGGAGCCTGCGGCGAGGTTGCTCGTGCTTTAGTCTCTTTCCTTTGGAAAAAGGATAAAAATCCTTCCTTTCCAACACTTTCGGAGATAGGAGACAAGATCCTCCTTCCTCTCCATCGAGTAGAATGGGATACAAAACCTTCCTCTCTTATTTGAATTCTTGAGTTCGGAGGTAGGACACAAAACCTTCCTCTCCAGCGGCAAGAGATAGGATACAAAACCTTCCTCTCTTGTTTGATGGTTCCTTAACTGGGAGATGGAGACAAGATCCTCCCTCCTCTCCATCAGCAGGAGATAGAATACATTCTTCCTCTCTTGTTTTAGCTTTGATTCTGCGGAAATAGGATATAAAATCCTTCCTTTCCACCTTCCGGAAATAGAATCGTTCTTCCTTTCCCACATCAATCATTAGTTACCGGTTCAATCATTCTCAGGTCAAAGAAGGCACCAAGTTCCATCTTGGAGAATTTGATCGAATCCTAAGCGAGGGATAGGTCGGCCTAACATGGCGGGTTAGTCTTCAAGTGAAAAGAGCCGAAGTCTCGTGTTCAATATCGTAGCAAAAGTCTAGAGAGTTTCATTCTTTTAGCATAGCGTTGTGTGTAGAGCGGTTTAGATAATCTACATGCTAGCCCAACTCAAGCGGTAGTTGGTAAAGGCTCATCAAACCCGTTGGTGGGGGTTAGCCAATAACCTAACAGGCGGCGTTGCGGTTTGTCTTTCGATTGAAGAGACACCGAGTTTGATTACGGGGTTTTATCCAGAGCCTAAGAAGGGATAAAACCAGCGCCTCCCTACAGCGTTGCGGTTTAGTCTTTCGATTGAAGACACGAGTTTGGGGTATTTTATCCGAAGCCTAAGAAGGGATAAAGCCCAGCCTACGCAGCGTTGCGGTTAAGTCTTTTTCGATTGAAGAAGACACGAGTTTGATTACGGTATCAGAAGCCTAAGAAGGGATGAGTCTGCAGCGTTCAGCGTAAGATGGTCTCTTGCCGTAAAAGGTACCCGAGCCTATGTATTCAATATCATAGCGGCAAGTCTAGAAGAGTTTCATTCTTTTAGCACAGCGTCACGTCGCGGAGCGGATCGAGATAATCCATGCGCTGCCCAACTCAAGCGGTAGTTGGTAAGGCAATCAAACCCGGATTGATGCGTTGCCAAAAATCCTATAAGTATTATGGTTAATTATTTACGAGTAAAAGAATCATAATAAATAATGAAAGGAATAGATCTTATTTTGAAGTAAATATAAAAGGACTACCCTTGTTTAAACATCAAGTTTATGACAAAGTTGTTGTTGTTGGTGAGACACTTCATCACTTAAGGCTGGTGGAGTTCTCCCGCAGCTCGATACGAAAGACTCCTCGCCGATTATTCGGTGTCGCCGTGGCTGCCTCTTGATCTCGGCCGGTTTACGCCCGGCGGTTCGAGTTCCCTAGGCCTTGGCGGCGAGAGCTTCTTCCTTGTTGGCCTTGCTGCTCAAAATATTCATCTTATCTTCCCTGCATGGAGCTCTCTCACGGCGATATTATCCTCTCCGCTTTTCGCTACAATATCAATGCGGATATAGCTTAGGGAAGAATATGTCTCAGCAACAACGGCGAGCTGATGTGTGATCTCTCGCATCACGGACCTCGAGCCCGGTAAAACCGAGCATCGCGCCATGCCTCTAAGCGTCGGTCACGGCGGCTACATATGAGGAAGCTCCAGCTGCCCGAGTTCTTGTAGTCTCTGAAGCTTTCTCTCTAGATGGCGTTAGCAATGGCTTTGAGCCATTTCGGGATAACCCATATCATTATCAAGGCGTCCGGGATCAGCGATGGCTGAGCGATGAAGAAAGCCGCCATGGAGAACCTTTTCGATCAGGTGTTCACCAAAGGAAAGAATGGCGTACTTCCAAGCGGATAATAAAAGCGGGATGGATCCTCATCCATCATCAGCGCCCTCGCCAAATCATGGAGCGAGTGTAGGCTGCATAAAGAAGAGGACCTTAGAATCTTCAACCAAAACTAATGAATGCATATTGATTAGGGACTCTTACCGTCTCCTTCCGTAGTTTGAGACTAGTGAGTCTACGAGGTGTATCTATCATTGGGATACTATCAGCCGGTGAGCCCTCGGTGTGCTCATCTATCTCAATAGTATTTGTGGTAGGCTGTTCCGCGGCGGGGAAGAGGAGTGCACGCCACTACACAAAGGGAATTTCTCGGACTCCTTTAATTATAGTTGTATTGGCCAAATCATTTGGTCCTATAATTGTCGAAGAAAATTCATACCTTCTTCGAGGATTGTGGTTTGGGAAATCTTCACCAAGAGCATCGCCATCCACGTGACCAAGCGTGAGCCATCCATGGAAGTGTTGTCGTATAAACCAGCTTCCACGAAATCTTCCATTGAGAAGTCTGAAAAGGAAAGCATCAGGAAAATGAATACGGCTAAGAGGTGGCGAACAATAGGTAGAGCTACTTACTTCCTCTGTGAAGTTAACCCTCTTAGTCTCGGTTCGGCATTTGTCTCCTGCGCAATTTCTGAAGAAAAAGCGAAGAGGCAATTAGAGGGTATGAATTCGAGTCGTTTAATTCCATTAGCCATCTAGAAGAGGAATTATCAATGTTAGATGTACACGGATTCGAATCAGGTCGGCATTGATCTCCTCGCCATAGCTCCATACATTTGTTGAGTAAAACTTAGCTCGACATCGTGGCTGAGCTGAGAGATAGAGTGGTGAGGAAAATCAAAGCGGAATCATAATCTCTAAAACCCCACATGCAAGCGGAGAAATGTCGGTCTCAAAGCTGAAAATTCCGAGATTATCCGATGGTGAATTGTTACCTCCGTCCTTGTTGAATCATCGGGCAAGTCCATATCAAAGGATCGAGGATTCCACGAGAGTCTTATGGGCTAACCTCTTTCGTTTAACCACTTGAGAAGGTGAAATTCTTCTTCTTTGATTTTCCTAAAAATTGAGTTGAATGAGAAATCAATAGAGATGAGAAAGCGAAGGGAAAAGGAGAGAGAATCAGAGTTCTTCTCATAGCTGCGGCCTCAGCTTGGTCCTCTCCTAAAAGTGTCGAGTTGTGGAACCCCTTCTCGGTCGCTTGGGTTGAAGAAATGGGCGGCTCTTCCTCGAGCTTGGCGGCATCTTGGAGCGTCGAGTGTCGGCTCACTTGGCAGCTTGACCACCAAATCGAGATAGCCCTCCACGAGGGACCGACTCATTAGCTACTAATAGCCAGCTGCAATAAAGGAATGTAGACTCCGGTGGCGGTGCGAACTTCGAGGCTGAATCTAACATCGGTACATCCCATGACCCTCCACAACCCGAAGGCCATCCACAAGTCCACCGCAGTGCGGAGCCATCGGTTCGGGTTCCCAACATAAAGTTGGTGCGTAACAGAGGCGAGCAAAGCGACGAGGAAAATAAGGCTCAATAAAGCATTCCTCTTTTACTCGGAAAGTGAGATACCACGGCACGATGTTCACTAGCCGGTTAAACGACCAATGTCAAGTGAAGTCTGTTGTGTCTTGGCACCTCCTCGTCGACCAAGGACTCACCATATTGACCCAGAATCGAGGAAAACATCGGAAAAGATCCACCCTCTATGAATCTGCATCGTTTCTTGATCTCTGTAAGCAGCGCCCCTTCCATGCAATCCTCTACCAACCAAGAAAGGAGTAGTCGAGGAACGGTCTTGGACATCATGTCGGAGACGATGAAAGAACCAGCCAAGCCATCAAATAAGTATATGGGAGCTCTACCGGGCGGAAGGGATGCGTGGCGATGGCTCATCCTTTCTGATGCTTGCTTAGGACTATATGTCGCAATCCACGGTGAATATTGGCCACCATTCGGAAGGAGAGTTCCTTCTTGTGGTCAAGGCTGACGCCAAGATAAAGGACCTCAAGGGTAAAGCATCATGATTGATATGGAACCACACATTTCTTTAGCAGTTGCAAGATAGCCAGGCTAGAAGAGTTGTGTTGGATAGGCTTCACCGCATGCCCGCGAAGGTTGCAAACTTGGTCCTGAGGGAAAACCATCTTTGGCGTGGTATAGGAGTTAGCCTCGGACCTCTCGATCAGGTTCATTAACCTTGAAGGAGTGGCGGTGGCCAGTTCACATATTTCCTCGCCCGATTTGTCCTCAAATCTTTGGAACAAGTAGTTGGCAAATTGCTTGAGACTCACTTGCAATTCCCTTTTGGCATAAAGGTTGAGGTGCCCGAGCTATATAATAATGACAAGTGAGATCCCATAAAGTCTTGTAGCGATTGGTGTGTGTTTCTTGGCCGACTCGGTTCTGATTGGAAGGAAGTACTCACGTCTGACATCTTCCCCATGGGTAAACACGAAATACGGTACATCTCATGTAAAGCCAACTGACTTCGCGTGTTTAGTGAAAAACATATTGATGCGAATTATAGAGCTCGAATAAGGTGAAAAATGGTTAGCTGATTGGAAGGCCATACATGGTGGCGCAATTGCTGAATCTGAGGTATAAGCATGAAGTTCTCCATCCCATCGGTTGAGGACATAGTTGGTCAGCGACCCCACGATGTTTACGATGAGTGAACCCGCCATAAAATCTATGACTAGATGGCGGCATCTCGCCCCAGCGGTTCTTCAAAGTCGGGCGATAATAAAAGCTCATCAGCGGGCGGTGTGTCCAACCCACAATTAGGGATGAAGGCCGATGATCGATTCTGTTGGAACACAGGAAGCGCTCTTGGGTAATAAACCATAATGGATATGATCATGTTCCTCGGTCGAGGCCTTATAGGCGTTGAAAAATACGTACAAGATCCCGAAACCAACTTCGTGGCGGGAAGTCGTGAATAACAACCCATTAGATGATATGGGCGTCGAATCGTTGAGACCACGAACCCGGCAAACCCGCGGCGTCACAAGCGGTTTAAGCGGACTTGAGCAGGCGATCGGATTTTAGAAGCGAGAGGCGGAACAAACCAAGAGTTAGTCCGGAACTAAATCTAAGTCGGGGAAGACCAAGAGTCAAAATAGGCGGGACCTAAGCGGGAAGGCCGAGAAAAGCGGCGGCCAGCGGCGAACCTAGGACCTCGGCCAAGTGGTAGAGGTGCCTCGACCAGTGGTAGAGCCACTTGTGACACACCCCGATCTTATAAATAGGGGGTCTTCCCTCGATTGAGTTTTTTGGAGGACTTTGGCGGAGGAATGCAGGGGATTTTTAGACTTTTGAAGAATTCTTGCGAGATCTACGAACGTCGTTACTTGCGATTCGAAGCGGCGATCACAAGTTCGATCTCACGTCGGATCTTCAGCAGTAAGCAAATTCGGATCGGCTGAGAATAAGCTGTGATTTCTCTAGTAGATCTCACCGCTCGTGATCCTCTCCTTGCCGTGAGTGTGATCCCGAAGGCGATCCTCTCGCCGTGAGTGTGATCCCCTTAAACCGTTTCCCGTGAAATGAGCCTTCCGTCTGTAGTTCGAACCGGGTTTCCACGGATCGGGATGCGGTGGTCCTGAACTAAACAAGTCCCGAACGGGCGAAGAACCCACCAAGCGAGGATCATTATAATAGAGATCGGCGTTTTCACTAAGGAAGAAGTTGTAATCTTACGTTTTCATTATGCGCTTTGAAATAAAAGGCATTTCTTTTTGTTTGAATTACATTTGTAGGCCAGAAAGCGTAAACAAGTTCAACAAAACAATGAATACAAAACCGACTTTTCTGCTTGAACAAGGCTGGCGACCACGGTGAAAGCGACTTCAACAAAGCGTGGAGTATGGCAGCCAGCGGATCGGATCCGGTGATAGAAGAGGTCGAGTTGAGTTCGACCAAAAATCTGAGTACCTCTCTTCCTCGTCGAGATCCGGTTCCCCGCAAAGTCCAAGATGGTCTCATTTGCAAGGAAGACCCAATCGGCCTCGAATCGCGGAGGAGAAAATCCACCACCGCCGTCAAGGCTGCGGGCGGCGGTGGTTCCTTCTAGACAACAGCGGCCAAATTTTGAACCTCTATCTCCTCGGAGGTAGTTCCGCCAATGGCGTCGTGACTCTCTCTAAGAGCCCGTCGAGGCGGCGTCAGCGCTGGCAAAACAAGCTGCCGAGGCAAAGAATCAATGGATGGGGTTAAGCTATGGCCGGATCTAAGATCGAGTTAACTTCGAGGCCCGAAGTGAGATGTGCCCGACTCATACAGGCGGCGACAAATGAATGGGTCGAGTCAAAGCGGAACCGTTCCACCGAGGAGGCGTATCGGGCGTCGTAGCTCCCTCGCACAGCAAGGGCTTTGGTTCGACAAGCCCACCAATGAAGAAGGAGGAGGTGGCCAAAAGCCATCAACAAATCGCTTAGTTTGGAAGCCCAAATCCGTCGACGGGTCAACTCCGACGAACCCGGCATCCAAGCCCAGCTCCATTGGCAAGCCAATTCCGACCGGCTCAAATCGAAATTGTAGCGCCGGAGCAAAAGTTGCATCAGCGAAATTACCCACGACATCTGCATCCAAGTTTGTGGCGAAGTCAACGGCCACGACCACCAGGCCATCCATCAAAGATCGCCTAGGTCCACTAGAAGAATCACGGGTCACGCCTCATGCGGGAGGTGCACCCGCTCCAAGAAGGATAGGAAAATTCCTCTGACCCACCAACCGGACTAAAGGTGAAGTCAGAGAATCCACGAAACTCCGCGTTCACATGGCGAAAGTCAAAGAGTCACTTTCGGTAATTTGATTGAACGAGTCCATTCGGAAGGAGGCGCTTTCGTCGATGGCGACAACGTTATGCAGGGGATCATCTTGCCCTACGGCGGGTTGCTCGACTCATCTGCCGGCAGTACGTACTACCTTGCGAAGTGCGAAGAAATCTCGAAGAAGTTCTCCCAGACTATCGGTCATGCTTGTGCTCTAAGCTCATCAAGGCGGTGCTCAGTGCAATTGCCGTCAAGAAACTCGAAGAAAATTCGGTCTTCGGAGACTTAGTCTTAGCAACGCCAAGACACGGGTCAAAGCGATTCCATGAAGGATGACATCGAGAGGATGAATTGCGAGAGGTCACTAATAATATGGCCGGTAAAAAATCGTCGTCGCGGACTATTCAGCTATATCGCAGCGGTTAACTTCGTTTGCGGTCAGGGACTATCCAGAGCGGTCCAATTCGACAAACCGAGAGGATACCCTGAGGAGGATGATCGTCGGATGTTGGCTCGCAATTACCTCGATAATACTCTATCTAGCGAAGGGTGCCCCGAAGCATTTATGATGATCTGAGATCAAGTGGCTAAATGCTAGGCGAAGCATTTACTAAGCAGCGGAAAACTTCAAGCTAGAGATGGATATGGCTATGCGGACGATGAGAGAAATGCATGACCAAGATCAAGTCTTGACAAAACATCGGGATGAATCAATTGGCATCGGCGTTGACCAAGATAGCGGCGATTGAGACCGGGAGGAAGCACAAGAGGATGATAACCCTCTGAACCGCATAGCGTTGGGCATAATATAGGCGTTATTGCTCATGAGGCGAGAAGATCAAAGACCTCGAGAGCAAAATCAACTCATTGATTTTCGCTCAGAGGTGAAAAACGGGCATCCTTGCCCATATCTAGAAAGTGGGAATCAATCCCATACCGGTGAAGTTTAACTTAATAAACTTCCACGCCGTTTACGAGAAGGGTTCACCACCCAACACGATATACTTCAAGTCCCACTTAGGGGTAATATCAAGCGAGGCACGATGGTTCGGTCATTCGTCGGTATCCTTTGTGGGGCTGCCTTGATGTACCGCCGTCTCAAGGCATTCACGGTGGGGCGACATGGAGTCTAGCTTCCTCACCAATTTCTTGACGGCGATCTGAAGTATCGTCGGGACATTACTCGACGAAGCAAGGGCGGAGAAAGCGATGCGCCTGCGTCAAGCGATTCCGTAACAAAGCAATGGTGTCGGGATCCCATCACGGAGGAATTTATTCTCAAACCTGCCACAATAATCGTCCTTGGATGTGCTTGAAGCAATGGGGACGGCACCATCTATAACGTGGAAGGACTTGAAGGTTCGTGGAGAGCAAGATGAAAGGTTCCTTAAGAGGAAGAAGCGAAAAAAGGCCAGCGGCAACAAACACGAACAAATAGAATTTTGTGCCCTGTGGCGGTAAAGCGCCCGGCAAAGTCAGTAAGGCGTAATCAAGCGTTGACGCAACCACAAAAGCGGTCGTAACGATGCACACGGCAATCGCGGCCGCAATGGCGCCAACAAACTCAAAATCGAAACCTTGGGTTCGAGGTTTCCCAAGACTTACTCGTTCAAAGGCGAGGAGGTTCGGGCATCTTCAAATACCTTACGGAGAACAATAAGATCGGTTTGATTGTGTGAACCAAGAGGAGGCAAAGAAGGTTCTGAGATCCTAAATGCTAGCGCTTACCGCAGGCGGTACATCATCCTACAAAGTTACTACCATCTCAAGGACAAGATTCAAGCCTTGATGCGATGTTGGAGTCATTACTCCAAAACCCTCTAAAAAGAAGGTGGGAGCAAATGTAGTCTCTATAAGCGGGTCAGTTCCTTTGGATTGGTTTCAGCGGCGCCTGATTCTGAAGGTAGGAATGAAGATGGTGAATGAGGATCCTCACGAGACAGCGTGATAAGGGGCTCGTACGCTGCGGACGACAAGCGGAGAAATCCTTTGGGTCCACCGACTTCTTTGGAAGGCGATCGATGGACTACATCTTGGCCAAAAAGTCAAGGGAAAAGGCAAACTATGCCATCTTTGCCAATTCGAAGAAGACGATGAAGAAGTGGCGATTTCCGGTTTTACGAAGAAGAGCATGAAGTCTTAGCCACAAAGGTGGACCGAGAATCTGACTACAAGTATCAGGAGACTCAAATCAAGCGAAGCGTTGTCAGAGGGGTGGCCAGGCTCCTCTCACTCGTCTGAGAGAAAATACAACGGGCATTGCTAAAAGCGGCTAAAGCAAAGGAGAGCCCGGATCCGGGAGCTCAACTCGGCGGTCCGATTCAATCGCCCGGGTGTGAGGATAGGCAGGAACATCGAACTCTCCATACAGCTTGATGTCATGCCCAGTGGCAAACATCCGGCTAGAATAACTCTCTGAGTTGCTCAGATGTCAAAGGGCAGGAAGCTTTACAAGAGGCTCTGGCTGATTCTGAAGTGTTCTATTTCAGTTAAGCCGGAGCTCAGAAGAATGCAGCAGTGCAACTTAACCAAGCACTTTCCTGTATCACCTTCGAAGGAGGATATGCGAGGCGAAGAACTTCGAAGCATGATAGGCCCTTGTACTTCACGGGGTACATCGGCTCAATGAAGTTAGCAGGATCCAAGTTGATCCGGGTTCATTAATGATATCATGCCCTAGCGCCTCATGTATCACCTTAGAATCCTGCCGATGGTGGCATCAATAAAACGCGGTGATCTACGAATTTAACACCGGTGGTTCCGGCTTGGTAAAATCGGATAAAGTGCCAAATGGGGATTTAAAGTTGAAGTCACACTATATTTGATTGGCCTGAAACTTCCTATAACTTATTGTTGGATTGACCACGGATCCACGATAGCGTTATAGTCCCATCTACTCTTCATCGTGTCTTAAATATGTAGACGAATAATGAGTCAAGGCGGTGGTGCGGACAAACAACGTTTAAGGGGATGGAGAATTATTTCTTGATTCTCTCCTCTGATAGCAGTCGGCGAATCATCGGCCCAACGGCAGTGGCGGAGAAACGTCTGCGAAGCGGGCTTGGTTATAGTGGTGGTTTTGTTTTAAATAACATTGTACCTTGTAATCAATCTTGGCGATGAAGAATGCGTCGGATGAACATTATAGTGGCAAATGCAGATGAATCAATAAATGGCGATTTAGAGTACCCTTTGTCTTTGAATGATGTGATGGAGGTTTATATAATAATCGGGGTTGCACCTACCGACTTCGATCGTCTTGCATTACACAAAAGCGGTTCGGAGACTCCTTTGGGACAACTTCTCGTTATCCCACAAAGATCAAGTAGTGAAAAAGACTTGGTTTCACGGAAAAGGAGATCACGTTCAACGAATCATTTCTTAGAAGAAGATGAAGATGACAATGGGCCTATCCTCCACACATTGAGGATATAGTCGAAACAACGGGTATCATGAAGAAGTGGGGAGTGCGACTTGGCACAAGGGAAGGTCTTTGTTTTGGGCGAGGTCCTCGAGTCCCTCCCAAGCGGCATATGTCCTAAGAGGGGGGATAACTACTATGCATTTAGAAGGGATTGGGATACAAATCCTCCTCGAGAAGATGAATGCTCATGGTGATTGATAATAATCCACCCGATGAGAGAGGACATTGTGCGATTCTTGGCTTGGGATTAGACACCGGCCTCGGAGAAGCTTTCAAGGCTTTGATGTCAAATATGGCTTGATTGATCCTGCCACTATTGAGGATGATGAAGATATGCCAACATGGGAAGACCCATGGATCCATCAACTCGAGAAGCGGTTTGGGGATAGATTGAATAAAGAACCACCCACTAAGGGCGAGGTAGCGAGTTAATATGGGTGGCGAAGTATCCTAAGCTCATAAACATCGGCAATACTCTTCCCTCGAAAGAAAGGAAGTGATAAGCCCTAATCGGGGAGTATATCGATGTATTAGCACGGTGCTACGAGGACATGCGGGACTTCGACCTAATGTGGCGACACATCGCCTCAACATCAAGGTGGATGTCAAACTGTCAAGCAACCACAAAGGCGGTTTAGTCCACAAATCTGCGGTGTCGTTGGCGAAGTGAAGAAACTCATAGAATGAGTTCATCAAGGAAATTCAACATCCGGTTGGGTGGCGAATATAGTCGGTCATGAAGAAGAATGGTTCGATTAGGATGCAGTAATGCGACTTCTGAAGACTGAGCGGCTGCTTGCGAAAAGATGACTTTCCTCTTTCAATCGCGATGTCATAGTCGACAATACGTGTGGATTTGAAAGAATGTCATTCATGGATGGTTTCTCGGGTTACAATCGGATCAAGATGCACCCGATGATCACGAAACACCGGCGTTGAGCGCCCATCGGTATATATTGCTACGGTCATGCCGTTCGGCTGAAAAATGTTGGCGCCACGTACCCGAAATGGCGATGAAATTTTCGGGACCATCTCAGGAAAATGGTCGAATGCTATGTCGGCGATTTGGTGGTGAAAAGGCGTGATAAAGAGATCACATCAAAGATCTTAGAGCGGTATTGAGCTCATGCGAACTCATCAACTAAAGATGAACCATGCCAAATCATTCCTTGGGATGTCCAGTGGCAAGTTCCTCGATTTTGTCATTACCAATAAAGGAATCCACGTCGATCAGACAAAGTAAGCGATTCAAGAACTACAACCTCGAAAATCGAGAAGCTTCGGGGGTTACAAGGGCGGTTAGCTTACATCCGGCGGTTCATATCGAACCTATCGGAAGTGCCAACCATTTTCTAAGTTGAACAAGAAGAGTATCATTCATTTGGGATGGCGCTTGCCAAAAGGCATTTGAAGAGATTAAGTCGTATCTCTCTAAACCTCTGTTCTTGTCGCCTTGCGATGGAAAGCCGTTCTTGATTTACATCAAAGCGTGACCATTCGTTAAGCGCCTTACTTGCGATAACGGCCCGATCATGAGCGGCGATGTATTATCTGGCGGACATTAGTGGTCTTTGAGTCTCGATATCAATGGTTGAAGCGATGCCTTGCATTAGTGTTAATTGAAAATGTGGCACTATTTGGTCGGACAAGCGATTTATGTTATCTCGGCGTAAATCCGATCCAAATATTTATGACTGACTGCCTCAATGGTGGCGTTTGGCAAAATGGGTTTGCTCTTGTCCCAATCGACACACTTCAAACAACGAAGTCGGTCAAAGGCGAAGATTTGCGATCTCTTGGTACGCCAACCCGACGGACGGTTGATTGAGCTATATGATGGTCTTCGGATGAAATCCACGAAACCAATACTACAACACACCGGCAAATATGGCGGTTGTATTTCGTGAACTTCTCGAGCTACTGGCGTGGCAAGTGCCCGGATGTTCTAAGATATCCGCCGGTCGGAGTTGTCTTAATTTCCAGGAATCATGTCATGCCCGTGATTATTCACTCAGCGAACCTTGCTCCAATAGCGTGGCGAATACAGCGCTACTTATCGGACTTAGTTTAGCCAAAAGTGGGGTTGAATATCTCGGGCGTCTGGCGATTCTGGCCCGATAGTCGAGCCAGTCCAGGAGACTACAGTCGAAATCGATCTAATTCCTATCATCGGTAGCCATTGAAATGGCGGACTCATTGAAGAGTTCTTTATCGAGTACATCCAGCGTCTTGAGCACACTGGCGGATGCTGGCGTGCGTTGTGTCGTTAGCACAATCTTCGAGACCGAGCAACTAGTTACGGTCGGGACTCATCGACTTTTGTACCAATATATGATGAGGTACAAGAAAGCGAAGGGTAGTTACCAAAGAGGTATATCGACCCCGAATTGGAGCCAGATTGGCTTTCCTATCATCGATTCGTCTTACGCGGTATTACGCGAGAAGGCGTGAGGAGAAGTCAATCCGTGAATCCCAGATTCTTTTACGACCACGAGACCCGGATGTTATATCGTCGAAGGTATGATGATCTTCTACTCCGTTGCCTTTCAAACAAAGCGAAGAGGTCCTTGGAAAGCGCCGAAGGTGAATCACGGCGCACCGACTGGTCCCAAACTCTCGATCGTATTAGAAGAATGGGTTGCCGGCCCAATGATTAATGGCAGCGATCAAATGCGCTAGAAATGCCGCAGCGTGTCAAATTCCGCGAACTATATGCATCGGCCTCGAGCGGTTGCACCCTTGGCTACATCTTGGCCATTGAGACATGGGGAATGGGCGTTGTAGGTCCCATTTTCCTCCGTCGGTTAAAGGAGATCGGTTTATTCTAGCGATCATGAGCTATTTCTCTATAGTGGTGAAGCAATCCCACTAAAAGAAGTCAAAGTACAGCCATCAAGTTTATCAAACACCATGTCATCTATCGACATGGTGTCCCAACGGATCGTGCATGACAAGCGGTCCCCAATTCATCGGCAATTCCTTCATCGGGTTTTGCGAAAAGTTCAAGATACAAGATGTCCGTCGGCGGCCTATAATCCGGCAAATGGATTAGGCGTTCAACAAGATGATTATCAAGATTTTAGCCGAAGCTTGTGAAGAATAACAAGCGAGGCTGGGACGATAAACTTCGGAGAAGCACTACGGGCATATCGCTGCAACCGTGCATGCGCTCTTGGGCGACCGTACTCCACGGTTTCACGGGTGTGAAGCGGTTCTCCGTTAAATCAGTTCCGTCGCCGCGCCGCCCTTTCAGCGAGATGGCGGTAGAAGAACAACATCAAAACATCTCGAAGAGCTTGAGATGTTAGATGAGCGCGGAGGCTCAACAATGCATTGAGTTCTATCAAGCTAGGATGTGAGGGCTTTCAACAAGAAAGTTAGACAAGAACCTTTAGGAGGAGATCTCGTCCTCAGCTAGGCGGTAGATAATTCTCAACTCCAAAAGGTAAATTCGAACCCAAATGGGAAGGACCGTTTATAATAGACGGTCTATTCAAGCGGTGCATATATATATCACCCGGTGGCGGCCAGGCAGCTAATCTTAGATAAGCGGAAGTTCTGAAAAGTACCACCCTTAGTACATTCGGGATAACCTATTTTGGAGGAAGTTCCTGGGAATATTTTACGTTTCTTGAGGATAACCCTAAATAAACTTATTTTCCTCCAAAATTCTCTCACGTCAAATTTCATTGGCGGTGGGCCCACTAAAATCTTCTGGTCAACCACGGCAAAATCCCTCTCGATTCATTCCACGAGCGAGAGGTCCATTCTCAAATTTTGGTTAGCGATCCTATAAAAGTGAAAGCTATCGCATTCTTTTAAGACTCTGGGCGGAGATCCGCTCTTAGTTTCTTTCTCGTGGGAAATAGAATACATTCTTCCTTTTCTACATTTCACGGAGATAGAATACATTCTTCCTCTCCAAAATCAAGAGATAGAATACATTCTTCCTCTCTTGTCCTAGATTCTCGGTGGAGATCTGGAGTCTTAGTTTCATCTTTCAAGATTCTCAAAATGGAGATCCATTTTAGTCTCTTTCCTTTGGAAGCGGGACAAAATCCTTCCTTTCCAACACTTAGGAGATAGGAACAAGATCCTCCTTCCTCTCCATCAGTAAGAGATAGGATACAAAACCTTCCTCTCTTATTTGAATTAGAATGGGACCAAACCTTCTCCGGCAGAGATAGGATACAAAACCTTGCTCTCTTGTTTGAAGATTAGTTCCTTCATTAGAATAGGACACAAAACCTTCCTCTCCCTTTGGCAAGAGATAGGATACAAAACCTTCCTCTCTTGTTTGAAGTCGTTCCTTCACTTGGAGATAGGGGACAAGATCCTCCCTCCTCTCCATCAGCGAGGAGATAGAATACATTCTTCCTCTCTTGTTTTAGCTTTGATTTTACAGGAAATAGGATATAAAATCCTTCCTTTCCACCAGGAAATAGAATACGTTCTTCCTTTCCCACATCAATCATTCGTTACCGATTCAATCATTCTCGGTCAAAGTATGCACAAGATTCATCTTGGGGAATTTGATCGAATCCTAAGCGAGGGATGAGTCGGCGCCTAGCAGCGTCGTAGGGTTAGTCTTCAGGTAAAGAAGGCGAAGTCTCGTGTTCTATCGTAGCAAAAGTCTAAGAGAGTTTCATTCTTTTAGCATAGCGTTGTGTGTAGAAACAGGTTAGATAATCTATATGCTAGCCCAACTCAAGCGGTAGTTGGTAAAGGCTCATCAAACCCGTTGAGGTGGGGTTGGCAATAACCCTAAAGCCAGCGCTTAACAGCGTTGCGGTTTAGTCTTTTCGATTGAAGAAAACACGAGTCCGATTACGGGGTATTTTATCCGAAGCCTAAGAAGGGATAAAGCCAGCGCCTCACCGCAGCGTTGCGGTTTAGTCTTTTAGATTGAAGAAGAGCGAGTTTGATTAAGGGTATTTTATCCGAAGCCTAAGAAGGGATAAAGCCAGCGCCTCTGCAGCGTTCGGTTTAGTCTTTTAGATTGAAGAAGACGAGTTTGATTACGGGGTATTTTATCCGAAGCCTAAGAAGGGATGAGTCTCACGTGTAACATCGTTCTTTGGGTGGTCTCTTGCAGTAAAAGTACAGAGCCTATGTATTCAATATCATAGCAACAAGTTACGGAAGAGTTTCATTCTTTTAGCACAACGTCGCGTCTTGAGCGGATCGAGATAATCCATACGCTAGTCCAACTCAAGCGGTAGTTGGTAAAGGCTAATCAAACTCGTTGATGGTGAGGGTTTGCTAAAAATCCTATAAGTATTATGGTTAATTATTTACGGCGAAGTAAAGAATCATAATAAACAATGAAAGTTAGATCTTATTCATTTGAAGTAAATATAGAAGGGCTACCTTTGTTTAAACATCAAGTCTATGACAAAGGATTTGTTGTTATTTGAACTTCATCACTATAAACACGGTGGAGTTCTCCCACCTCGACTCACGAAAGACTCCTCGCCGATTCGGTGTCTTCGTGGCGCCTCTTCGATCTCGGCCGGTTTACGCCCGGCGATTCGAGTTCCCTGAAGCGGCGGCGAGAGCTTCTTCCTTGTTGGCCTTGGCTAGCTCAAAATACTCATCTTATCTTCCTCTGCATGGAGCTCTCTCGGCGGTATTATCCTCTACTTTTCGCTACAATATCGATGCGGATATGGCTTAGGAAGAATATGTCACCGGCAACAACGGCCGGATTCGGTAGCTGATCTCTCACGCATCGGACCTCGAGCGGTAAAACACGAGCATCGCCATGCCTCTAAGCAGCGTCGGTCGGCGGCTACATATGAGGAGCTCGGCTGCGCGGTTCTTGTAGTCTGGCTTTCTCTCGGATGGCGAGGTCGTCGGCAATGGCACGAGCGATTTCGGGATAACCCATATCCGTATCAAGGCGTCAGGGATCAGCGGTGGCTGAATTGATGAAGAAAGCGCCATGGAGAACCTTTTCGATCCCGTGTTCACCAAGGAAAAGAAACGGCGTACTTCAAGCAGATAATAAAGCGAGATGGATCCTCATCCATCATCGGCTCGCCAAATCATGGAGCGAGGTGTAGGCTCATAAAGAAAAGGACCTTAGAATCTTCAACCAAAACTAATGAATGCATATTGATTAGGGACTCTTAGTCTCCTTGGTAGTTTGGAGACTAGTGAGTCTACGGGAGTATCTATCATTTGGGATCTTGTCAGCGCAGGTGAGCCCTCGGTGTGCTCATCTATCTCAACGATCGGTGGTAGGCGATCCGGCGAAGAGGACTTGCCACTACACAAAGGGAATTTCTCGAACTCCTTTAATTATAGTTGTATTGGCCAAATGGTGGTCCTATAGTGTCGAAGAAAATTCATACCTTCTTGAGGATTGTGGTTTGGGTGAAATCTTCACCAAAACATCGCCGTGTGACCAAGCGGAGTCATCCATGGAAGTGTTGTCGTATAAACCCGGCTTCCACGAAATCTTCCATTGAGAAGTGGAAAGGGAAAGCATTAGGAAAGAACAAATGCAGCGAAAGTGAGCAAACAATGGTAAAGGCTACTTACACTCGATTGGGGTTAGCGTGCTAGTCTCGGTTTGTGCATTTGTCTTACGCAATTTCTTTAAAAAGCAAAAGCGAAGAGAGGCAATTAGCGAGTGCAATTAGAGTCGTTTAATTCGCATTAGCCATCTAGAAGAGGAATTATCGATGTTAGATGTACGGATTAGCGAATCAGATCCTACATTGGTCTCCTCGCCATAGCTCCATACATTTGTTGAGTAAAACTTGGCTCGGCATGTGAGAGAAGTGGTGAGGAAAATCAAAGCGAATCATAATCTCTAAAACCCCTACATGGAAGCGGAGAAATGTCGGTCTCAAAGAAAATTTTAGATTACATTACGGTGAAGTATTACCTCCGTCATTGTTGGATCATCGGCGTCAAGTCCATATCAAAGGATCGAGGATTCACGAGAGTCTTATGGGCTAACCTCTTCGTTTAAACCCTCGAGAAGGTCGAAATTCTTCTTCTTCAGCAGATTTTCTAAAAATTAGTTGAATGAGAATCAATAGAGAGGATAGAAAGCGAAGGGCAAAAGGAGAGTACCAAGGTTCTTCTCATAAGCTGCGACCTCACTTCGGTCTTCTCCTAAGCGGCGTCGAGTTGTGGAACTCCTCCTCCGGTCCTTCGGTTGATGAGATTGGCGGCACTTCCTCGAGGCGGCATCTTGGAGCGTCGAGTGTAATCGCACTAGCAACGGCCATTAAATCATCTGAGAGATAGCCCTCCACGAGGGACCGACTCATTAGCTACTAATAGCCAAGCGCAATGAAGGAATGTCGACTCGGTGGCGGTCGAGCTCGGGAGGCTGAATCTAACGGTACATCCTATGGCTCCATAACCATGCTCGAAGGCCATCCACAAGTCCACCGAGTGCAGAGCCATCGGTTCGGGTTCCCAACGTAAAGTTGGTGCAATAGCGGCTGGCGAGCAAAGCAGCGAGGGAAAATAAGGCTCAATGAAGCATTCCTCTTTTACTCGAAAAGTGAGATACCACGACGATGTTCACTAGCCGGTTAAGCGACCAATGTCAAGTGAAGTCTGTGTGTCTTGGTACCTCCTCGTCGACCAAGGACTCACCATATTGACCCGGTGAGGAAAACATCGGAAAAGATCCACCCTTTATGAATCTACATTTGTTTCTTGATCTCGTAAAGCCAGCCCTTCTATCGCAATCCTCTACCACCGCCAAGAAAAGGTAGGCGAATCTGTGGAACGGTCCGACATCATGTCGGGGCGATGAAAGAGACGACCAAGCCATCAAATAGGTATATGGGAGCTCTACCGGGCGGAAGGGATGCGTGGCGATGGCTCATCCTTTCTCTAAATGCTTGCCGGGACTATATCCGCAAATCCACGGTGAATATTGGCCACCATTACCATAAGGAGAAAGTTCCTTCTTGTGGGCAAGGTGACTAGAGGATAAAGGACCTCCAAAGGTAAAGCATCATCAGTTGATATGGAACCACACATTTCTTTAGCGGTTACAAGATAGCGGCTAGAAGAGTTGTCATTTGGATAGGCACGCATGCCAGAGAAAGGTTGCAAACTTGGTCCAGGGGAAAACCATCTTTGGCGTGGCTGTATAGGAGTTAGCCTCGGACCTCTCGTCAGTTCATTAACCTTGCCGAAGAGTGGCGGTGGATTCACATATTTCCTCGCCGGTTATCCTCCAAATCTTTGGAACAAGTAATGGCAAATTGCTTGGACTCACTTGCAATTTCCTTTTGGCAAAGGTTAGATTGGGCGAGCTATATAATAATGACAAGTGAGATCCCATAAAGTCTTGTAGCGATTGGTGTGTGTTTCTTAGTAGACCAGTTCTGATTAGAAGGAAGTACTCACGACATCTTCCCATGGGTAAACTTGAGATCGGTACATCTCATGTAAAGCCAACTGACTTCGCGTGTTTAGTGAAACGTATTGAGCGGATTATAGAGCTCGAATAAGGTGAAGAAATGGTTGGCGTGATTGGAAGGCCATACATGGTGGCACGAATCGGCGAATCTGGGCTAAGCACGAAGTTCTCCATCCATCGGTTGAGGGCGTAGTTGGTCAAGCGACCCACCAATGTTTACGATGAGTGAACCCAGTAAAATCTATGACTAGATGGCGGCATCTCGCCCAGCGTAGCGGCGATTCTTCAAAGTCGGCGAGGAACAAAAAGCTCATCGCGGTGTGTCCAACCCCACAATCGGGATGAAGGCCGATGTAATCGATTCTGTTAGAACACAGGCCCGGCTCTTTGGGTAATAAATCCGCAATGGATATGATCATGCTCCTCGGTCGAGCCTTGAAGACATCACGGTGTGTCCGCGGCATGGCGTCGAGATCGGTCAATGAGAGGCGAGGTATCGGGAATATACAAAGGACCTCGTCGTCTTTGTTCAACCACCTCTCACTCGATAAGGATTGTATCAGGATCCTTAAGCGGAGTCGTAGAGCGAGATAATCATCTTTGCAAAGGTTGATGGGTGGTGTCTTTACAATGGCGCGCTCGGTGACCAATAGTCGAGGATCGGGAACTCCCCTCAAATCTGATCGAATCATCTCAGATGATGTCGCAGAGATTAAATCGTGAGATAAAAATGTGGGATCGTCACGTGGAATAATAGTCACTATATGGCGTCCATCAGCGTAAGTCGGAAAAGCTCGAGGAATAATCGTGAGATCAAAAAATATTGATTAGTAAAAGCGTTGAATTCATCTTACATAAATTGAGTCCGCGACCTTATAGCAGACGCGATGATTTCATCGTGTCGAATATCAGGAGAAGCGATAAATATGGTCGTGTGTAAAGCGACAATATATCCCGTTCTGAGCATGAATACGGTATGAAATCGCTCCCGTAAAGATATCGAGGCGGGTGATGACCGCATGGCGTCAATCCCACGAAGGGAACCTCGGCTCTTCAATCGCCTCACAAAGGAGAAAGGCGGGGTGTAATGAGTGTACACATGAGAGGATGAAAGCGAATCTGAGCGTCAATCCCACAAAGGGGGATTCGGCTCTTCAATCGCCTCACAAAGGAGAAGCGAAGCGGGGATCGGCGTATATATATACGAAGATGATACTTATTTGGCTACGAAAAGAAGAGGCGTGCATTCACGGCGTCGTGAGTTGATCGACCTTTGAACATGAGATCTTAGCGGCGACATCGGAGCGCAAAAGAAGACAAATAGAGTCGGATACCGTTGAAAATCAATAAATAAAGTGTTAAAAAGCCCGTTTGATCAAATCAGCGGCTCATCGACCACGACACGGACACTAATGGACTACTCGGTCGACGCCCGAAACACCAACCAAAGGGAAACAGCAACATTCACGCCGCGCCGGCGTCGTAGCGCCCAGCCGCTTTGACATGGCCCATGGCGCCTTGTATGCCCACAACCTTATTGTCGCCCGTAACCTTGAAGCGGTACTTGGCCTGGCTTATGGCGTTAGCGCCAGTCGAAACATGCGCCCGTTACTCCGCCAGCAGCGCCCTCAACGCCCCATTGCCGATGTCTTCCACGCACGCTGAAACAACAAAACAAAACAAAAAAGAGAAGAGAAGAAGAAGAAGAAAAAGGCGTGGTAAAACACTCGAGCATGTACCTCGTTGTCCGAGAGATGAGACTACGAGACGAGATGAAAACAAGAGAAGAAAGAGCCAAAAGGGGCCACCGGTCGAGGCAAAGGGGAGCATGGGTATTTATAACAACTCTAATGGGCCCAAATCAATTCTAATGGGACTCTAATCAGCCCCTAATTAGGAGTCCTAGTGGAACCTTATCAGGATGTCAAAATAGCGTAAATCAGTCCGTTGATTGACTCCTACTCCCTCAGCTATATTTGGGAAGATTGAAGATTTATTGGGGTAACACCGTGAAGGCCCGGCGCTAATCAGCGTGTCGCCTAATCCTACTCAATTAGGAATACAGTATAAAGCTGTTTCCTAATTTGTGAGAAGTTCGAAGAATATTTCCATAAAAATATTCTTAGGGATAACTTCGATCGTGCGGATTATATCGGCGCTAATCAGCAGCGTCGCTAATCCTACTCAATTAGGAATACGGTATAAAGCTGTTTCCTAATTTGTCGAAGTTCGAAGAATATTTCCATAAAAATATTCTTAGGGATAACTTCGATCGTGCGGATTATATCGGCTAATCAACCGTCACCTAATCCTACTCCAATTAGGAATACGGTATAAATTGTTTCCTAATTTGTGAGAAGTTCGAAATAATATTTCCATAAAAATATTCTTAGGGATAACTTCGATCGTCGCGGATTATATCGGCGCTAATCAGCAGCGTCACCTAATCCTACTCAATCGAGGAATCAGTATAAAGCTGTTTCTAATTTGTCGAGAAGTTCGAAGAATATTTCCATAAAAATATTCTTAGGGATAACTTCGATCGTGTGGATTATATCGATGACAATCAGCGTCGCTAATCCTACTCCAATTAGGAACACGAGTTTCCTAATTTTAGATAGAAGTACACGGGAATATTTTCTATATAACTTCGACAACCCTCGATTTCCTCCACTATAATATCCCAAAAGGAATAATCGGCGAGGCATGAAAATCATATTGATCTTGGGACAATGTGTCTAGTCTCGAAGAAACTTCTCCGTGTGGATAATCATATCCCAACTACGGTCAGCGAATGCGCTTTCATGATTGAAGGCTAGGGCGAGGTTGAAGGCCAAATTGTCTCCTATTTCGATAAGGAATCCTCGGAGGATATCTCCATGAAAAGATTTTTCCTCGGCGTGGTCAAACTAACAACACGTGATGATGGAAGAATTAGACACCGATCAGCGTGTAAGCCAACAAGGAGTTCGCCGATATCACGGAGAAGTCCAAAAGTCTGACGGTTAGTTAAACAACAACCAACCGACACGAAGTTACAAACAAAACTTGCTCACCGGCTTGAATCAAGATTTCAACAAGCGGTCGGACAATAAATGCGGCAAGTGACCTTATCGAAAATCCTACAAAGCGGATGATCTGAAAGAATCAAAGACTTGAAGCTAACTTTGGTACCCTCCGCCCGAAGGCGGGAACCATCATATCAAAGTATTCGGGCTCGCCTATAAAAACGGGCGAAACACTGGAGGGTATCTGTGGCGTTGAAAAATACGTACAAGATCCCGAAACCAACTCGCGATGGGAAGTCGGCGAATGACAACCCATTGGATGATCTGGACGTCGAATCGTTGAGAACCACGAACCAACGGCAAACCGCGGCGTCACAAGCAGTTTAAAGCGGACTTGAGCGACGATCGGATTTTAGAACTGAGGAACCGGAACAAACCAAGAGTTAGTCCCGGAACTAAATCTAAGTCCGGGGAAGACCAAGAGTCAAAATAGGCAGGACCTAAGCCCGGAAGACCGAGAAAAACGGCGAAAAAACGACGAAAAACGGCGAACCTAGGACCTCGGCCATCATGGCCGAGCCACTTGTGGCCGACACACCCCCCCCCGATCTTATAAATAGGGGGGGGTCTTCCTCAGTTCAGGGGGATTTTTTCGGAGGACTTTTGGCTGGAGAATTCTGGGGGATTTTCTGACTTTTGAAGAATTCTTGCGAGATCTACGAGTCGTCGTTGCACCGTTCTGAGGGCCGGCGATCACAAGTTCGATCCACGCCGATCTTCAACAACAGGTAAGCAAATTGGTCGGCCATGCATCAGCCGTGGATTTCTCCTAGTAGATCTCACCGCTCCGGCGATCCTCTCCTTCGTGAGTGTGATCCCGGCGATCCTCTCCTTCGTAAGTGTGATCCCCTTAGCGCTTCGCTTCCTTTGTGAAACGAGCCCTTCACGCCTATAGTTCCGTAACTCGGTTTTCACCGATCGATTACGCGTGGTCCACGGACTAAACAAGTCCACAGCACGGCGAAGAACCCACACAAGCGAGGATCCCGTGATAATAGAGATCCGAGCGCTTGTTCACTCAGAAGAAGTTGTAATCTTCTGCTTTCATTGTACCAAATAAAAGGCATTTCTTTTGTTTGAATTACATTTGTAGGCCAGCGAAGCGTAAACAAGTTCAACAAAACAATGAATACAAACCGACTTTTACAACGTACCAAGACATACCGTGGCAACATGGTGTCTCGAGGTCGGCCAATGAGAGCCGACGAGGTATCCGGAATATACAAAGGACCTCCGCCGCTCAGGTCAACCACCGCCACTCTCGATAAAAGCTATATCCGATCCTTAACCGAAGCCGAACGATAACCGCCGCAGCGTTCGCTGAGCCGGTGTTCTACGAGCGGCGATCGGTGACCAATAGTCGAGGATGCGGAACTCCCCGTACACCAATCGCCTCGGCGATGTACCGGTGCAAATCGGCGAGATAAAAATCGCGGGATCGTCACGTGGAATAATATTCACTATGGCCCATCAACCGCGTAAGTCAAAAGCTCCCGAGGAATAATCAATCAAATCGAAAATATTCAGTTAGTAAAGGCGTTGAATTCATCTTACATAGATTGAGTCACGACCTTATAATCGGCACGACGATTTCATCCGTATCGAATACCCGAGAATGATAAATATGGTCGTAAACAAAGCGCAATATTTCCCGCTCTACGAGCATGGATACGGTATGAAATCGCCCCATTAAAGATATCGAGACGGGTGATGACCATGCAAAACCAATCTTTAAAGCGTCAATCCCACGAAGGAGAATCTCGGCTCTTCCCAATCGCCTCACAAAGGAGAACGAAGCGGGTCAGAACGAGTGTACACATGAGAGGATGAAGCGAGAATCTGAGCGTCAATCCCACAAAGGGGATTTCGCTCTTCCCAATTGCCTCACAAAGGAGAACGAAGCGGGGATACAACGATATATATAATGAAGATCATAACGGGCGCACTCACGGAAGAAGGAGGCGGCATTCACGCGATGAGTTGATAGACCCTTGGAACATGAGAGCTTCAGACGACATTGGAAACCGCAAAAGAAGACAAATAAAGTCGATATGCAGTTGAAAATCAACAAAAAGGGGGCATCAAAGAAGACCATTAGCCCACATCGGCGTAACAACACGCCGCCGACGCCCAACACCCGTGCATCTAATAAAGCGCCCAGGCCGCACCTGTGGCAGAGCCTAGTAGCGCCTGTGACGCCTGTGCCGCGCCAGGCAGCGCTCCTGTGGGCAGCTCGGTTCGCCTGGCCAGCTACCAGGCCCAGCGCGAGCTGGTAGCGCCCAAAGTTCAGCTTCAGCCAAGCGCTTCGCCAGTCGCCGACGTCAGCCGCCACGCCCGATCGCCGCCACCGCCGACGCCGTTTCTCCGCTTTGCTGATTGTGCACTGTACATGCAGAAACAAACAAAAAAAAAAGGAGAGAAGAAAGAGAAGGAAATTGATTGCAAAAGTTGCGCACGCACTTTGTTGATCGAAGGAGATGAGACTACATGAGAGGAGATGAAAACAAGAGAAAAAAAAGAGCCAAAGGGGGCGGCCTAGGTGCGAGGCAAAGGGGATCATGGGTATTTATAACAACTCCTAATGGGCCCAAATCAATTCTAATTAGGACTCTAATCAGCCCCTAATTAGGAGTCCTAACTGAACCTTATCCGGATGTCAAAATAGTGCCAAATCAGTCCGTTGATTGGCTCCTACTCCCTCGCTATATTTGGAAAGATTCTAAAGATTTATTGTGGAATAACACCTGCGAAGGCCCCGCGCTAATCAGCGTCGCCTAATCCTACTCAATCGAGGAATCACAGTATAAACTATTTCCTAATTTGTCGAGAAGTTCGGGAAGAATATTTCCATAAAAATATTCTTAGGGATAACTTCGATCGTCGGATTATATCGGCGACAATCAGCGTCGCTAATCCTACTCAATCGGGAATACAGTATAAACTATTTCCTAATTTGTCGAGAAGTTCGGGAAGAATATTTCCATAAAAATATTCTTAGGGATAACTTCGATCGTGCGGTTGCATCGGCTAATCAACGCGTCGCCTAATCCTACTCCAATCAGGAATACGTGTATGAACTGTTTCCTAATTCATCGAGAAGTTCCCAAAAGAATATTTCCATAAAAAATATATTCTTAGGGATAACTCAACCGTGTGGATTATATCGATGACAATCAACGCGTCGCCTAATCCTACTCCAATTAGGAACACGAGTTTCCTAATTTTCGTCGAGAAGTACCTGGGGAATATTCGTGTTCCCTAATTTTCGTCGAGAAGTACCTGGGGAATATTTTCTATATAACTCGACAACCCTCGATTTCCTCCCACTATAATATCCCAAAAAGGAATAATCTGACGAGGCATGAAAATCATATTGACGCCGGACAACGTGTCTAGTCTCGAAGAAACTTCTCCCGCTGTGGATAATCATATCCCAACAACGGTCAACGCGTCGTACTCGCCGATTGAAGACTAGGACGATGGTGGAAGGCAAAATTGTCTCCTGTTTCGACAAGGAATCCTCGGAGGATATCTCCATGAAAAGATTTTTCCTCCCGCTGTGGTCAAACCAACAACACACGTGATGATGGAAGAATTAGCCGATTGAGGGTTATGAAATTCCACGTATTCGACACCGATCAGCGTGCGCCAACAAGGAGTTAGCCGATATCACGGAGAAGTCCAAAAGTCTGATGGTTAGTTAAACAACAACCAACTGACACGAGTTACAAACAAAACTTGCCCACCAGCTTTGAGTCAAGATTTCAACAAGCGGTCAGACAATAAATGCAGCACCGTGACCTTATCAGAAATCCCACAAAGCACTGGAGAATCTGAAAGGATTGGAGGAATCAAAATACTGAAGCTATTCTTAAGAATAAATTCATCTATCGACCTCTGGTCGAGATCTCAACAACGGTCAGACAAAAAATGCAAGACTGCGACATTTTCAAAGAATCCTACAAAGCACTCGAAAGACTGAAAGGAGTGAAGAGATCAAACGCCAAGGTCATTCACAAGTCCTATCACACCGACTGAAGGGTGAAGGGCTCATCATATCCAAAGTGTCCCAGACTCGTCAAAATCGAGGCCGAAATACTTTGGAGGGTATCTGTAGGCATCGAAAAATACTTACAAGATCCCCGAACCAACTCGCGGACGGGAAGTCAGCAATGACAACCCATCGGATATCACGGACGTCGAATCGTTGAGACCACGAACCCGACGGCAAACCCACAGCGCCACAAGCACGGCTTAAACCGACTTGAACAGACGATCGATTTCGAATCATGAACCGAACAAACCAAGAGTTAGTCCCGAACCAAATACGACGGAATCTAAGTCCGGGAAGACCAAGAGTCGAACGCAGACCTAAGCCCTAAGATCGAGAAAATGGTGAAACAAATAAAACGGCGAACCAAGGCCACGTGTCGATTTACCCTACCAATGGTGGTTGGCACCATGGCCGAGCCACCTCGCCCCTTATCGGTGGTGGTCGACCAGTGGCCGAGCCACTGTGGTCGCAGATTTCCAATCCTATAAATAGGGGGTCTTTCTCACCGGGGATTGAATTTTGGACGGGGATTTCGGGCTTTGGAGGTTGGATTTTCTGATTTCTGAAGAATTCTCGCGAGATCTACGAGGCGACGTTGCACCGTTCCGAGCATCGGCGATCACAAGTTCGATCTACGTCAGATCTTCAACAGGGAGGTAAGCAAACTCGGGTCGGCTACAGAATAGCGCTGTGATTTCTCCTAGTAGATCTCACCCGCTCCGGCGATCCTCTCCTTCGTGAGTGTGATCCCCGAAGGCGATCCTCTCCTTCGTGAGTGTGATCCCCTTAGGTGCTTCATTTCCTTCGTGAAACGAGCCCCTTCACGTCTGTAGTTCCAGAACCCGGGTTTCCACCTGGATCGGGATTACGCGGTGGTCCACGGACTAAACAAGTCCCCGGCACAGGCGAAGAACCCACACAAGCGAGGATCCCGTATAATAGAGATCCGAGCGTTTGTTCACAAAAGGAAAAAGTTGTAATTCTTGTTTTCATTGTACGCCTGAAATAAAAAAGGCATTTCTTTTTGTTTGAATTTTGTTGTAGGCCAAAGAAGCTGTAAACAAGTTCAACAAACAATGAATACAAAACCAACTTTTACCGCGAACATGACGCTGCGACTTTAGGAGAGGACCAAGCGGAGGCTGCAGTTTATGAGAAGAACCTCGGTACTCTCTCCTTTTTTCCTTCGTTTCCTCATCCTCTCTATTGGATTTCTCATTCAACTGAATTTTCGTGAAAATCGTTGAAGAAGAAGAATTTTGACCTTCTCGAGGGTTAAGCGAAGAAGTTAGTCCATAAGACTTCGCGTGAATCCTCGGTCCCTTGATATAGACTTGACCAGCGATGATCGGTCGATGTGGAGGTAACACTTCACCGTAATGTAATCACGGAATTTTCGGCTTTTGGAAGTGACATTTCTCGTTTGCATGCGGGGTTTTAGAGATTATGATTCGGCTTTGATTTTCCTCACCATGATTCTGCGGGCCTAGTTACGCTCATCTTGAGCCAAGTTTTACTCAACAAATGTGCGGAGCTATGGCGGAGGAGACGAAATACCAATGTAGGACTGATTCGTGAATCGGGTACATCTAACATCGATAACTCCTCTTACGGATGGCGAATCACGAGAATTGAATGACTTGGAATTAGTACCCCCACTAATTGCCTCTTCGCTTTTTGCTCTTTTAGAGAAATAGCAGGAAACAAATGCACGAACCGAGACTAGGCACGCTAACCCCACTGTAGGAAGTAAGTAGCTTTACCTATTGTTCGCCACCTCTTAGCCGCATTCATTTTCCTAATGCCTTTTTTTTCAGACCTCTCAATGGAAGATTTCGTGGAAGGCTGGTTTATCGACAACACTTCCATGGATGACCTCTTCTGGCAGCTTGGTCAGGGATGGCGATGCTCTTGGTGAAGATTTACAGAAGCCACAATCCACGAAGAAGGTATGAATTTTCTCTTCGATTAATTATAGGACCAGCCATTTGGCCAATACCACTATAATTAAAGGAGTCTGAGAAATTCCCTTTGTGTAGTGGCAGGCACTCCTCTTCCCGCCGCTTTCTCGGGATCAGCTACCACAGTGACTGTTGAGATAGATGAGCACACTGAGGGATCATTGCGGTTGGCGATATCGGCGATAGATACCCCTACGGTAGACTCACTAGTCTCGAAACTCTGTAGAAGAGGCGGGTAAGAGTCCCCAATTGAATATCTGATCATTAGTTTTGGTTGAAGATTCTAAAGTCCTCTTTTCCTTTATGCAGAGCCTACACCTCGACTCCATGATTTGGCGAGGGCGCTGATGATGGATGAAGATCCATCCCGGCTTAATATCTGTTTGGAAGTGCGCTCGTTCTTTTCCTTGGTGAACACGGTGATTGAAAAGGTTCTCCATGGCGGGCTTTCTCTTCATCAGTTCAGGCCATTGCTTGATCCCCGGACGGTTTTGATACGGGATATGGGTTATCTGGTGGCTCGAGCCATTCTTGACGACCTCGCTCATCACGGAGAAAGCAGAGACTACACAAACTGCGGGCAGCGGAGCTTCCTCATATGTAGGCTGCTTTCGGACGCCAGCGCATTTAGAGGCATGTACGATGCTCGTGTTTTCTTGGGCTCGAGGTCGGATGCGAGAGTCGTAGATCGGCTCAATTTGTTCTTTGAGACATATTCTTCCCTAAGCCATATCGGTGGTATTGTGGCGTGTCGCGAGAGGATATCTTGCTTTCGGGAGAGCTCCATGCGAGAGGAAGATAAGATGAGTATTTTGGGTGGCCAAGGCCAACAAGGAAGAAGCTCTCGCCGTCCGTCTAGGGAACTCGGTGTCGGCGGTGGTGAGATCGAAGAAGCGACCACGAAGACACTGAATACCGATGAGGAGTCTTTTAGGGCTAAGCTGCAGGAAGAATTCCACCGGGCTTATAGTGATGAAATGTCTCAGCTCGAACAACAAATCCTTTGTCATAGACTTGATGTTTAAGCGGTTGTAGCTCCTTTTACATTTGCTTCAAATGCATATGATTTATTCCTTTCATTGTTTATTATGATTCTTTTGCTTAGTCGAAATAATTAACCATAATACTTATAGGATTTTGGCAAATCCTCGACCATCAACGGGTTTGATTAGCCTTTACCAACTACCGTTTGAGTTGGGCTGGCGTCGCGGATTATCGGATCCGTTACGCGCGTGGCGTTGTGCTAAAAGAATGAAACTCTTCTAGACTTGTTGCTATGATATTGAATACATAGGCTCGGTACTCTTTACGGGCAAGAGACCACGACAGCAGCGTGTTCAGCGTAGACTCATCCCTTCTTAGGTTTCGGGATAAAATACCCGAATCGGACTCGGTGTCTTCTTCAATCGGAAAAAGACTAAATGGAAACGCGTGTGGCGTTGGCTTTATCCTTCTTAGGCCGGGATAAAATACCCGAATCGGACTCGGTGTCTTCTTCAATCGGAAAAAGACTAAACGGCGGCAGCGTGTTAGGCGTCGGCTTTAGGAGTTATTAGCCAACCCGACCCTCAGCGGGTTTGATGAGCCTTTACCAACTACCGTTTGAGTTGGGCTAGCATGTAGATTATCTAAATCCGTTCTACACATAACGTTGTGCTAAAAGAATGAAACTCTCTTAGACTTTTTGCTACGATATTGAACACGTAGACTTCATCTTTTTCACGGGAAGACTAACCCGGCGACGCGTGTTAGGCGTCGACCTATCCCTGCTTAGGATTCGGGATCAAATTCCCTAAGAAGAATCTTGGATTAAGGAGTTTTGGTTGATAGGATTAAATTGGTGAGAGAGGAGGAACCTTATGTTCTATTTCTCAGAATGAAACCAATAGCAGGGGCCTGCTATAGGAATCAAGAGGGTTCAGACGTCCTTTAGTCGGACGACTTGATCCAAACAATCTTGGCGCATACCTAAGATGCAAGTTCCAGTGCTTACCTTCAGTCGGCGCTACCTGAAAAAGAGATGGGACTAAGAGTGGGATCTCCACCGAGAACCGAAGAACTCGGTGACCTTCAAGCGGACAACTTGGTGCGAAAACCTCGACGATACCTTCACCGCTACCTAGAATGAAAGATGGGACTAAGAGTGGGATCTCCACCGAGAACCGAAGAGACTCGAGGTGACCTTCAAGCGGACAACTTGGTGCGAAAACCTCGGCCTTATACCTTGGTCGGCTACCTAGGAGAAAGATGGAACTAAAAGTGGGATCTCCACCGAGAACCGAAAAGACTCAGCGACCTGACAACCCGGTCCGAAAATCTCGGCGCATACCTTCCGGTCGGCTACCTAAGATGAATGATGGAACTAAAAGTGGGATCTCCACTCGAGAACCGAAAAGACTCAGCGACCTTCACGGACAACCCGGTCCGAAAATCTCAAGATACCTTCACCGGCGCTACCTAAGATGAAAGAAGGAGAGAACTCTTCGCTTAGCACAAAAGGGATCTTATGCTTGGAGAGGAAGAATTTTATATTCTACCGACGGAAAGAAATTTTGAGTGGGCCTCTTGTTCATAGAAGGAATCAAGAGGAGATTGTGGTGATGTACCAAAAAATTTGTAGACCTACCGCCAAGGAATTTGATCGGTGGGGGAAATTATGATGGAGGATAAATCTAGGGTTATCCTCAAGGAAAGTGGGTGAAACATCCCACGAGGAACTTCCGTCGAAGCGGGTTATCACGAAGATACTAAGGGTAGTATTTCTTCAGAACTTCCCATTTATCTAAGATTAATTGCCGGCCGCCATTTTGGGTAATTAGGCGATACGCACCATTAGAGTAGACCGCTTCTATTACAAACGGACCCTCCCATTTAGGTTCGAATTTACCTTTCTTCTTGGAAGTAAGGATTATCGATCGTCGAGCAGCGAGGACCAAATCTCCTTCTTTGAAACTTCGTTGTCGTACTTTCTTGTTGAAAGCTCTCGACATCCTAGCTTGGTAGAACTCAATGCATTGTTGAGCTTCCAGGCGCTTTTCATCCAAAATCTCGAGCTCTTCGAGACGCTTCGATGTTGTTCTTCAATCGCCATCTCCGCTGTAAGGGCGGCGCGGAGGACGGAATCGATTTCCAACGGAGAAGCGCTTCACACAGTAGACCGAGAGAATCGGGGTCTCTCGGTTGGCGTCTTACGGTCGTGCGATATGCCCAGAGTGCTTCTCCGAGTTTATCATCCCAATCTCACTTGTTATTCTTGTTATTCTCCGAGTTTATCAGAGTGCTTCTAAGTGTGGACCTAATACTTGTGGGATCCCTAGAGATTATTTGAAACTAGCTAACAAATCTAACTCATTCTTGTGAGATTGAGATAAGCTAAGTGGATCTACTCTAGATTCCTCATATCTTTAATTAATCCTCCATAATTTACATTCTTAATTTTCCTCTTATCCTTGTTTTTCATTTGTTTATTTTTCTTTAATTATCTTTCTCCTCTCTTGATTTCTTTTTCTTTTATTTACACAAATCACAATCACCCTCCTTCTCTCACACTCATTTTCTTTTATTTTCACTTTACCACTTCCATCTTTAAACCCCCTCACACTCATTTTCTTCCTCGTTTTTATCACACACATTTTCTAAATCTCTCCACTCTCATTTTCTTCATCGTTTTATTGCGCATAATCCACAATCCACTCTCTACTCTTTTCATGACCACTTTCACCATTTTCTCACTCTCATTTTATTTGAATAACTCCTAATTGTCATGCGCATAATTTGAGAACCAAAACTTGAACAAAACTCTTCCTACTTCCCGTTCCTCGTGGGATCGATAATCTTAAATACTATAACTTGATAAAGGTTGTATACTTGTAACTTTAGGAGGTAATCATTTATTTCCCATCAAGTTTTTGGCGCCGTTGCCGGGGAACGGTGCATAAGTAGGATTTTGATTAACTTTGGTTCCTTATTTTGTGTGTTTTCTTTTGTGTAGGAACTTGGAGCTTGAAGATCAAGAGTTGAAGATTCAAGATTGAAGAATTGCCTCCAACGAAGCTTTGTATTGCTTTTGCGTGGGTAACTTCTCTATCTAGTATTTTCAATTCCATCCTTAGTTAGTTCACCACATTAGAGACAATTAGGACTTAAAAAAAAAAGATTTTACTTTTGTTGACCATAATAAAATCCATCTTCCACTTGGACTTTGACTAACAAGATAATAAACTCAAACAATTTCCACCTCTCTCACATTGTTTGTTGCTAACCATAATAAAAAATAAAAAGATTTTTATTTTTGCATCCTTTTTAGTTGCTTTTAATTTCTAGGGTTGCATTTCATGTAATAGTAGGAATTCACCAAAGTGATTTGAGCATCTTGATTTGGCACTCACTTGAAAATATTTTTAAGGGGCAAAACCCATTAATCAAGATAAGGTGAGGGATTTCATCACCCTTTCCTTAGTCCAAAAATCACTAATTCCTCACTACACATACCCAAGCCTCTTAAAACTAATTAGACGTTGGCCCCTAAGGATTCGAGCTCATTAAGGAACAAGAAATCCTTAAGTGAACCGGTCCAAGTTTATTTGGATTAATTGGTGTCTAAGGCAAGGTTTAGGGTTATGTAAAGCCCGCAAGGAAAGAGGTACTTAATTGATCTTTGATCTCCCTCTAGTACTATCCTTACGGCTAATTACCCAAGTAAACTTTGATCTTTTCATTAAGGGAATTTTTGGTTAGGAGCTGGTCTAAGTCGAGTTTAGGCTTAATCCTAGAGTTTAGAGTGATTGAAAAGTGTTGGCAATGATTTGTTTTCAGTTAATTTTTTTTTTCCTTCCTTCTCTCATCTTCTCTTTAATCTTTTAGCCTTCTTTCTTTTTCTTTCCTTAAAAAAAAAACTAACTTTAGTCTTTCTTAGAAATTTTTTTTAGTTTCTAAAAAAAAAAATGCATAACACCAATAATACCTACCTTTATTTGCTGCAAAATCATTGAAAACCTTGGAATTTTTAGAATTTGAGAACATCATTGATTATATCATCTTGAAATTCTTTAAATTTCGAGGTAGAATTTTCAACAATAAGGTAGGATTTAATGTGGAACCCGAGCTTTTCATGTTTTATCCATATTCTACATTTGTATTTTTATCCCAATAATAATAAAAGAATTTATTCTTCTCTCATGAGAGTTTCTTGTTCTTTTCAAAAAAAAAAAAGAAAAGAAAAAAAACATATGAAAAAAAAACATATGCAAAAAAAAAAAAAAGAGAAAGAAAAAAAAAGAGAGAATAAATTTTGACTTCACATTCTCATACCAAAGGTAATTACAGAATTTTATCATTGTTCGAATCGATCGAACAAATGTAAGTGCTTCCATTCTTATTTGTTTTACTTTGTACATTATAGAGTTTGCATTGAGGACAATGCAAAATTTAGGTGTGGGGTGGGGATTAGTCATTTTTAATTTTATCTTAGTCATTTTTTTCTTCTTTTCTTACCATTTAAAAAAAAAGAAAAATTAAAAAATATAGTCACTTGCCAACTTAATAGAGTTGATTAATAATTGATCTATTTGATAGAATTTAAGTCTTCTAATCCTTAGTTAGTTCTATACTCAAGTTTACCTTTTATGATAACTCCAAATAAATCTCTTAAGAAATGATTTTCAAAGTAGTATAATTTACTTAAGTTTTAACTTAGATTTTTAATTAAAGTAATGAAATTTTTGCATGCCTAACTTAGAGTTGAAAATAATTTTTCAAGTTGTCTTGATCAAATATTGTTCAGAATATATATACATGTACACATATATATATTATACTAACTTAACAAAAAAAATTCTCTTAAAATCATTGGTGGTTCTATTTTACTAAAGCCTAAGTTGGTGAGTAATTAAGCCCGAGGAGTATTTCTATGCTTAATGACCTAAGCCCAATTGGGTTGGGATTCATTGGCCCAAAACTTCGCTAAATGGTCACTTAGAAAGCCCGATTAAAAGAACAAAACCACCAAGGAATAAAGAGTAAAAAAATCATACTAATCATGTTTTTATATATAGTTATATTTGTATATATTCTTGAAGAATTAAATGGATTAAAAGACATGAAGTTTGTTTAAAATAAAGAGTTAGCATGTTCTTTTCAAAACTTTTAAATTAAATTTTTGAGTTAAACTTGGTTTTGTATAACTATAATGGAAGGATTTTCTTAAGAAAATTACATTGGAGTTATGATAAAACGTTTTCTTGAGTATTAACCAACTTTATTTGGAATGGTTGAATATATCAAATGAATTAATTATTTCATTAACTTCTTTAAATTGGCAAGTTGACTGAATTTTGTGGGTATATTCACTTGCAAACCCTCACGAGACTACAACTCGTCCACTAGGGTAACCTAGGGGTTTAAAGGCTTGTTGTATCGCTAAATACAACCCATGATTCTAGAAAGTGAGTTAGGTTTTCTTTTTATTTTCTTTGCTAGAGGACTAGCAAAAGTTTAGGTGTGGGGGTATTTGATTATCACATTTTAATTATAAATTTATACCCTCATTACCTATTTTATATGAATAAATATCCCGCTAATAACTGTTTTATCTTAATTTGTAGGCTAATGGAGTATTATTGAATAAGAGCCCAAATGAAGATTATTTCAAGCCCAAAAGATCTCTAATGAAGCCCAGAATGCCTAAATCCAAGGCCCACGACTAAGTTTAGAAGCAAAATCTCAACACACATCACTTTCTTGGTCAGAATTATTAATAACTTGGCTTACAATTGAGAATCAAATCAAATATGGAAAAAATAAAGTCAAATTCGTGCTCAGGAAGGTCAACTGCAAAGAAAATGCGATATCTCTCAATCCGGGAAGCAGAATTCAACATATTATATATGAAAATCGCCTATCTCGACGAGACGGAGCTATCCAAATTACCAGATTCTCAAAATTTCATCAGCAACAGCGGGTTATGACAGAAATCCGAATTTAAGTGATATATATTCAATTATTTGAAGGTCAAGTTAAATTCTAAGAAGCCCAAGAGCATTTAAGAGAAGCCCAAGAGTCTTAAAGGAATTAAATATAAAAGAAATAAAGCCCACAAAGCCCATCTCTCAAGGATTAAATCAATGGTCTAGATTATTTGGAGAGATCCTATGGCTATGAGGGTTGTTTGGAGCTACCATCACATGGTTGTAAGTGTTACTTGGGGCCAAGGCAAATCCAAAGGTTGTGAGAGATTCTTGTTATCTATAAATAGAGGGTAGAGTGAGGGCTTGAGATTGTGAAATATTTTGTAAAACTCCATTTGGAGAGGAGGGTTACTCTTAATTGAGAAGACCTTCCAAAATTGTAACTTTTGTTACACAATAAATAAAATTTTTCACCCCTTCAATTTCCTTTCTCTTCTTCTAATCCAAGGACCAAAAGGAGGATTAGATTAAGATCGAGGAGTTGTTGGTTTTCCTTTTATTTTCTTTTTATTTTCTTTCTTGTTCATTTAATTGCTTTGTAGCTTAGATTTACTTTCATGCAATTTAATTTCATGCAATTTACTTTCATGCAATTTACTTTCATGCAATGTATTTAATTCTTGTATTTACTTTCTAGAATAGATTTTTTTTCTTTAATTCACCTTGAGGCTAGAACCCTCTAGGGAATTACCCTTTCTAAGTGTGGAGCTAATACTTGTGGGATCCTAGAGATTATTTGAAACTAGCTAACAAATCCAACTCATTCTTGTGAGATTGAGATAAGCTAAGTGGATCTACTCTAGATTCCTCATATCTTTAATTAATCCTCCATAATTTACATTCTTAATTTTCCTCTTATCCTTATTTTTTATTTGTTTATTTTTCTTTAATTGTCTTTCTCCTCTCTTGATTTCTTTTTCTTTTTATTTACACAAATCACAATCACCCTCCTTCTCTCACACTCATTTTCTTTTTATTTTCACTTTACCACTTCCATCTTTAAACCCCTCACACTCATTTTCTTCCTCGTTTTATCACACACATTTTCTAAATCTGTCCACTCATTTTCTTCATCGTTTTATTGCGCATAATCCACAATCCACTCTCTACTCTTTTCATGACCACTTTCACCATTTTCTCACTCTCATTTTATTTGAATAACTCCTAATTGTCATGCGCATAATTTGAGAACCAAAACTTGAACAAAACTCTTCCTACTTCCCGTTCCTCGTGGGATCGATAATCTTAAATACTATAACTTGATAAAGGTTGTATACTTGCAACTTAGGTAATCACTCATTTATTTCCCATCAATCAACTTCAGAGCCCGTCTAACACCACAAATTCTATAAGCCAACCATGCACTTTTCTTGGTGAACGATTACCTATCTCGGTTTGGCATCAACGTCTCCGTCACCCAAGTTCATTTATTACTCGTCGTATTATTTCTAGTTTTTCTTTACCAGTTTTAAATGAATTTCTACCATTTTGTAGTTCATGTCAACTAGGCAAAAGTCATAAACTTACATTTGTTCCTAGTAATAACATTGCTCGACATCCGCGAGGCATGATTTATTCAGAAGTTTGGGGCCCTGCTCCTTTTCATTCTGTTTGTGGATCAAAATATTATATTCATTTTGTTGATGGTTTTAGTCAATTTACATGGATTTTTCCAATTAAATGCAAGTCTGAAGTTCCAACTGTGTTTCTTCATTTCAAAAATAAAGTTGAAACTTTGTTCGAACGTAAAATTAAATGTGTTCATACAGATGGATGCACTGAATTTAAACCTCTTTATCCTTTATTTTCTTTGTTTGGTATCACACATCGAATCTCTTGCCCATATACACATGAACAAAATGGGTCCGCCGAGAGAAAACATAGACATACCGTTGAGACAGGCTTGTCTCTTCTTGCCAATGCCTCAGTTCCTACAACCTATTGGTTTGATGCTTTCAAATCAGCCACATTCTTAATAATTCGTTTACCCTTCAAAGTTATTGGATTTTTATCTCCATAGGAAATATTGTTTGGCTCTCCACCTGATTATAAATTTCTTAAAGTTTTTGGTAGAGCTTGTTATCTATATCTTAGACCTTACAATCAAAACAAACTTCAATTTTGCTCAGCCAAATGCATCTTTTTGGGATACAGTGGTAAACATCGTGGTTACAAGTGCTTGCATCTTGCATCAAGTAGGATTTATATTGCTCGAAATGTGGCATTTGATGAGACTGATTTTCCTTTTGCCAAGGAGACTATTTCAGCGTCTCCATCCAAGTCCACTCAACCCTCCATTCTAGGTCCCACTCCAGTTCTCTTTCCAGGACCTACTTTTTCAATCACCACTATGCCCACAAATCCACCATCTAGTCCCCCCAATCACATAATCCACAACAACAATCTCAATAATACTCTCTCTGCAAGTCAACAGACAACTCTTGAATTGGACGAATTATATATGTAAATCCCATATGTTTTGAGGCAGTCAACCAAACCGACCGAAGTTCGGTTTGCCGCTGTCCGTTTCGTCAAATTCCCTCCGGATTGAGAGATATCAGCGTTTTTGTCAGTTTTTTACTATTTTAGATAATGTTTTATGAGTCTGTTTTGACTAGGAAGCAAATCCGGTTTGATTCCAAATTTGAGATGATTTCTTTCCTAATCATAGGAGTCTTTAAGGATAGTTTTCTTATTTCTATTTTTGGCAAAGTTCGGGTCAATTAGAAGTCTTGTTTCTATTTTTAGCAAAGTTCGAGTCATAGTAGGAGTCTTGTTTATTTTCTATTTAAACAGAGTCTTGTAAGCCCTAGAGACATAACTTTTTATCAATAAATTCCTCTTTTAATATTTTCTTCGTGGACTCGAAGTTCTTCGTGGAATCAGAGATCGTTCTTTGTGGATTCAGAGAGCACCCCTTGGTGGATTCCGAGGTTTATCACTTCCGCGTTGCGTTACATATCTCTACCTCTGATCAGATTGATGATGCACTTACAAAGCCCCTATCACCTGCTCGGTTCTTACAGATTAAGAACAAGCTCACCGCTGTTTCACCTCGGCTTCACTTGAGGGGGACTGTTAGAGATAATCAGAGTTAGTTACCGAAGGTTACAACTGACAACTCATCAACAACCTGAGATTCAAATTTCAATATGCAATCTTTGTAATCTCTATCTGTTGTACCTGCATATATTTTGTTGTACCTGTATATCTCATTGGAACAACTCAACTCTATAAATACAATATGCAGTCCCATGGAACGGGTATGCACTTTAGCATCAAAATCATTGTCTTATAGATATGTACCATCCAGTTTCACCAATTGTAAATTCAGTTCCAGCCAAAAAAAAAAATGTAGTCAGTTTTGCATTTAATAAGAAGAAAAGAAGTGGTATCTTTTCTAAAATCATCAATAGTAATTTTTGTTTATTTCACCAACAAGCCTAGAGCAAGCATACCAAAAAATTGGAGAAAAAGGGCCCCTGTGCGACAGTTTTTGAAGTTGCACATAGATTTCTAGATTAGTCAGGTTGCAATAAATATGGAAGAATGCTCTGTAACCAAACACGCGACATAGGCTACATTCGCTGTTTAATCTTGTGCATTACTAACTCATGTGTCTTCCCACTCTTTATGAGAGCTTCAACAATGGCAAAAAGACTACGTACTATTCCTTCTAAAACACAAGATAGGAGCTGCACTCCACTTGCTAAACAAAATATGCAATCATAATAGACAAAAGCACAAGACGATGGCCCTTCAAGGATCCTTGTATCAGCAGCATGATCTATATTCATCCATCAACTCTATGAGCTTTATTCATTTGCTAAACAAAGGGGTCCATCAAGATAGACATTATTACACAAACGATGGCCCTTCAGATTAAAATTCATGCCCAGCTCATGAAGTGAAGCAATACCATAACTCCGGCATTTAGCTCCTCTTGGAACATGGGTTGTCTTACAGTTGGAAGATACAGGAATTGAGCAAGAGAATTGATAGATATGGTGAAGCAGGTGGCTAGACCCGGCATGTCTTAGAGTACTACCAAGAATTGGAGATAAGAAAATGGTTCACCAGTCATTGACTAGTGTCTTATACTATCGAAAACAACTTACTAACCAAATCCAAACATCATATTTCAAATCTCATCTTCTCATGTACGAAGCACATGGCTCTGTTTTCTCTTCCAAATTCCATACAAACTCCTACAGCTTGTCATGGGGCCACTTTCCATTCCTATAAGTATACCACCACATTGCAACTCTTCTCATCAAATACACAGCTTCACAGTCTAGAAATCAAACTATTTCTTCTCATACTTTGATATCTACATTCAACAATGGTAAACTCCAAGAAGATCATTGAGATGGCAAGAAAATGGAGAAAGGCAGCTGCCTCGGGCAAAAGGGTCTCCTCAACCCAGGCTGATGCTAAAGTAGATTCCAATGCTTGCAGGACACCGGTTGCAGAAAAAGGCCACTTTATTGTATACACCTCAGATGCGAAGAGATTCATGGTTCCCTTGAGATTTTTGGAGAGCATTATTTTTGTAGAACTCTTAAAGATGTCGGAAGATGAGCATGGGCTACCAAGTGATGGTCCTATCATATTGCCTTGTGATGCAGTGTTCATGGAGTATATTCTATCTTTGCTCAGAAGACGAGGGTCTAAAGCTATGGACAGGGTGTTGTTAGACACTGTATTCAAGCACCGTCATTCTCCTTGCTCTTCACAAACTGTAGGATTGAATCAACAAGTTGTTTGTAGCTTCTGAATGTTCTGATTCATTGTAGTCAGTGATACTTGTGTAATTAAATATTAGATAATATTGATTGACAAATTAATTACGGAAGTGATGTTCCATGGTCAATTTTCTTAATAGTTTGTAAATTTGTTAGATGTTTAATCTCTAAAAACAGGCCTAATTCCCTAGATTAACCTACAAAAATATGGTACATGGAGATAAAAGAAAACAATAATTATAAGTATTCCGATGTAATTCTCAATTGCTTAATGCTACAACACTTAATTCCACCTAACTATTTGGATTTCAAATTACAGCACATGTTCTGTGTACCATGACTTTGGGCATTTCAGCAAAGAGAAGGAGTTGTCTCTTTTCTAAAGTTACATACACTAGTAGTTTACGTGATTACACCTAGAATCCTAGAAGAGGAGTGGGGAAAAGAAAAGAGGACAAAGAAATAAGCAAACGCAATGGCCCAAAGAGAGATTTGCCTTTCTGTATAAAATACTTTCAGGTTGTAATGACAATACCCATGGTGCACAAAAAAATGACAAAAAGTTCGATATATTACTACATAGACCGAAGAAAACTCCAAAAATATGACAATACATATATAATATATTTTCGGTCATTTTCTGAATTACAAACTTATGAGCCCTTTTCATTGTAAGAACTTGAACAATGAAAAACGAATCTAGTGCTCCTCAAAAATAAAAAGATAAGAGCTATACATAGACCCGTGTAGTGTAACTATTTTGCAGTTACTACCACTGTAAATATATGCCCTGGGTTACTTTGCATCTTTTACTCCTAGTAAAATTTTGACAGGTATTTCCTTTGGGTAAAAGTAGCGAGTCTATCCGGGTGTATAAGAGTCAAAAATAATTAACCCATGGGTCTAATTGCCATGATAAAACTACAGGGGTACTAAGTTCAAAACAACCATAGTACATGGGTCTACGTGCAATTAGCCCAACAAAATATGCAATCAAGAGTGACAAAGGCACATGTTTGTGGCCCTTCAAAGATCCCTACATCAACAGCAAGATCTATATATTCATCTTTCGAATCTATGAGCTGCATTGATCAGTTGCTAAACATAAGGTACCAATTGGCACATGGACTTGTCCTGTGCATGGGTCGCTGCTGTCGCGTACCCCGTTTATATCTTCCGCTGCTGTTTCGGGGCATGACAAATAACTCCAAAAACCAAAGATAAGGGATACACTCCACAGCCCTTACAGGACCTGTTGAGAGTTATTTCTTTATGTTAGACAGGAATAGACCTCTTTTGTTTAGTCCCACATTAGATAGAGTAGAAGAATGAGACTACTCCTCTTGTATATATAGACCCCAATACTAATGAATAAAGTTGCACCTTTCTCTTGATTTGCCCTGTTTCTAACATGGTATCAGAGCCTCCAAAACCCTAGCCTCCAAAATCCTAGCCGACAAAAAAAAAAGCCGCCACTGTTCATCGCCGCCGTTACTATTCATCGCGTCGCTGCCACTGTTCACCGCCGCCGTCACTTCGTCGTCTTCATCCTTTTGCGATTATTTCCTTTGTGAAATAATCCCCTTTGACGATTATTTCCTTCGTGAAATTATCTCCTCTGGACTTAACCCCTCTAGATCAAACCTTGCTTTGATCCTGAGAAGAGTGGTGATTTCGCTTGGTCGATTTCACTCACTTTGGCGATTATTTCCTTCGTGAAATAATCCCCTTCATCGTGTAGCCCCCCATCGTGTTGAGGAGATGAGATGAAGGGGGGGGGGGGGCAAGGTGGATGATGAGAAGAGGGTGATGTTTGGAGACGAGGAAAGTTGAAGGCCGGGTGTGGGATCTAGATTTATGGAATTGGTGTGAGGGAACCGAACACAAGTTAGATCGATGGAGACCGGCACAAACCCGATGGTGGAACTCATCAAGAAGTTGAACGGAGGATGTTTCAACTATGATGCGCTCATAAGGATGACAATGAGAGGGCTCAACAAAGCCACCGCCCGAAGGTGGAGCTTTCACTATCGGCGTGGCTTCGAAGGGCGGCGACATATCGAGTTGGTGTTGTGGCGTTGAAAATTGCCTATAAGTCCCGAGCGTAGCTTCGTGATGGCGAGAATAATCGACAAGTCATCCGATGAAGTAATGGCAAACCGTTGGCGACACAACAAGTGAGCATAGCATAAGCGCTCTCCTCAAGGCGCCCTGGCGAGTTTTCGGCGGTCCCCTTGCGGTGGGGGTCAAGGGCAGCGGCCGCCTAGGTCCGGCGGCACTGAAATTGAAAAAGCTCTCTACGGCTGTCGGTGATTCCGGAACCTTGGTGAACTGATGCGCCATGAGTCGCGGCGAAGGGATAAACCGACTTTGAAGCCTCAAATCAAGCTCGGAAAACCAGCGAGAAAGCCGCGGCCTTCGGTCAAAGCAGACACCAAAGGTGTCTCGCTCAGCCGAACACCTAGAGGTGTCTCGCCGCCGAGACACCTAGAGGTGTCTCGCCGCCGAGACACCTAGAGGTGTCTCGCCGCCGAGACACCTAGAGGTGTCTCGCCGCCGAGACACCTAGAGGTGTCTCGCCGCCGAGACACCTAGAGGTGTCTCGCCGGCCGAGACACCTAGAGGTGTCTCGCCGCCGAGACACCTAGAGGTGTCTCGCCGCCGAGACACCTAGAGGTGTCTCGCCGCCGAGACACCTAGAGGTGTCTCGCCGGCCGAGACACCAAGGCGAATGGGCTTTTGCCCGGTTGCGCATCCCATTGCGCACCTATAAATATGAGGGCTAGGGTTTCATTTTCAGAGGTCGGAAAAAATAAAAAAAAGGAGGAGGCTCTGCCGAACTCTTGTGTGTGCCAAGGGTTAGAGAATTTCCAAGGGAGAGGAGATCAAGATCTAGACTTGCGCGGGGGGTGAGATCCGAGATCCAAAATTTTCAGATCGGATCTACAACAACAAACCATCCTTTGGATCAAGCTTGACCTTGATCCAAGAAGAGTGACGGGTTAAGCTTGGCGATCTCGTTCACTACGTTGATTAGTTCCTTGGCGAATTAATCTCGTATTCGTTTAGATCTCGATCCGACGATCTAAGAATTCCCGTAAAAAGGAGGGATTTTTAGATCTAGATCGAATCGGATCTCGTTGATCAACACTTGGGAAAGGAATGTGGCGGTGGTCCACGGAATACATCCCGGCATAGGCAAAGAATCCCATGGCGAGGATCCGATAAGCGGATCAGCGTTTGTTCCTAAGGAGGAAAGTTGTAATTTTTATCCTTTTCATTGTAACAAGCCTTATAAAAGCGTGATTTTTATTTGAAACTCATTTGTAATCCCATCAAGGTAGAATGATTTCACCGATGAAAAGATAATGACTTTTCGAGAACAAGTGGCGACCACGTGGGAGCCACCGGTCTTGCATCCGAGATCGTTGTCAGCGACCACGATTCGATCCGGTGATCGAAGAGGTCGATGCGAGTTCGACCGGGGAGAAATTTGAGGCCTATCTCTGCCTCATCCAACTCCTTTTCCCCATAGGCGAAGAAGCCCTCCGCCGCAAGGGGACTCACAAGCGTCACCGGCCCGGCGCTCTCCTGCGCCGCCGCCAACGACAATGACAAAGAATAACTCCCCGCCATCCAAAGGTGCGGATCGATCTCCCTCCTCCGGCCAATGAGGAGAAGTCCACCGGCGATGTGACTCTCTCAAAGAGAGCCCGCCAACGGCGCCGACAACGCCTTGCGTTGCAATACATAAAGCGTTAGAATCCATGGGCGGTGTCCGATACAAGCCGGATCCGGTTCCGACGGGCACGAGCCCCGAAGACTAAGATAGGTGGTAACTCCTCTAAACCGCCGATCGAAGAATGGATCCGCCAAGCGAGATCGCCCACCCTCGTGGGTGGATCCAAAACGCCGCGGTCCCACGCACGCTGCACGGTGTTGGATCAGCTACTCAACGTTCAAAGGCGCAGAGGTGACCAAGAAGTCACGAAGCAAGTCGAACTTCGGCCTCCCGGACCGGAGCTTTTTCCTCGATGCCCGCTTCCACAAAGACTCCGGCCAACACCACACCCCTTCCGATAAGGGTTCGGTGTTTCAACGCCTAGGTCGGTTCGGTTGGATCAAGGTGAAAGGTCAACTCCGCAGCTTGTTGAAGAGATCCGTGACAACTCGCAATGCCGGGTAGTTTCACCCCGCCGACAGAAGTCACGGAGAATCCACCAACTGGTTTGCGGATCGAGGTCCAAAAGCCCGCTGAGACGCCGCACACCAAAAGCGCAAGCTATACGCCGAATTTCAAAGACTTCGGACGCCAACCCAACCTCGATGGAGACGCCATCCGATGATGACGCTATACCCGAGATTGTGTCGCCGCGACGGTAGGTTGCTCCGCACTCATGCCGATCAGTTGTACTATCGCGGCCGGGGTAGGAAGAAGTCTCAGACAGCTCTCCGTAAACCGCATCCTCTTGCATTTATACTAAATTGATCAAGGGCGTTTCTGAGTGTAAATGCCGCCATAAAACTCCGAAAAGGGTGTCGGCCTTCCAAAGATCGAAAGCACCAACGAACCGCCAAGACCTCGGTCAAGGCATTCCCGAAGAAGACATACACTCGCCAAGGCAAGGATGAGCCGCTTGAGGTCACCATCAATATGACCAACAAGGCAACGCCGCCACGCCAGATTCCGCAGCCCTCCCAACGTGACTCTGCTATGGCCTGGCACTATCGACGCCTAACTATCACGACGCAACGAGGGATCCCTTCAAGGCACAACCGAACGAAGAGTACCTTCGAAGATGAAGTATCGAATGGCGGCTCGGCAATGGCATCCGATAACACCGTCTCTAGTGAAGGCCATACTCGGAAGCACTCATGATCGGTCTGGTGAGGTGGCCAAGCTACTTGAAGAAGCCTTGGAAAACGTAAGGACAACTTCAAACTCGAGATGGACATCGCCATGCCAGATGAGAGAAATGCATGACCGGCAGATGCGCTGGCGACTTAATCGCCAGGGCAGTCGCCGCAACAACGCCAATTTGACGGATAGCTTACACGGATGAAGAGCAAGACCTTAACACCGGCGAGCGTAACCGATGATGACACCATGGTCCCACCTCAAAATCACCGACGTAAATGCAAGTGAAAATGACAAGATCAAGGATCCGAGAGCAAGGTTAACTCGCCATCTCGCTCAAGAAGTGAAGAAGACGGGATTCCGTGTTCTCCCCGAGAGTGGGAGTCAATCCCTATCCGTGAAGTTTAATTTAATAAACTTCCGCCGTTCGATGGGAGAGGGTCCCCACTCAACATCTTATCTACTTCAAGAGCCATTTGGGAGTCATCTCCTGAATGAGCCCTTGATGGTTCGGTCATTCGTCGGCACCGCAAGGCTGCCTTCGATTGGTACCGCCTCAAAGCGACAAAGATCAACAAACGGGAAGACATGGAATCTATGTTCTGGCGAACTTCTTCGATGACTAATGCAGGTTTCACTCGGTGCGTTATGGGGCGAAGCGAAGGATGGAGAAACCGTGGATAATTTTGTCAAACGGTTCCGCAACAAGGCGATGAACCGCCGCGGACCCAATCACGGAGGAATTCATCCTCAAGACCCGCCAAAGATAACCTCTCGACACCGCACCGCCTAGAACCCGGAAAGACTTGAAAGTCCGAGGGAAGAGGCGGCGTTTCCTCAAAAGGGAGAAGGCGAGCGAGGTCACAGCGCCAAATCCACGGAACCAAAATTTTGTCCCCGAACAAGGGAAGGCGCCAATGAAGAATGTTGATGCGATCAAATTTTCCACCGCAACACAACAAAGAATAAAGAAGAAGAATGGGCCCCATCACAAAGAACAAGCCCCAAACCGAGGGCGCCCACGCCGTGTTTCCAAGACGATTCTTCAGTGGACTAAGAGGTGCCCGATCTTCAAGTACTTGCTAGACAACAACAAGATCCAACCGCCACCGATCGCCAACCAGAGGAAGCTCAAAGGATGACGGACCCTGGCATCGCGGCTATCATAGGGCGATACACCACCCGACCAAGTCATGCTACCGGTGAAGGACAAGATCCAAGCTTTGATTGAAGTGGGGTGATCACTCCAAAACCAAATAAGGGAAAGCAAGGGCGCAAACGCCGACGTCCATAAGCTTTGGGGCGGTGCCTACAACACGGTTCGGCCGAAACCGTGGTCAAAGTGGGAATGAAGACGGTGAATTACGATCCCCACAAGCAGAGAGAAGGGGTTAGTGCCGCGACACGCCCCAAATGGTGAACTCCTATGGGTCCACCCGACTTACTTAAAGACGATCGGGCTTAACGCCTTCGCCTAAAAAGAAGTCCAAGGGAAAGGGCAAATCTTGCAATGCTACTCAGCCGTTCTACTCTACGACGATGAGCAAATTCCTCGTGTTCTTTGTCTGAGGAGGAACAGAAGCCTTTGTCACCGTGAGGGCGGAGTACGCTTACAAATACCCGATGACTCCAACCTTAATGCTAAAACGTTAACGGAGCTTGGGTAGTAACAATTCTCACGGTTCCGCCACTCCTAAGGAGGACGCCACCGTAACGAAGGGGAAACAACACGCAAATCGAGGTGCAACCCGGCGATCCGGTTTAATCGCCCGATTGGAAGGGATAGACCGGGAACACAAGCTCTCCCTACCGCTTCGATGTGATGGCACAATTGGCCAACATCCGGCAAGAATAACTTTATAATGAAGCTATTGAGGTTGTCCAAGGAAACCAAGGTTATAAGAAGCGCTATGCATCGAGGTCTTCCTAACCCACATTAAATCAAGTCCAGAGGAGCCGAGTCATCAACCCGGAATGCAATGTGGCCTCCAAGCATATTCCACGCATCCGTTCTCTAAGGAGGATATGCACGAAGACGCCGAAGCATGACAGCCGCCTACTTCATTGTGGTACATTGGTTCCAAATGAAGTCAACCGGATCCAAGTTGATCCGGTTCACAGGAGCATCATGCCTTTGCGCCGATGTATAGCCCGGGACTCACAGCTCGCCGACCGGCATCAGGATATACGGATTTAACACCGGGTCTCGCCACTTGGTAAAATCCGCATTAAGTGTCGATGGGGACTTAAAGTCCGAAGTCACCGCTACGCCATTGACGCAGACTTCCTATAACTTGTTGTTGGGTCGCCTTGGATCCATAACCATGTTATAGTCCCTCTACCTCCATCGATTAATGCGAAATATGTCGACACTAATAACGAGGTTAAGACGGTGGTCACGACAAACAACCGCTTAAAGGATCGAGAATTATTTCATCGATTCCTCCTTTACGGTAATGAGTCCGACATCAATCATCGCCCATGGCACGGACAACGGTGAGGACGCCGATATCAAGTCGGGCTTGACTATAAAGGTGGTTTTGTTCTCAATGACATTGTACCCTTAGTAGTCAATCTTGGCGAAGAGGATCTTCCGATGAAAGTTGTAATTGGCGGCTTAGAAGAAGAAATAAAAGATGATTTAGAGTACTCGTTGTGTTTGAATGATGTAATGAAAAGTTGTATAATGACCCTGAATTGCATATGCCAATTCGGGTCATCCCCGTAATACGTAGCACCTTCAAGACTTCATCCAAGACGACTTTCGCCGTCCAAGGGAAGGGAGGCCGCAAGAAAGACTTAGTCTACGCAGAGGGAGTTGACTCCCACGCCCAACTACTTCCTCGCAGACGGTTCCGATGAAGATAAACCAAACTTCATCTTTCCGTGATATAGCCCGAAGCGCAAGATCTCATGAAGAAGTGGGGGTACGACTTTGCGCTGGGAGAAGGACTTTATTTTGGGCGGATCTCCGCTCCACCCAAGGTCGATATGTACCAAGGGAAACCCGATAATTATTACGATTCAAAAGGGGATTGGGATACGATCCTCTTCGAAGATGAGTGTTGTTGGTCGATCAATAACCAACCACCCAACCTAGATGATGAGTACTCATCCGATTCACGCTCGACTCGACGCCAAGATCGGCAAGATGTTCGTGGGGTTGATGTCCAACATGGCTCTGATGGACCCCACTACACCGAAGAAGATGAAGAATTGCCAACATGGGAAGACCCATGGGTCCATCACCTCAACATGCGGTATGGGGACCGGTTTGAGCAGAGGGAGCCTCCGATCAAGACGAGGTAGTCCAGATCAACATGGGTAATGAAGCACACCTAAACTTATAAATATTAGCAACAGCCTTCCCCGAGGAAAAGAAAAGGTTGATCGCTCTTGTCGAGAGTATATCGATGTTTTCCGAGCTACGAGGACATGCCGTGGCTCGACCCCAATGTGGCAATGCACCGACATTAAAGTGGATGCCAAACCCGCCAAACAAAGAATGAGATGGTTTCGCCCACGATTATGGAGGCAATTGTTGCGAAGTAAAGAAGCTCATAGCCCCGGTTTCATCCCGAGGTTCAACATCAGTTGGGTGGCGAATATCGTTCGGTGCTAAAAGAACGGACGATCGTAACTGTCGGTCACAGATCCAATGCCGCATGCCCAAAAGACGACTTCCCACTTCCAATCACCGATGTGATTGTCGATAGTACATGTGGATTTGAGCTAATGTCCTTCATGGATGGATTCTCGGGTTACAACCAAATCAAGATGCATCCGATGACGAAAGCACACGGCGCTCGAACTCCTCTAGGCATCTTCGTTACACGGTCATGCCATTCGATCGAAGAATGCCGGCGCCACTTACCACAAGAATGACAAAGATCTTTCAGATCATCTTCTAAGACGGTCGAATGTTACGTCGATGACTTGGTTGTGAAAAGTCGTGACAAAGATGACCATACCGGGACTTGAGGGCGGTATTCGACCTCATGCGGACTCATCAATTAAAGATGAACCCCACCAAGTCTTTCCTCGAATGTCCAAATGCAAATTTCTGTTGTTACCAACAAAGGTATCCACATTGACCCCGACAAAATAAAGGCAATCAATGAATTGCAACCCCAAAGAATCTAAGGGAACTCGAGGATTACAGGGCGATTAGCGACATCCGACGCCCATCTCCAACCTCTCCGAAAATGTCACCATTCTCTAAGTCAACAAAAGGGGTGTCCTTTGTCCGATGACGCCGCCGAAGGCATTCAAGATATCAAAACATATCCGACTTAATCCTCCCCGCATCTGTAATCAAGTCGGGTAAACCGTTCTTGATTTATATCAAAGCGATGAACCATTCGCTGAGTGCTTTACTTGCGCAAGGCGGCGACCACGGTCATGGCGGCGGTTTATTATCTAAGCCAAATCTTGGTAGGTGCGAATCTCGCTACCCAATGATCGAGAAAGAGTGTCTCGCTACCGGTCTTTATGATTCGTAAAATGCGACACTACTTAGTTGGGCAAACGATCTACGCCATTTCTAACGTGAACTCGCTCGGTGTTCATGACGCAAATTTCTATGAATTGGCGCCTCGCGAAATGGGCTTTACTTTTGTCCCAAGATGATTTGCACTTCAAGCGCCAGGTCAATTAAGGGACAAGCCATCTGCGATCTTTTGGCGACCAACCCAACAAAGGATACGGTGAACTATTTGATGATCTACCGGATGAGACCCACGAGGTTAACACAACTCGCACCAACAGTGTGGCATTTATATTTTGATGGAGCGCCCCGAAGCTACCAATGTGGCGCCCGGATGTTCTAAGATCTCACGGAGTCGGAGTAGTCTTAGTTTCCCGAGGAAGCATGTCATGCCTCGCTTATTCATCGACCGAGCCCCGCCTAACAATGTCGCAGAGTACAACGCTTCTTATTGGACTTAGCTTCGCTAAAGAGCTGGGGTAGAGTATCTCGGTTTCGGGATTCCCAACTCATTGTCAAACGCATCGGGGACTATGAGGTCGTGAACCCGATTTAATCCCATACCATCGCCGCTATCGAAGTTAGCGGACTCGTTTGAAGGATTCTTCATCGAGTACATTCCGCCTCCATACGCGTGATGCATGCACCGGGCGGCATTAGCGGTGTCTTTGGCGCAACCTCCCGAGATCGAAAGCAAATGGTCACGGTGAGGACCCACCGATTATTCATTCCTATTTATGACAGGCGTAAAATGACGAAGGGTAGTCACTAAGGAAGTGTATGCAACCCAAGTCGGACTTGAGCCCCGAGATTGGCGCTTCCTATTATTGACTACGCCTTGCACGCATCCCCGCCGTAAGATATGAAGGAGCTGCGAATCTCCCCAGAAGAGCCAAGGTTCTTCTACAATACGGAAACCCGTGACGCTTCTATCGGCGTGGGTATAGCGGTTTGCTACTCCGCTGCCTTTCAAACAAAGAGGCAGAGGAAGTTCTCCAAGAAGCACACGGAGGAGAATGCGGTGCGCACCGGCCAGTCCTAAGCTCTATGATCGGATCGAGGATGGGGTACTACCGCCTACTATGGTCAATGATGCGGTCGCATATGCTCGGAAGTGTCCGCGTGTCAAATACACACTAACTACTCGCATCAACCTCCGAGCAACTTCACCCGCCACCACATCTTGGCCATTCGAGACATGGGGCATAGATGTGGTAGGCCCAATCTTTCCTCTGTCGGCCAAAGGGGATCGGTTTATCCCGGCGACACCGACATTCCAAGTGGGCAGAGGCGATTCCCTCAAGGAGGTAAAAGCCGCAATGTAATTCGGTTCATCAAGCACCACGCCATCTATCGACACGGTGTACCAAGGCGGATCGTACATGATAACGGTCCCCGCTCATTAGCAATGCCTTCATTCGGTTTTATGAAATTAAGATCCGTGACGCTCTCAATCTGCATAACTCCCAAGAACGGATTGGCTGAGGCCTTCAACAAAACGATCATTAAGATTCTCAAGAAGCCGTGAAAAATAACAAACGTGATTGGGATGATAAGCTCGAGAAGCACTCGCGTATCGCATGACGATTCGCGACACCGACCGGGCTACCCCGCACTCTCTCGTATATGGGTGTGAAGCAGCCCCGCCTTTGAAGTTCAGATTCCATCCCTCCAAGATTGCTCTCGCAACCGAGATGACGACAGGAGCTACATCAAAAGCCAAGAACTCGAGATGCTAGATGAAAAGCTTGGAAGCTCAACGGCACATTGAGTTTTACCAAGCAAGGATGTCCGTGGCCTTCAACAAGAAAGTCCGACAAAGGAGCTTCAAGGAGGAGACTTGGTCCTCGCCGCCGACGACCGATAATTCTCGACTCCAAGAGGAAGGGTAAGTTTGAACCCAAGTGGAAGGGCCGCTTGTAATTGAAACGGTCTATTCCAATGGCGCATATCGCCTTATCACCCAGGAAGGCGATAGGCAATTAATGCCGATCAATGGGAAGTTCCTGAAGAAGTACTATCCTTAGTACCTTCAGGATAACCCGTTTTGGAGGGAAGTTCTTCGGAAAATATTTTCCTCGGAGATAACCCTAATCCTTTCCTCCAGAATTCCCCCACCGATCAAACTTATTGACGGTGGGTCCACAAAATTTTCTCTGGTCCCTCCACCAAAGAAAATTCCCCTTGATTTCTTTCAATAAGCAAGGGGTCCACGAAATTTTTTGATCCTCTATCAAAATCCCCTCTTGATTCCTTTCAATGAACAAGAGGTCCACTTTCAAATTCGGAGACCACTTTCTGATGAACAGAAAGCCTCCATCGTTTCCATTTCAGTCACGCCCTCCCATGGCGGTAGTACTAAAATTGGAACACTCTCGATAAATGAGACCTTCAGATCGTGGCTTAATCCTATAAAAGTGAAAACTACGTATCTCTTCGATTCTGAGTGGAGATCCCACTCTTAGTTTCACCTTAAGAGATTCTCGAAGTGGAGATCCCACTTTTAGTTTCCCTTTCTTGGAGATAGGATATAAAATCCTTCCTCTCCATCTTCCGGAGATAGAATATAAAATTCTTCCTCTCCAAGACTAAGAAACAGGATATAAAATCCTTCTTTTCTTATGTTCACTTGGGGTTCGCCTCTACCTGCATTAAAGGAGACCTCGAAATAGAATATAAAATTCTTTCTTTCCAAAGACTTGGAGACAGGATATAAAATCTTTCCTCTCCAACATCGGAAACGTAATATAAAATTCTTCCTTTCCCACAATCAATCCCATTCACCGATTCGATCCGGTTCGATGGCTCTCGGTCAAAAGAAGACACCAAGATTCATCTTGGGGTATTTTATCCCAAGCCTAAGAAGGGATAAAGCCAACGCCTACCACGCTGCTGTCGTAGTCTATTCCCGTGAAAAGACGGCTTCACGATTCAACATCGTAGCATTAAGTCTAAAAGAGCTTCATTCTTTTAGCACAACGTCACATGCGGAACGGATTCGATAATCCGCATGCTAGCCGGTCCAAGCGGTGATCGGTAAAGGCCAATCAAATCCGTTGAGGGGGGTTGGCCAATAACCCCAAAGTCACCGCCAACACGCGCCGTTAGTCTCTTACCCGTGAAAAGTGACAAAGTCTATGTATTCAAAATCATAGCACCAAGTCTAAAAGAGTTTCATTCTTTTAGCACAACGTCACATGCGGAACGGATTCGATAATCCGCATGCTAGCCGGTCCAAGCGGTGATCGGTAAAGGCCAATCAAATCCGTTGAGGGGGGTTGGCCAATAACCCCAAAGTCACCGCCTAACAGCGGCGGTTAGTCTCTTACGTGAAAAGTGACAAAGTCTATGTATTCAAAATCATAGCACCAAGTCTAAAAGAGTTTCATTCTTTTAGCACAACGTCACATGCGGAGCGGGATTCGATAATCCGCATGCTAGCCCGATTCAAACGGTAGTCGGTAAAAGCAAATCAAATCCGTTGAAGGCTGAGGGTTTGCCAAGAATCCTATGAATGCTGTGATAATGAAAATGACAGATCGCAAGTCACAACAACAATGGAACTACCGCCGACGACCGATTCCGCAGCTTGGTCCTCTAAGAGCCCTTTGGGCATAGTAACCACCGCTATACCTAGCTTTGGAGGAACATCTTACCAATAGAAAAGAATTCATCAAGACCGCCAAATTGAGGATGAACTAGCTAACAAGACTAGTCCCCCAATTAAACGTGATGGAGACTCAAGTGTTTCCAGGTGGGCTATCATAGAGAGCCGACCTCATTGCACCAAGAAATGGGATATGTCAACCTAGATACATGGAGTCAATCGGGGATGTACACAAGGGTCAATCATTACTCCTACGTGGTCGGATTCATCGATCTCCCCGAGAGTATAGGTCACAGCAACCATGCACCGGCTTTCACTTCGCGGATCGAGCCCTATCACAGGCACCTCCTCAAAGGAGACCTTAAATGCGGTCCCCGCAAGAAAAACTCCCACTGAGGCACTAATAGTATACAAGTGAACATTGATCTCCTCAAGCAACATATTGATCTCCAAAGGGAAAGAGGCGCCAATTTACGCCTCTCCAAGTTGTCCCTAGAAGTTTGAACAAGGAACTGACAAGTTACTTCATGGTCACCCGCAGTTCCAACCACCTGACCAACGGATCAACTTGCGTCAGGACAATGAATGCAACCCATAAAGGGTTCCCTTTCCAGTCGGATCAGTAAATCCCCATGATGGTCGAACCCCTGAATACTCCAATAAGGAACATGAGTATAAACTGTTCCTTAATTTATTGGAAAGTTCCTGGAGAATAGTTTTATATTCTTAAGGATAACTCGACAATCCCCAATTTTCTTCCACTGGGTTCAGCCTTACGACGCCGGACAATTCGTTGTGATGAAAAATCGCCAATTGGAGGTTGAATTCCGAGAGAAAATTTTGATGCCTGACAACGCCACATCTCGAGAAAATCCTCCCACGCGGGTCAGGCCCGCAACGAGCATCGCAGAAGAGTTCACCGATCAAAGGATGAATCCTCAATATCCTCCCACCGGGTTTAGTCTTATGCCAAGCCATGCAAAGGAGATTTCACCGATTCAAAGCTAAGTCTCACGGAATTGGATGAACAGCTCGACGACAACTCACACACGAAGCTAAAAATAAGAAAATTCATTCATCGGCCATCGAAGTCAAGATTTCACAATGGTCGACAATAAATGCAGCACCGCGACACTTTTAGTTATCCTACAAAGCACCGGATAGTCCGAAAGAATCGGAGAGATCAAGATTTGAAGCCGCTGTGTCCTATTACACCGATCAAGGTCGGGCCTATCACATCCAAAGTATTTCGCTTCTTCTATAAAAGAGCCAGACCAAACACTTTGAGGGGTATCTCAGAGGCGCTGAAAATTGCCTATAAGTCCCCGAACGTAGCTCGTGATGACGATAATAATTGACAAGTCATCCGATGAAGTAATGGCAAACCATTGACGACACAACAAGTGAACGCAACGCAAACGCCTCCTCAAGACGCTCACGCAGTTTTGGCGGTCCGCTAGCCGGTTAGCGGGTGGGGGTCAAGGGGCAGCCGCCCCTTTAGGGTCCTACCGAAATTTTTTGAAAAGAGCTCTCCTTTCAACTTTCACCGATTCCGAACCTTGGTGAACTGATGCGCCATGAGTGCGGCGAAGGATAAACCCGACTTTGAAGCCTCAAATCAAGCTCGGAAAACTAGCGAGAGAAGCCACGGCGCCGGTCAAAACCGAGACACCAGAGGTGTCTCGCCACCGAGACACCTAGAGGTGTCTCGCTGAGCGAGCATTCCTGAGGTGTCTCTACCGAAGCGAGACACTCAGAGGTGTCTCGCCGGCCGAGACACTCTGAGGTGTCTCGCCCGAAGCGAGACACTCAGAGGTGTCTCGCCGGCCGAGACACTCTGAGGTGTCTCGCCCGAAGCGAGACACTCAGAGGTGTCTCGCCGAAGCGAGACACTCAGAGGTGTCTCGCCCGAAGCGAGACACTCAGAGGTGTCTCGCCGCCGAGACACCAGAGGTGTCTCGCCACCGAGACACCAGAGGTGTCTCGCCGGCCGAGACACCAAGGCCGAATGGGCTTTTGCCCGGCCAGCCAAGATCCGGCCGCACCTATAAATATGAGGGCTAGGGTTTTATTTTCAGAGGTCGGAAAAATAAAAAAGGAGGAGGCTCTGCCGAACTCTTGTGTGTGCCAAGGGTTAGAGAATTTCTAAGGGAGAGGAGATCAAGATCTAGACTTGCGCTGGGGTGAGATCCGAGATCCAAAGTTTTGAGATCGGATCTACAACAACAAACCATCCTTTGGATCAAGCTTGGCCTTGATCCCAAGAAGAGTGACGGGTTCGCTTGGTCGATCTCGCTCACTACGCTGATTAGTTCCTTGGCTAATTAATCTCCTCAGATTCGCTTAGATCTCGATCCGATCGATCTAAGAATTCCCACGCAAAAGGAGGGATTTTTAGATCTAGATCCGCATCCGCATCTTGTTTGATCAACACTTGGGAAAGGAATCGCTGTGGTCCACTAATACATCCCCAAAGAATCCCATCGCAGTTTGGTGATCCGATAAACGGATCCCGCTTGTTCACAAGGAGGAAAGTTGTAATTTTTATCCTTTTCATTGTAACAAGCCTTATAAAAGGTGATTTTTATTTGAAACTCATTTGTAATCCCATCAAGGTAGAATGATTTCACCGATGAAAAGATAATGACTTTTCCCGAGAACAAAGGCTGGTGAGAAATACCCTTACAGGAGGAACCCGAGGGATATCCGACCGAGAGAAGATCGAACCGTACTGAGGGCTCAGCAGAAGAGATGAGTGGAAGTCCACTCATATATTGGTATATCCGCTTCTCAATTTCAGAAGTCCACCAATTGCAGCCATGATAGATGGCCTTGGAAAGGTGCAGGATGTCTGGGAGAAGCTGAGAAGGACCTATGATGGGGTGGGAAATAACCTGAGGGTATTCCAGATCGAAAAGGAGATCAGCGCTACAGTCCAGGGAGAGAGGACTATATAAGAGTATGCCACGAAACTGGAGCGCTTGTGGTTGGATCACGACCACTTCTCATCCCTAGTAAGTTGCAAGGACCCTGAGTACAAGGAGCGCGAGGACTCTTTACAGAAGAGGACCATGCTATTCCTCCGAGGCTTAGCTCCATCATTTGAGCAGAGGATGGCGATGCTACTAGCCCAGACGAAGATTCCATCTCCGAGGAGGCGCCTCGCAATGATACAGAAGAGAGCCGACGTGCTACAAAAGCCGGTGTGGACTTCGGGGAGAAGTCAAGATCGGTGGTCTCAAACCCGTGTAACACCGATTTAGAGGGGAGACTAGGCAGGCTTTAACCGCGGAGAGGTAGGGCATCCGAGGCGATGTGCTCTAAGCTATCCAAGGAGAGGAACCGAGGTGGACGCGGGACAGTCGGAGGCGGACCGCGCCGCGGGAGGCCGGGCGAGGTGGAAGAGGAGGCCATCGGGCTAATCTGTCGGTGGCGAGGAGCAGAAGAAACCGAGATGACTTTACCGATAAGGATCGAGCTCTCTTGGCGACCGAAGGAAACGTAGCAGACGACGGTCCGAGGGTGCATCTACCGCTCGAAGAGACTATGCCGCTACGCCGCCAAGACACCCAAACAAAGGTATGAACGACACACCTGCCCTTGCATCCATGGCTGCCACTAGATCCACAGACTGGATAATGGATTTTGAAGCATCCAGACATGTAACTGGCAATGCCAGTGAGTTCTCGTCTTATAATCACCGCGAGCAAGAGAGTATCCAGATTATGATGGTACGTTACAAAAGTGGTCGGTAAGGGCACTGTTAATTGTACAGGTTTTGTAATACTATCTAATATTTTGCATGCTCCTTCATTTCCTGTTAACCTGTTATCCATTAGTGCCATTATCCTTCAACTAAAATGTGTTGTTTCTTTCGATATTCCTAAGGTGATTTTTCAGGAGAAGGGGACAGGGCAAAGACTTGGGACTGGCATATGGCGTAGTGGGCTGTGGTACCTGATTATCACATTTTAATTACATTTTTATACCCTCATTACCTATTTTATATGAATAAAGATATCACTAATAATCGCTTTTTATCTTAATTTGCGTGTTAATGAAGTATTAATGAATAAAAGCCCAAATGACTCAAATTCTCAATTTCTACCAATTTTGAAGCCCAAATCAAGACAAACGAAGGCCCAAGATACCAAGGGGATCCAAGAAGAATTCGCCCAAAAATATCAAGAAAGACAAAATCCGTTGGGAACCAATCGGTTGACCAACCGGTTAGCCAACCGGTTATTAACGGTGGCTAACCGACCAACCGATCGGTTTGCAAATGCATTCTCAATTAATGGTGGATTTCTCTTCCTTTTGGCTAGGTTTGATCCAATGGTTCACATCAACTCCGTTGGGTTATAAATAGGGTGAAGGTCGAGGGTTTTGAGTGTGAAATATTTTGTAAAACTCCATTTGGAGAGGAGGGTCACTCTTAATTGAGAAGACCTTCCAAAATTGTAACTTTTGTTACACAATAAATGAAATGTTTCACCCTTCAATTTCCTTTCTCTTCTTCTAATCCAAGGACCAAAAGGAGGATTAGATTAAGATCAGGAGTTGTTGGTTTTCCTTTTATTTCTTTTTCATTTTCTTTCTTGTTCATTTATATGCTTTGTAGCTTAGATTTACTTTCATGCAATTTAATTTCATGCAATTTACTTTCATGCAATTTACTTTCATGCAATGTATTTAATTCTTGTATTTACTTTCTAGAATAGATTTTTCTTTTCTTTAATTCACCTTGAGGCTAGAACCCTCTAGGGAATTACCCTTTTCTAAGTGTGGAGCCAATATTTGTGGGATCCTAGAGATTGTTTGAAACTAGCTAACAAATCCAACTCATTCTTGTGAGTTTGAGATAAGCTAAGTGGATCTACTCTAGATTCCTCATATCTTTAACTAATCCTCCATACTTTACATTCTTGATTTTGCACTTATCCTTATTTTTCATTTGTTTGTTATTTTCCTTTATTCTTGATTTTGATTTTCCTTTACTCTCCTCTCTCAATCTTGCTTTCTTTTATTTTGCACTTATTTTCCCTCAATCTCATATTCCTCCATGTGCATATAATCTCAAACCTAGTTTTGTTATTATGTGCATATAACCACAACCATATTCCCAACTTTATTTTCTCCTCTTTTGCACATAATCCACAATCCACTCTCTTATCTCTCCACATCCACTTTCACCATTTTCACTTTCATTTTATTCAAATAACTCCTAATTGTCAGCATAATTTGAGAACCAAAACTTGAACAAAACTCTTCCTACTTCCGTTCCTCGTGGGATCGATAATCTTATATACTATAACTTGATCAAGGTTGTATACTTGCAATCTAGGAGGTAATCATTTATTTCCCAATTGTTTTTGCTGCTGCCGGGAACGGTGCATAAGTAGGATTTTGATTAAGTTTGGTTTCTTATTTTGTGTGTTTTCTTTTGTGTAGGAACTTTGAGCTTGAAGATCAAGAGTTGAAGATTCAAGATTGAAGAATTGCCTCCAACGAGGCTTTGCATTGCTTTTATGGGTAACTTCTCTATCTAGTATTTTCAATTCCACCCTTTAGATAGTTCATATACATTAGAGACAATTAGGATAAAAAATATAAAATAAAATAAAATTAAAAAAAGGATTTTTTACCCTTGTCGACCCTAATAAACTTCATTTTTTTTGTCGACCATAATAAAAATAAAAAGATTTTTGTTTTGCATCATTTTTAGTTGCTTTTAATTTCTAGGGTTGCATTTCATATAATAGTAGGAATTCACCAAGTGATTTGAGCATCTTGATTTGGCACACACTTGAAAATATCTTAAGGGCAAAACCCATTAATCAAGATAAGGTGAGGGATTTCATCACCCTTTCCTTAGCCCAAAATCACTAATTCCTCACTATACTTACCCAAGCCTCTTAAAATTTGATTAGGCGTTGGCCCCTAAGGATTCGAGCTCATTAAGGAACAAGAAATCCTTAAGTGAACCGTCCAAGTTTATTTGGATTAATTTGTGTCTAAGGCAAGGTTTAGGGGTTAAGTAAAGCTCAGAAGGAAAGAGGTACTTAATTGATCTTTGATCTCCCTCTAGTACTATCCTTACCTGGCTAATTACCTGAGTAAACTTTGATCTTTTCACTAAGGGAATTTTTGGTTAGGAGCTGGTCTAAGTCAAGTTTAGGCTTAACCCTAGAGTTAGGGTGATTGAAAAGTGATTGCCTTGATTTGTTTTTAGTTAATTTTTTTTTTTTTTTCACTCATCATCTTCTTAATTTTTTTTCTCTTGTCCTTTTTCATAAAAATAAAAAAAAAATTGATTTTGGTGTATGCAAACTTGGGTTAGGGATAATACCAATCGTTTAATTCGTTTTGATCCATCTTTTGAACCAAACGAAATGGCCGTCCCTAATTCACCCGTTCTTCAAGATGTTTGTTATCCCACTAGAAATGCAATCCCCTCTTGCATAAAACTCCCCGAGGTCAATGGAGCAAATTTCAAACTTAGACCGTATTTTATTAACATGCTTCCCAAATTCCTAGGAGTAGAAACCGAAGACGCTTATATTTTCATCTCCGAATTTGAAGAAGTTTGCCTCATGATCAAGATGAGGGACTTAACCGAAGATGCGATCAAACTCCGATTTATTCCATTTGCCCTTAAGGACAAAGCCAAAAATGGCTATATAGCTTGCCCACAGATTCCATCTCAACTTGGGGTGAATTTGTAAAAGTTTTTCTGAAAAAATTCTTTCCTATCCATAAAATGGTCAAGCTTAGAAACAAAGATTCAAAATTTTAAAAGCTGTCCCAGAGAACCTTTTGGAAGTATTTTGACAAATTCAAAGATCTTCTTATCCAATGTCCTCACCATGGTCTTGAAAAGTGGCGATTATGCCAAATCATTTATGAAGGATTGGATTATTCTTCAAAAACTTCCTTAGAGTCAATGTGTCAAGGGGATTTCATGAAGAAAAATGCCGATGAAGCTTGGGACTTTTTAGAGAGTTTATCCGAGAAAACCATGCAGTGGGAACATTGTGATGACCGTGTTTCCCAACCCAAAACCAGTGGTCTTTCCTTAGAAACGAACATAGCCTCTGAAGCAAAGATGGCTACAATCATGCGTAGGTTAGAAGCTTTAGAAGTCAAAGAACGAGCTCGGCTCAAATCAACCAAGTTTACGCCTCGGTTGTCATAGCTGTCTGTCTCCATCTCATGTTTCGAGGAATGTCCTCTTTTAGGATCCGTCGGCCACTAGGTCGGATAATGGCGCATTCTAGCGTCCGGTGAATGATCCATTTTCTCCAACCTACAATCCAGGTTGGAGAAATCATCCGAATTTTGCATGGAACCAGGGAAACTACTCCGGAAACCAAAATTTCACTCCCTCTTCAAACCAACAATTTCCTAGGGGAAACACAGTTCCTCTCAATTTTCAACAACCGAATCTATCATTTCAAAATCGGTCTCCTTATCACATTTTAATTACATTTTATACCCTCATTACCTATTTTATATGAATAAAGATATCACTAATAATCGCTTTTTATCTTAATTTGCGTGTTAATGAAGTATTAATGAATAAAAGCCCAAATGACTCAAATTCTCTCAATTTCTACCAATTTTGAAGCCCAAATCAAGACAAACGAAGGCCCAAGATACCAAGGGATCCAAGAAGAATTCGGCCCAAAAATATCAAGAAAAGACAAAATCCGTTGGAACCAATCGGTTGACCAACGGTTAGCCAACCGGTTGGCTAATCGGTTATAACCGACGGCCAACCGATCGGTTTGCAAATGCATTCTCAATTAATGGTGGATTTCTCTTCCTTTTGGCTAGGTTTGATCCAATGGTTCACATCAACTCCGCTGGGTTATAAATAGGGTGAAGGCTGAGGGTTTTGAGTGTGAAATATTTTGTAAAACTCCATTTGGAGAGGAGGGTCACTCTTAATTGAGAAGACCTTCCAAAATTGTAACTTTTGTTACACAATAAATGAAATGTTTCACCCTTCAATTTCCTTTCTCTTCTTCTAATCCAAGGACCAAAAGGAGGATTAGATTAAGATCAGAGTTGTTGGTTTTCCTTTTATTTCTTTTTCATTTTCTTTCTTGTTCATTTATATGCTTTGTAGCTTAGATTTACTTTCATGCAATTTAATTTCATGCAATTTAATTTCATGCAATTTACTTTCATGCAATGTATTTAATTCTTGTATTTACTTTCTAGAATAGATTTTCTCTTCTTTAATTCACCTTGAGGCTAGAACCCTCTAGGAATTACCCTTTTCTAAGTGTGGAGCCAATATTTGTGGGATCCCTAGAGATTGTTTGAAACTAGCTAACAAATTCAACTCATTCTTGTGAGATTGAGATAAGCTAAGTGGATCTACTCTAGATTCCTCATATCTTTAACTAATCCTCCATACTTTACATTCTTGATTTTGCACTTATCCTTATTTTTCATTTGTTTGTTATTTTCCTTTATTCTTGATTTTGATTTTCCTTTACTCTCTCTCTCTCAATCTTGCTTTCTTTTATTTTGCACTTATTTTCTCTCAATCTCATATTCCCTCCATGTGCATATAATCTTAAACCTAGTTTTGTTATTATGTGCATATAACCACAACCATATTCCCAACTTTATTTTCTCCTCTTTTGCACATAATCCACAATCCACTCTCTCTTATCTCTCCACATCCACTTTCACCATTTTCTCACTTTCATTTTATTCAAATAACTCCTAATTGTCACGCGCATAATTTGAGAACCAAAACTTGAACAAAACTCTTCCTACTTCCCGTTCCTCGTGGGATCGATAATCTTATATACTATAACTTGATCAAGGTTGTATACTTGCAATCTAGGAGGTAATCATTTATTTCCCACCAGTACCTGGACCGTGAAGGGATGGACTCAGCACATCTATGGTTGAGAGGACGGGAGCAGGAGGAACTGAGGTGTGTGCAGAGGATGAGTTGATGCTACACCATAAGCGGATGGGACATCCTTCATTTAGTATTTTGGATAAAATATATCCAATCTTATTTCAGAAAGCAAATCAACAGAAGCTTCAGTGTGATGCTTGTGAGTTTGGGAAGCTTACTAGAAGTTCTTATGTTAGTTCAGGTAATAGGAGTTCCTGTAGTTTTGAGGTGATACATTCTGACGTATGGGGACCTTGTCCAATAAATTCTATAAGTGGATGCAAGTATTTTGTTATATTTATTGATTATTTTTCTAGAGTCACTTGGGTGTACCCGATGAAAAATAAGAATGATGTAGTTGGTTATTTCAAAGACTTTCATAGGCACATCGGACTTCGGTATGGTAGCGATGGTAAAGGTGTTGAGGTCAGATAATGGGACAGAGTACACCAACAGAATATTTGGAGAGTATCTGTCAGCTCAAGAGATACAACACCAGACTACATGCACATACACCCCAGCTCAGAATGGAGTAGCAGAGAGGAAGAATAGACATCTCCTAGAAGTTGCTAGGAGTATGATGATGGCAATGAATGTTCCAAAAACGTTGTGAGGTCAAGCAGTTTTGACGGCTGCTCACTTAATCAATAGGATGCCTTCGAGTGTATTGAAATAGAAATCTCCGCGTGTGACACTGAAGGGAGACAACGGGGGGACCCTACCATTGAAGGTGTTTGGCTGTGTGTGTTTTGTGAAGGACAACAGACCATCCGTTGGGAACCGGACCCCAGTACGTGAAGTGTATGTTAAGTGGGATACTCAGACTGCAGAGAAAAGGGTATGTCTGTTGGAGCCCAGTGAAAAAAGGTTGTTTGTCAGTATGGATGTGCGGTTTCGAGAGCTCGAGCCATACTACACATTGGGGGTAACTTCATCCTTTGAAGACTCGTCCGATACTGGAGGTATGAGGCGAAAGGGGGAGAATGGTGAGAGCTCAAGGGGGTCAATCTCAATTTCGATCCCTTATTCAGAGGAGCAGGAGGATAAAGACGAAGGGGAGGAGGAGGAGACAAGGGGTGCTAAGCCTACAGCTCAGGGGGAGTTGCCTACACTGTGGGGAGTTACGATATACGAAGGAGGGGAAGTAGTCGGTGCCTACAGTGCTAGAGGTGCCTACAGTGCTGCCTGGGCCCCTCATCCCGCCTCGCCCAACTCTTGAGAAACCTATACCATCCTCCACTTCGTGATATCATTCCTTCTCTGCTACCCCTCGGCCACATTAATACGTAAGGAGGTCTACACTACGCGGTATCATGGGTAATCCTCGGCAGATATGGTTGGGATCTTGCTCAATTTATTTCCTATTCTAACATATCCCTTCACATGGAGCATTCATTGCATCCTTAGATTCGTTACTATACCTAATAACCGCGTCGCTAAGAAGGACCCAAAGTGGAAGGCGACCATACACGAGGAGCCGGGGCTCTCGAGAAGAACCACACATGGGAGTTGGTGACACCGCCGCCAGGAAAAGAGCATGGGATGCAAATGGGTGTTTATCAGGAAGCGTAATCCAGCGGCTAAGATGAGCATCGCTCGACACCGATCTCTCTCGCAAAGAAATAGTGGATGGAAACTACACCAACTAGACGTGAAGAATGTGTTTCTTCATGGGGATCTAGTGGAGGAGGTGTATATGGAGATACCATCAGGATTTGGCACAGGAAAGACAGTAGGTAAAGCCTGCAGGCTGAAAAAGTCTCTGTATGGGCTAAAGCAGTCTCCCCGAGTATGGTTCGACAGGTTCAGGAGGGCTATGATTGGTATGGGATACAAACAGATCAATACCGACCATACTGTGTTCTTTCGAAAAAGTGGGGGTCACATCACTATGCTTGCAGTGTATGTAGATGACATGATCATCACAGGAGATGATGAGAAAGAGATTGCCCAGCTCAAGGTGAGATTGAGCAAAGAATTTAAAGTGAAGGATCTGGGTCAGCTTCGATACTTTCTTGGATTAGAGATAGCTCATGGAGTGGAGGGGATTGTTCTCTCCCAGAGGAAGTATGCACTGGATCTTCTTGCAGAGACAGGAATATTGGGGTGCAAACCTGCTACTACACCGATCGATCAGAGGTTCAAGCTGATTGCTAAGGTAGGAAAACCAGTTGATCGTGAGAGATATCAGAGGCTGGTTGGTAGGTTGATCTATCTGAGTCACACACGTCCAGACTTTTCATTTGCGGTGAGCGTGGTGAGCCGCTACATGCATGATCCGAGGAAGGGTCATATGAATGGAGTATATCAGATCTTGAAGTATCTGAAGGGTGCCCCTAGTAAAGGGCTGATATTCAGGAGGAGTGACCATGTGAACATTGAGGGCTACTGTGACTCAGATTGGGCTAGCTGCGGAGATGATAGAAGGTCTACCTCAGGGTACTGCATATTTGTAGGAGGCAACTTAGTCTCTTGAAAAAGCAAGAAGCAATCTGTGGTGGCAAGATCAACGGTGAGCGAGTCTGAGCAATGGCCGTGGGGGTTGCGGAGTTGATGTGGCTGAAAAGCATGCTGGTGGCGCTAAAGCTAGATCAAGGGGCCAAGATTAGGTTGTGGTGCGACAACAAGTTAGCTACCAGTATTGCCAACAACACAGTGCAGCATGACAGAACCAAGCACATCGAGATTGACAGATTCTTCATCAAAGAGAAGATGAACAGTGGGCTACTGGAGTTAGGCCATGTTCTAACTAAAGATCAGGCTGCAGACTGCTTGACTAAAGGACTTAGCTCAGTAGACCTAGCTAGAGTGTGTGACAAGATGGGCTTAATAGATATCTTTCACCCATCTTGAGGAGGAGTGTTGAGAGTTATTTCTTTATGTTAGATAGGAATAGACCCCTTTTGTTTAGTCTCACATCGGATAGAGTAGAAAAATGAGACCCCTCCTCTTGTATATATAGACCCCAATACTAATGAATAAAATTACACATTTCTCTTGATTTGCCCTGTTTCTAACAGGACCACCTCACCAGTCGTATGATCGATATCCATCTCTGAAATCTATGAGCTGCATTCAGTTTCTAAACCGAAGGGTCCATCGAGACACACATTACACAAGGATCCCCCTCCAAATTAATATCCACGAATTGAAGCATCAACAAAGTCCAGACATGCAACCTCCACCTCTACTTTGCACATGGACTGTCTTCCCTTCTCATCATGTCCCACAATATAGACTTCACTAGAATCACTACTCACCTAATTATGGCATTTAGCTCCGCTTGGAGCATGGATTATCTAAGAGAATGGAGAGAAATGGTGAAGAAGTTGGCTGGACCCGTCATGTCCTACAATATTACCAAGAACTAGAGGAAAATTGTTCACTAGCCATTAACTTATGTCTGATACTGTAGAAAGCAACTTCCTAACCGAACCCAAACATCTTTCTTCAAATCGCAGCATCTTATGTACGAAGCACATGGCTTTGTTTCCTATCCCAAACTGCAAACAAATTTCTACAGCTTATCATGGGTCCGCTCCAAATTTCTATAAGTATGCAGCTACACTGCTACTCATCTAATCACAGCCACAGACTCAGAAAACTAGAATTCGAAAAAGAGTGATATCTAGATATCAACAATGGTGAACTCCAAGAAGCTTATTGAGATGGCAAAGAAGTGGCGAAAGGTGGCTGCCTTGGCCAAAAGGATTGGGGCACAGACTGATGCTGAACTAGATTCCAATGTGTGCAGCACATCTTTGGCAGAAAAAGGCCACTTTATTGTATATACCTCAGATGTGAAGAGGTTCATGGTTCCCTTGAGAATTTTGGAGAGCATTATTTTTGTAGAACTCTTAAAGATGTCTGAAGATGAGCATGGGCTACCAAGTGATGGTCCTATCGCATTGCCTTGTGATGCGGCGCTCATGGAGTATATTCTATCTGTACTCAGAAGACGAGGGTCTAAAGCTATGGACAGGGTGTTGTTAGACACCGTATTCATGCACCGTCATTCTCCTTGCTCTTCACAAACTGTAGGATTGAATCAACAAGTTGTTTGTATCTTCTGAATGTCTGATTCGTTGTAAAGAGTTATACTTTTGTAGTTGAGTTTAGATACTACTAAATGATTCAGCTGCCTCAGGAATGGGAAATATTCAGCTTTCATCTGGAATTCCTTACAATTACGTAGTAAATATTATTAGAAATATCCTAGTTACAAATTTCAATTGCGAGCACATATTTTAACTCCCGCATCTTTAGAAGTTTACTTGTGAAATTAACCCCAAAGGAAATATCTTGGTAAATTCTCTGAAAGGTATTCAAGTTGGATAGAATATGGTTTTTATGTAGACACGGCGATAGGTTTGTAAACTATATCATAATATCTGTATTTCAATGAAAAATGACAATTTGATGATTTTTTTTTCTGATTACGAAACAATTAGTCTTTTTTAGACTACCATTAAAGCCATTATGTGTTATTTATCAATTTTTAGGTAGAGATCTTTTTTGTCAGTTGCTAGATATAAATTTTGTCAAAGGTGAAAGGACACTTTCACTTCACCAAAACCCTAAAGTTATGGTGAGGGCTAAGGGTTATAATTTCATATTCTACAAGTTTTTTCAAGACATAATTAAAATGTGTCTATAAGGATTACCATATACACACATTTTATAGTCAACAAAATGTTACCACCTCAGTTAAGTTACACCTTTTGCACTACAATATTTAATTTCTTTTAGAACATATTGCTTGCACATCTTTAAAGAGAATTTCTAAGAGAATTTTTGTGATACCCCAAGATTTAGTCCCACATCTGATATCGATTGAGTGATTGAATGGTTTAAATGATGGGTCTTGAGAGCTAAGTGTAATATTGGCTATCAAATTTTGACGGTGGATTGAACTAAACCACGTGTTACACTCCGTGGGTCCTAAGATTACATCATACCAACGGTCCGGTGGCCCCAGGCGATAAATGGTATCGCAGAAGTTGCCAGCCGAAATGTGAGCTATGCATTAAGCTACACCGCTGCTGAAGGCGCGAGAGCCACCTCTGAAGCTCGTAGAGCCACCTCTAGAGTCTACATTGCCTAGCGGTGATCTGCGATGGACCAATTGTCATGCTGCGATGAGGACGCCGCATTAAGGTGGCGTGATTGTGATATCACACGCCTCGTCCGGCCATTGCACGCAGTAAGCCGCTGACCCACCGTGAGTGTAATACGCCATTTAGTTAAATTCATCGCCAAAATCGACTAGCCGATGCTACACTTAAGCCTTTTAGCTTCACAATATAAACACTTAATTTTTTTCTTTCACGGCCGATGTGGACTATAAATGGGGCCACAATCACCCCACCTTACAAATGCGACGCCCCGTGACATGATAATCGCACATCCCAAGATCACCAGCGATGCGACAGAAGTGCTGCTTCTAGATAGGTGGCTCCCACCGCTACCACGCTAGTAGACTTAGTCCCGACAAGACTTAGCTCCACATTTCCTACGGGCTAATCGCTTCGATAATTATTTCACACGTCGCCCCAGCTTGGCGTGCAGTCATGGGACCCACCGAGTGTAACGTGCCATTTGGCTAAATCCACTACCAAAATCGACTAGCCGATGTTACACTTGAGCCTTTTAGCTTCACTGTATAAACACTTAATTTTTATCTTTCACGGTCGATGTGGGACTATAAATGGGGCGTCACAGATACCCCAAGATTTAGTCCCACATTGGATATTGATTGAGTGATTGAATGGTTTAAATGATGGGTCTTGAGAGCTAAGTGTAATATTGGCTATCAAATTTTGACGGTGGATTGAACTAAACCACGTGTTACACTCGCGTCCGACTTCATTATCGCCAACGGCCCACGGGCTCCGGGCGTAACAATTTTGCATAATGCACGTTACAGAAATTTTACACAGATACATAGTTTTAATGGTGTCCCTTACAATTAGACAGTAAACATGGGTACATAATTTAAACTATAAGATGATCATGTTTTATTTTACCATTTCGTACAAGTGCATTGAGAACTTGCAAGATGTTTATATAAAAAATTAGGTGTAATTCCCTAGATTAGCCTCCAAAGATGACGGAAAAAACATAACAATCTTATCTCATAATACTTCCATTGTCATTGTCATTGCTGATTCTTTGACAAATGATATTGTTAGAGATAATCAGAGTTTGTTACCGAAGGATACAACTGAGAACTCATTAAAAACCTGAGATTCAAATTTGAATATGCAATCTTTGTAATCTCACTCTGTTGTACCTGTATATCTCATTGTAACAACTCAACTCTATAAATACAATATGCAGTCCCATGGAACGGGTATGCACTTTAGCATCAAAATCATTGTCTTATATGGTATCAGAGCTTCATAAGACTAGCTATCCATTTTTGCTCCCATGGCCTCTTCTTCTTCTACCCTGTCTACCTTAACCTCATCTACATCCACTTTGACAAACCCATTTCATTCAAAGAATGTCTTCAATCTTGTGTCCGTCAAACTCGACGGGTCCAACTATCTTCTATGGCGGGCTCAATTTCCTCCCACCTTACGTGGGTTGCGTCTTATTGGCTATGTCGATGGGTCATTTCCATGCCCATCTGAATATATCGTTGATACCTCCTCAACGGACTCCTTGATGGAGCCAAAGCTACCTCAACAACATCACCTTTCCCTGTACTCAATCCTGAGTACACGGCATGGTAGGAATAGGACCAGCTGATCCTTGGTTGGCTTCTTTCATCTCTTACAGAGAATGTGCTTGTACAAGTCATCAGTTGCATGGCATCTCACTCGGCGTGGTCGACCCTTCAAACATTGTTTGCTTCATCTTCACGTACAAGAATTCATGACCTCAAGCATGATCTCTCCAATATCACCAAGGGGTCACTTTCCATGACGGACTACATCAAGAAGGTAAAATCCCTTGCTGACTCTCTTGCGGCAGTTGGGCACACTACCTCATCACAGGACCCTATTGATCACACCCTCAATGGCCTTGGTCCTGCCTATGATTCCTTTGTCATTTCTGTTTACACAAAACTAGATGACCTCTCTGTGGATGATGTTCATAGCTTGCTCCTTAGCTACGATCGCCGTCTTGAACATCATTCTCATCTCTGTGAATCTGCAGCATCTCTCTCCGTCAATATAGCATCCAAACAAGCTAAGGCATGTACCTCACCTCAGCCCAATCATTCTCGTCAAGGTCGTGGTGCCTTCAGTTGTGGTCGTGGGAGACGAGGCCGCGTAAATCACTATAACAACAACATCAACAACAATAGATTGCGTTCTGATTTTAATCAGAATTCAATTCAATGTCAAATATTTGGCATCCATGGTCACGCTGCCCGCACATGTCGCTGACGATTTGATATTTCTTTCCAGGGTGTCGCTGCAACGCCCTCCACTTTTGGTGCTGCCACAATGCCTTCTGCTTATGTTGCTTCACCCCCTATGATCTCTGACTCAAATTGGTATCCTGACTCAGGAGCTACTAATCATCTTACTGCTGATCTAAACAATCTATCTATACATTCTGCCTACAATGGTGCAGAGAAGATAGCAGTCAGTAATGGTACCGGTTTGAGTATAACCCATATTGGCTCTACTCCCCTACATACTCCTCATGGTTCAATCTCTTTAAATAATGTCCTTCATGTTCCTGCTATCAAAAAAAATCTATTATCTGTTTCTCAGTTTTACAAGGAACATAAAAGTTCTTTTCTATTTACTTCTTCTGGCTTTTGTGCTTAGGACAATCGGACGGGGACTGTGCTTCTTTAGGGGCCACTTAAAGATGGTATGTATCAACTTCAGAGCCCGTCTAACACCACAAAATCTATAAGCCAACCATGCACTTTTCTTGGTGAACGATTACCTATCTCAGTTTGGCATCAACGTCTCCGTCACCCAAGTTCATTTATTACTCGTCGTATTATTTCTAGTTTTTCTTTACCAGTTTTAAATAAATTTCTACCATTTTGTAGTTCATGTCAACTAGGCGAAAGTCATAAACCTTCATTTGTTCCTAGTAATAACATTGCTCGACATCCGTTGGGCATGATTTATTCAGACGTTTGGGGCCCTGCTCCTTTTCATTCTGTTTGTGGATCAAAATATTATATTCATTTTGTTGATGGTTTTACTCGATTTACATGGATTTTTCCACTTAAATGCAAGTCTGAAGTTCCAACTGTGTTTCTTCATTTCAAAAATAAAGTTGAAACTTTGTTCAACGTAAAATTAAATGTGTTCATACGATGGACGACCAATTTAAACCTCTTTATCCCTTATTTTCTTTGTTTGGTCTCACACATCGAATCTCTTGCCCATATACACATGAACAAAATGGGTCCGCCGAGAGAAAACATAGACATACCGTTGAGACAGGCTTGTCTCTTCTTGCCAATGCCTCAGTTCCTACAACCTATTGGTTTGATGCTTTCGAATCAGCCACATTCTTAATAATTCGTTTACCCTCCAAAGTTATTGGATTTTTATCTCCGTAGGAAATATTGTTGGCTCTCCACCTGATTATAAATTTCTTAAAGTTTTTGGTTGTGCTTGTTATCTATATCTTAGACCTTACAATCAAAACAAACTTCAATTTTGCTCAGCCAAATGCATCTTTTTGGGATACAGTGGTAAACATCGTGGTTACAAGTGCTTGCATCTTGCATCAAGTAGGATTTATATTGTTCGAAATGTGGCATTTGATGAGACTGATTTTCCTTTTGCCAAGGAGACTATTTCAGCGTCTCCATCCAAGTCCACTCAACCCTCCATTCTAGGTCCCACTCCAGTTCTCTTTCCAGGACCTCCTTTTTCAATCACCACTATGTCCACTAATCCACCATCTAGTCCCCCCAATCACATAATCCACAACAACAATCTCAATAATACTCTCTCTGCAAGTCAACAGACAACTCTTGAATTGGACGAATTATATATGTAAATCCCATATGTTTTCGAGACGGAGTCAACCAAACCGACCGAAGTTCGGTTTGCCGCCGTCCGTTTCGCCAAATTCCCTCCGGATTGAGAGATATCAGCGTTTTTGTCAGTTTTTTACTATTTTAGATAATGTTTTATGAGTCTGTTTTGACTAGGAAGCAAATCCGGTTTGATTCCAAATTTGACAGATTTACTTTCCTAATCATAGGGAGTCTTTTAAGGATAGTTTTCTTATTTCTATTTTTGGCAAAGTTCGGATCAATTAGAAGTCTTGTTTCTATTTTTAGTAAAGTTCGAGTCATAGTAGGAGTCTTGTTTATTTTCTATTTAAACAGAGTCTTGTAAGCCCTAGAGGCATAACTTTTATCAATAAATTCCTCTTTTAGTATTTTCTTCGTGGACTCGAAGTTCTTCGTGGAATCGGAGATCGTTCTTAGTGGATTCAGAGAGCACCCCTTGGTGGATTCCGAGGTTTATCACTTCCGCATTGTGTTACATATCTCTACCTCTGATCAGATTGATGATGCACTTACAAAGCCCCTATCACCTGCTCGGTTCTTACAGAGTAAGAACAAGCTCACCACTGTTTCACCTCGCTTCACTTGAGGGGACTGTTAGAGATAATCAGAGTTAGTTACCGAAGGTTACAACTGACAACTCATCAACAACCTGAGATTCAAATTTGAATATGCAATCTTTGATCTCACTCTGTTGTACCTGCATATATTTTGTTGTACCTGTATATCTCATTGGAACAACTCAACTCTATAAATACAATATGCAGTCCCATGGAACGGTATGCACTTTAGCATCAAAATCATTGTCTTATAGATATGTACCATCCAGTTTCACCAATTGTAAATTCAGTTCCAGCCAAAAAAAAAAAAAATGTAGTCAGTTTTGCATTTAATAAGAAGAAAAGAAGTGGTATCTTTTCTAAAATCAACAATAGTAATTTTTTGTTTATTTCACCAACAAGCCTAGAGCAAGCATACCAAAAATTGGAGAAAAAGGGCCCTGTGCGACAGTTTTGAAGTTGCACATAGATTTCTAGATTAGTCAGGTTGCAATAAATATGGAAGAATGCTCTGTAACCAAACACGACATAGGCTACATTCGCTGTTTAATCTTGTGCATTACTAACTCATGTGTCTTCCCACTCTTTATGAGAGCTTCAACAATGGCAAAAAGACTACGTACTATTCCTTCTAAAACACAAGATAGGAGCTGCACTCCACTTGCTAAACAAAATATGCAATCATAATAGACAAAAGCAAATGACGATGGCCCTTCAAGGATCCTTGTATCAGCAGCATGATCTATATTCATCCATCAACTCTATGAGCTTTATTCATTTGCTAAACAAAGGGGTCCATCAAGATAGACATTATTACACAAACGATGGCCCTTCAGATTAAAATTCATGCCCAGCTCATGAAGTGAAGCAATACCATAACTCCGGCATTTAGCTCCTCTTGGAACATGGGTTGTCTTACAGTTGGAAGATACAGGAATTGAGCAAGAGAATTGATAGATATGGTGAAGCAGGTGGCTAGACCCGGCATGTCTTAGAGTACTACCAAGAATTGGAGATAAGAAAATGGTTCACCAGTCATTGACTAGTGTCTTATACTATCGAAAACAACTTCCTAACCAAATCCAAACATCATATTTCAAATCTCATCTTCTCATGTACGAAGCACATGGCTCTGTTTTCTCTTCCAAATTCCATACAAACTCCTACAGCTTGTCATGGGGCCACTTTCCATTCCTATAAGTATACCACCACATTGCAACTCTTCTCATCAAATACACAGCTTCACAGTCTAGAAATCAAACTATTTCTTCTCAAACTTTGATATCTACATTCAACAATGGTAAACTCCAAGAAGATCATTGAGATGGCAAGAAAATGGAGAAAGGCAGCTGCCTCGGCAAAGGGTCTCCTCAACCCAGGCTGATGCTAAAGTAGATTCCAATGCTTGCAGGACACCGGTTGCAGAAAAAGGCCACTTTATTGTATACACCTCAGATGCGAAGAGATTCATGGTTCCCTTGAGATTTTGGAGAGCATTATTTTGTAGAACTCTTAAAGATGTCGGAAGATGAGCATGGGCTACCAAGTGATGGTCCTATCATATTGCCTTGTGATGCAGTGTTCATGGAGTATATTCTATCTTTGCTCAGAAGACGAGAGTCTAAAGCTATGGACAGGGTGTTGTTAGACACTGTATTCAAGCACCGTCATTCTCCTTGCTCTTCACAAACTGTAGGATTGAATCAACAAGTTGTTTGTAGCTTCTGAATGTTCTGATTCATTGTAGTCAGTGATACTTGTGTAATTAAATATTAGATAATATTGATTGACAAATTAATTACGGAAGTGATGTTCCATGGTCAATTTTCTTAATAGTTTGTAAATTTGCTAGATGTTTAATCTCTAAAACAGGCCTAATTCCCTAGATTAACCTCCAAAATATGGTACAAGGAGATAAAAAGAAAACAATAATTATAAGTATTCCGATGTAATTCTCAATTGCTTAATGCTACAACACTTAATTCCACCTAACTATTTGGATTTCAGAATTACAGCACATGTTCTGTGTACCATGACTTTGGGCATTTCAGCAAAAGAGAAGGAGTTGTCTCTTTTCTAAAGTTACATACACTAGTAGTTTACGTGATTACACCTAGAATCCTAGAAGAGGAGTGGGGAAAAAGAAAAGAGGACAAAGAAATAAGCAAACGCAATGGCCCAAAGAGAGATTTGCCTTTCTGTATAAAATACTTTCAGGTTGTAATGACAATACCCTTGGTGCACAAAAAAATGACAAAAAGTTCGATATATTACTACATAGACCCGTGAGGCAGCTATAAATATGAAGACATGCTCCGTTACGAAGAAAACTGCAAAAATATGACAATACATATATAATATATTTTCGGTCATTTTCTGAATTACAAACTTATGAGCCCTTTTCATTGTAAGAACTTGAACAATGAAAAACGAATCTAGTGCTCCTCAAAAATAAAAGATAAGAGCTATACATAGACCGTGTAGTGTAACTGTTTTGCAGTTACTACCACTGTAAATAGATGCCCTGGGTTACTTTGCATCTTTTACTCCTAGTAAAATTTTGACAGGTATTTCCCTTGGGTAAAAGTAGCGAGTCTATCCGGGTGTATAAGAGTCAAAAATAATTAACCCATGGGTCTAATTGCCATGATAAAACTACAGGGGTACTAAGTTCAAAACAACCATAGTACATGGGTCTACGTGCAATTAGCCCAACAAAATATGCAATCAAGAGTGACAAAGGCACATGTTTGTGGCCCTTCGAAGATCCCTACATCAACAACAATATCTATATATTCATCTTTCGAATCTATGAGCTGCATTGATCAGTTGCTAAACATAAGGTACCACGCCCATCTCATGAAGCCAGGCAGTAGTAAGATTCAGACATATAACGTCCGCCTCCAATTGGCACATGGACAGTCTTTCCATCCCATGCCTCTATGTATAAGCTTGACGGCACCATTTCTTTCAATTCTAGGCATATACACAATCTTTTTGATTTGTCACACATCAGTATTCCAAATAACAGGGAAAAATTGTTATGATAAATGTTAAGAATTAAAGTTAGTTGAAGTGTTCAACATACATGTTAACATTTGAGGTAAAATGTTTCTTGACAAGATATAATTTCATTTATATTGTTATATTACAAGCAACCACTTAACCTTTTGGGTTGATTGATTTTTGACCCTCAACCCATCAACTCTCGTCTTGTAGTCCTGTTATCATCTGTCAATACGTACGGAAAGGGCTCCGGTGCCATCATTGCCAGCATTGAATGAGCAATTGAACGCACTACAACAAACGTTGCAAATTGTGATACATTTTTTGTCTCCACGCGACATATTTTTGTGTTGCACAAATGAAGCGCGGTACACACCAAAAGTGTGGGTAGAGCACGTGTCAATAAATACCAAAGCATGATATATAAGCAAGGAAACGGCACATTCTACATGAATACGCACGTTTTCTCTGAATAACTAACTCATCGTTAAACCTTTGTCTTCCCTCTCTCTACTATCCTCTGTTAAATTTAGCTCTTTGGTTCCACCTAAAGAAGATATCAGTTTAGTCTTACACCTATCAGAAGTTCAAAAGAGTACCCATCTTGTGTTCAGGCGTGTTAGAACAGGAAAATAAGTTGTCCTTTCTGAGATTATATACTGCACCAGTAGTTTAAAGATTTTTCCAAAAATTCTGAAAGAAAAATAGAAGTTTTGGACTAAAGGAATATACAAACACATTGTCTCCCAAGGAGACTAGTGTCTCCATTCACCAAAGTTTTCAAAGTTATAACAACAACAGCTACTTAGGCGGCTACAAAGTTTGTTTTGTAAAACGCTTATAACGGTGTGAGTTCGAGTTGCACATACTAATTGTATATATATAGTTTGCTCTGAACTTCTACCATCAGCGGGTTATATAAATATATTGGTAAAGCTATGTGATATGAAGTGTCAGGCTTGACTCGTGCACGGGACTTGTCCTATGCATGGGTCGTCATTGCCAGCACTCGCTTATATCTTCCTCACGCTTTTTGGGGCGACAAATAACTCCAAAAACCAAAGATAAGGGATGCACTCCACAGCCCTTACAGGACCCTCTCATCAGTCATATGATCGATATCCATCACTGAAATCTATGAGCTGCATTCAGTTTCTAAACCGAAGGGTCTATCGAGACACACATTACACAAGGATCCCCCTCCAAATTAATATCCACGAATTGAAGCATCAACAAAGTCCAGAAATGCAACCTCAACCTCTACTTTGCACATGGACTGTCTTCCCTTCTCATCATGTCCCACAATATAGACTTCACTAGAATCACTACTCACCTAATTATGAGATTTCGCTCCACTTTGGAGCATGGATTATCTAAGAGAATGGAGAGAAATTGATGTGGACATCGAGCTTTCCATTTTTGTTTAATTTTGAATTTTGAATTTTGAATTTTTGAATTTCAAATTATGGTAGCTAATCTGATTGTAATTGATTGAGAGAGATTTGAGGGATTTGTATTTCAAAGCCTATTTAAACAGTTGTAATAAGATTGGAGAAATTATTGAATGAATAAAAATATTGAGTGCTAATTGCATTGTTAAGGTGTGAAACATGGGTATGAAACCCTAATTGATTTCCCCTCTCTTTACACTATTTTCCTCTGCCGTCCAAAACATCTCCACGTCCAAACGCCTCCACAGCCAAAACGCCTCCACAGCCGCCCCTCCTCTGCCCGCAGCCGCTTCCTCCACCTGCATCGCCGCAACTCCCTTGTCCGTTTCAAACTCCGCTCTTACAGCCGCCTTAACCCTCGCCCCGCCAACCCGCGCCCCACATCCGCTCAACCTCTGTCCGATCCAAACCCGCAGCCCCACAGCCAATTCCCCCTAACCCCTCGCCCTTCCTTCTAAGACCCGTGCCGCCCAAGCCCTCAAACCCGAACCAACTCCATCCTTCCGCCTGTACCACCACCCCTCCTCTGCTCCGCCTTCTCCTCCCCAACCTGAGCCAAACCCTCCTCGGCCCCCACTAATGCATGGCTGACCCTGCAGCTGAAGATGCCCGCCTGGTACGATCCGGGCGACAAAGCGGTTGATTTACGCCTTCTCGGTTCGACTACCAGTCCTTCGAGTATATCGATCGCGTGACTCCTCAGATCGTCGATAGCGTGGAGTGCCATTTGGGAATCAGTTCGTGGCACCGGCATTTCTACCCTGACGCCCCTCTTCATCCCAGTTACGTAGCTCTCGGAGGGGAACTTCCTCCCCTCACATTCGGTGTCGCCGCACCGCCTCCGGAGGATCCGCACGTCGAGCCTATTCAGGACGACAAAGGTTTCATTTTCTTTCGACCCAGTACCATAGGAACTGCTATCATTTTTATGTTATTATCAATTTTATTATCGGTTGTGATTGTGTCAGATTCGCTTGATTAGTGAGCTTAGTGACTCTATTTGATCGCATAAATTGCTTATCTAGATATTACAAGTCGAACTTTATTACAAGAATAAATCATGACATTCGCTTTTCTCAACAATTTACAAGGTCATAAACCGAAAACATTGCAATTTTGTTTAAAACCATCGCCAACGCCACTTTATTTCTTGAGCTTCTGCCTAGATCGATCGATTTGGTGAAGCATTGTTGTCGCCGATCTTCATACCGCACACACTGTGTTTCACATCATTTTTGGTATCAGAGCGTGGTTCTAGGGTAGGAAAATTTAGAATAGTTTAATTGAGTCTTATTTATATAAAAAAAAATTTAATTACCATTCTGTTCATTTAGCTGTTAGCGCATACCATTCACCTCATTTAGTTGTTAGTGCATGCCCACTCGCACGGGTCTACCATATCGATTAGGAGAGTCAAGTGAATCATCCGGTGAGTCCAGCATGTCAGGCAGTGTAGATTCCGCAATCCTTAAGAAAATCGATGAGCTAGCAGGACAATTAGGTGCCATAGTTCAAGAATGTCAAACTACCCGTGAGACCCTGACCGATTTTCAAAACGTAACCAACGAACGGTTCGCTAGGCTTGAAGAAGTGCGTGTTGCAACTCCGCCGCCGCAAGATCAAGGAAATGGACATGGTCATATCGTTCATCGCCCTCTCCATCAACCCGCCCGACCTCCCGCGCAATTCGAGGAGAAGTCGAGCACCAACCTTCGATGGCAAGCTCGACCCGCAAGTTTTCTTGGACTGGCTGAAAAGCATGGATCGCTATTTCGAGTGGTACGCACTGACGGAGCCTCGAAAAGTCAAGTTTGCCGCAATGAAGCTTACCGGACCAGCCTACCAATATTGGTCCAACCTCGAGACGCTAAGGCATATTAGAGGCGAGCTACCAATTCTGACTTGGCGAGAGATGGCCGACGAACTAAAATGAAAATACCTTCCGCCGTCGTTCTATCAGAGGTTACTCGACAAGTGGCATCGCCTCACTCAAGGAACCCAATCTGCAAAGGAGTACGTTGCCCAATTTGACGAATTGTTTACGCGATGCAGCACCATCGAGCAGGAGGCACCCATGAAGGTCTTATCAAAGTTTCGAGCGGGATTGAGAAGCGACCTCCAAATAGAACTCTTTGCTAGAGGAGTAGATACCCTTGAAAAAGCCTACACTTTAGTTCAAGATTTAGATGAAGCTAAATCTCACCAATATCATAGGAGTCAAGATTTTCGATCCCATTCCACCCAGACTTCCCGTGACACTACCTCTAATCAAACCCAGAATTGATCTAACCCTAATTCTTCCCAGCCTAGAGTTGACCCCAAGGGCAAGGAGTCCGAGAAAGATTTCTCCAAGATTGGCCCTCATGTCAAATGCTACAAGTGTCAAGGGTATGGACATGTTTGATGAATTGCCCGACCCGTCACAAGATCTCTATCATCGATGGCCAATACGCATATGAGCCTGAGCTTAACGACAATGAATTTGTCCATCAGATTGATGATGATACCGATGATATTGAGGATGGCGTAGATGATCATATTCTAAGTTGTCTTAGGCAAATTAAATCCCCCACCATATCTGTTGTTAGATGCACCATCTCCCAACCCAAGCCTGTTGATGATTGGAGACGTACTTCCATTTTCCACACGTTCACCAAGATTGGCGATAAGAATTACAAAGTGATCGTGGATAGTGGAAGCTGCATTAATGCGGTCTCCTCAGCTGTGATAGCCAAGATTGGTCTTAAGGCCGTACCCCACCCTAATCCATACAATGTATCATGGATCAATGATACTGCACTTCATGTCCAAGAAAGGTATTTAGTCCCTCTTCAATTCACCGTTTACAAGGACCAAGTTTGGTGCGATGTTCTGAAGATGGATGTGGGTCAAATCATTCTTCGAAGACCCTGGCTGTTTGATAACGATGTTCATATCTTCGGACGGTCAAATATGCTATTGTTCGAGCACGATGGGAAGAAGGTCAAGATCCTTCCGGTTCAGCCAAAAGTTAGTGACAAGCAGCCCGCTCCAGCCAAGTCTTCCAAAAGCGTTAACCTGATTGGAGCCAAAGAGATCGACCGAGAGTTAGCAAATGGAACCCCATTTTTCATCCTCGCTGCTAGAGAAACTCCTAAGAATATCACCGATATGATTCCGCTAGAAGTCGCTCCTTTGTTGGAAGAATTCGCTGGCGTTTTCCCTGAGGGCCTCCCGGATCAACTTCCCCCGATGCGTAACATCCAACACGTAATTGATTTAGTCCCGGGATCAACTCTTCCCAATTTGCCTCACTACAAGATGAACACCAATCCACACGATTCCGTCCTTGTTGTTATGGACCGATTCTCCAAAATGGCCCACTTCATACCGTGCTCCAAAACCTCCGACGCTTCTCATGTGGCCAAGCTATATTTTAATGAAGTTGTTAAACTGCACGGACTTCCGAAAACAATTGTATCGGATAGGGATGTTAAATTTCCCAGTTATTTTTGGAAAACCCTTTGGCACAAAATGGGAATTAAGCTTCAATTCTCAACGGCTTTTCATCCTCAGACCGATGGTCAAAGTGAAGTAGTTAATAGAAGCTTAGGTAACCTTTTGCGAATGCTAGTTGGTGAGAATCTTAAGGATTGGGATCAACATCTGCCTACTGCTGAATTTGCTTATAATAACTCCGTGAATAGATCTATAGGTATCAGTCCAGCTGAGGTCGTGTATGGGTATAAGCCTAGGCAACCTATAGATCTTGTCCCCATGTCTGCACATCATAGAGTATCTGAGTCAACATCTGCATTTGCATCTCGCATTCATGATTTGCATAAAGAAGTAAGTGAAAAGATCAATGACAGCAGTGCCAACTATAAACTGCGTGCAAATCTAAAATGGAGGTTCAAAGAATTTAGTGTTGGTGATCATGTGATGGTCCGGATACGTCCGGAACGGTTTCTCCTCGAATCATAAAAGTTGCATGCACGGCGTGGCCTTTCAAAATTCTCAAGAAAATTAATGATAATACTTATGTTCTTGACCTTCCTGAAGGTTTTAATATTAGTTCGACTTTTAATATTAAAGATTTAGTAGAGTACAAAGGCCCACATTTTAACCCCGACAACCCACTGGTTGATGAGCCTACCCCTGAGCCTATTTCTGAGAGCTCTTCTTTACCTCCACTTCCCCAGATATCACCCCCATATGCAGCACATGACATTGATAGTATTATTAATGATAACATTATTTCTACTAGCAATGGTGGTATCCGCAGGTACTTGGTACGTTGGAAAGGTCGACCTGAGTCTGATGATACTTGGCTCGATCGAGGTGACTTACAGAGGCTGGATCCAGATCTTCTTAAGCAGTACGACAGCTGTCCTGACTTACACTCGACACGGTCGAGTTCTCTCCCACCTGGGGAGAATGATGTGGACATCGAGCTTTCCATTTTTGTTTAATTTTGAATTTTGAATTTTGAATTTTTGAATTTCAAATTATGGTAGCTAATCTGATTGTAATTGATTGAGAGAGATTTGAGGGATTTGTATTTCAAAGCCTATTTAAACAGTTGTAATTGTAGGCGTTGAAAAATACTTACAAGATCCCCGAAACCAACTCGTGGCGGGAAGTCGGCGAATGACAACCCATCGGATAATACGGACGTCGAATCGTTGAGACGAACCCGCGGCAAACCCACGGCGTCACAAGCACGGTTTAAACCGGACTTGAGCAGACGATCGGATTTGACTGTTGAACGGAACAAACCAAGAGTTAGTCCCGAACCAAATACGCATTTAATCTAAATGGGAAGACCAAGAGTCAATAGGCAGGACCTAAGCGAGGAAGCGAGAAAGCGGTGAAATAAGCGGCGGCGGGAATCGGCATAAGCGGGACCTCGGCCAACGGCGGTGAAGCTCGGCAAGTGGCGAGGTGGCTCGACCACATGGCCGAACCACCTCGATAACTTTAACGAGTGCTTCGACGGCCGACCACTTGGCCTACCCCCAATCCTATAAATAGGGGGTCTTCCTCGTTCGGAGGTTGGGATTTTGACCGATTCGGGGATATTCTGAAGAATTCTCGCGAGATCTACAAGTCGACATTGCACCGTTCCGAGCACCGGCGATCACAAGTTCGAGCTACGTCAGATCTTCAACTTGAGGTGGCGGTGGTGTTGCTTGGTCGGCGTGATTTCTCCTAGTAGATCTCACCCACTCCGGCGATCCTCTCCTTCGTGAGTGTGATCCCCAAAGGCGATCCTCTCCTTCGTGAGTGTGATCCCCTTAGGCGTTTCGTTTCCTTCGTGAAACGAGCCCCTTCACATCTGTAGTTCCAGAACCCGGGTTTTCACCTGGATCGGAATTGCGCGGTGGTCCACGGACGATTCAAGTCCCCGGCACAGGCAAAGAACCCACACAAGCGAGGATTCGATAAACGGATCCCGCGTTTGTTCACCAAAAAGGGTTGACAAGTTGTAATTTTCGATTTTTTCATTGTAAGCCTTATAAAAAGGCGATATTTTTCTTTGAATTTGTTTCAGGCGACTGAAGTTTGTAACCATTCAAAATCAATGACAATCGAGACAACTTTCCCATCGAACAAGCTGGCGACCACAGTGGGAGCCACCGGCCTCAGATCGGAGGTCGAGTAGATGCGCGTGGATTCTTATCCGGTGGAGGAAGAGGTCGAAGTTCGAAGTTCGACCAAAAGAAGTTCGAGGAGTACCTATCCTCGCCCTCTGTCAGCTCCGCCCAAGAAGGTCTCCGCCGCAGGAGAACCCGGCGGGCCTCCGATGTAGAGCCCCGTGACGGCGAAGTCCAACCCGCCACGCAGTAGCTTAAAAATTCCCCGAAGTCCGATCACAACGGCGCCCGAGATGAACGCCAATGACGACCCGCACTCTCCAAGCGAGTGCCAAAGGCCAAACGGCAAAGCATGGCGCCGCGAAATACGCCGAGGCGCGGTAATCCATGGATGGGGTCCGCTACGGCCGGATCTAAGATCCGACTTACGCAGAGGCTCCACTTCAAGTGATCGACGGTCCATCCAAGCCGCCACCAACGAGTGGGTCCGGTCAAATGGAACGGCTCCACGCCTGTGAACGATTCGCCGCGGCACTTGTACAAGCACGAAGCTGGTACAACAAGCTCGTGAATTGAAGAAAGAGGTGGTAAAGAAGCCGCCAACATACCACCGTGTTTGAGGCCCAAATCCGTGCCTAACCCCAACCGGCACGCCCCAAAACCTAAGACCGCCAACATTCCCTTTTGTCCCCAGACTTAAGCCTAAGGCTACAGTATTGCAATTCGCCAAAGTCCAAGTCCGACGGCGCCAAAGTCAAATGCTCAGATTCAACCGGCATGGCCAACTCCGCCATCACCACCAAACCAACCGCAAGGATCGCTGGGTCCTTTGAAAGAATCACGGGTCACTCATGGGGTCGCACCCGCCCAAGAAGGATGGGAAAATTCCTACGCCCCACCAACCGACTAAAAGTCAAGTCCGAGGGTCCACCAAGACTTCACGTTCACATAGCGAAAGTCAAGCGCGACTTTCGGCAGCTTCGGAACAAGTCCATTCTCGGCGGAGACGCTGCCCGATGACGACAACGCACCCAGGGATCGTGTCGATACACGGCGGGTTGCTCCGCTCACACCGATCAGCCGTACTCACCGTGGGGGTACGAAGAAATCTCAAGGGGCTCAACTAACACGTCATGCTTGTGCTCCAAGCTCATCAAGACAAGCAGCTGAGTGCAATTGCCATCAAGAAACCTGTAAAGAGTCTCGGCTCTTCCGTGAGACTTAGCACCAACACGCCAAGACCAAGGTCAAGGCGATTCCAGAAGGATGACATCCCGAGAGGATGAATTGCTAGAGGTCACTAATAATATGACCAAAGAAACCACCGCTCACGACTATTCCCAAGCATCGCAACGTTAACTCGCTTATGTCCGGGACTATCCGACGGTCCACCACGACAAACTTCTCGAGAGGGATCATGAGGACTGCTGCCGATGTTGGCCCGAATTGCCTCTCGATAATACTCTATCTAGCAGGGTGCCCCTAAGAAGCGCTTTATGATCGCAAAAGGGTTGACAAGTTGTAATTTCGATTTTTTCATTGTAAGCCTTATAAAAGCGATATTTTCTTTGAATTTGTTTTGGTGAAGTTTGTAACCATTCAAAATCAATGACAATCGAGACAACTTTCCCATCGAACAAGTGGCGACCACGATTAGAACCCGACTCAGATCGGAGGTAGTCGTGCATAGCAGTGGATTCTTATCGGTGGAGAAGAGTCAGTTCGAGTTCGACCAAAGAAGTTCGAGAACCTATATCGTCCTCGGATCCATTCTCCCGCGGCTCCAAGAAGGTCTCGCAAGGAGGAGCAGATGGGCCTCGATGTAGAGAGCCGGGCCGAGTCCCGGCCATTGCCGCGGTGGCGAAAAATTCCCTCGGCAGAAGTCAGTTCTTGGCGGCGTGAACGCCAATGGCGCACCCGCACTCTCCGCCCGAGCCGCCGGCGACAACATAAGCGGCGCAAAATATGCGGCCGTGCAATCCATGGATGGGGTCGCTGGCGGATCTAAGATCGAACTGCAGAGGCCGGCCTCAAGTGATCGGCGGTCCATCAAGCCGTGTCGGCAACGAGTGGGTCCGTGTCAAATGGAGCGGCTCCACGCCTGAGGCGTATTGAGGCGTCGTGCACTTCTTACACAAGCACGGCGTTGGTACAAGCTCGTGAATTGAAGAGGTGGTAAAGAAGCCGTAACATACCACCAGGTTTGGAGGCCCAAATCGGCGGTGCCTAACCCGGTAGCGGCCCCCAAAACCTAAGCCAGACATTCCGGTTCTTGTCCGGCACTTAAGCCTAAGTACGGTATTGCAAATTCGGTAGCAAAGTCCAAGTCGGCGACCTCAAAGTCAAAAGCGTGCGCATCGAACCGGTGGCGAAGCCAACTCATCCATCACCACCAATAGCTGTCAAGGATCGTTTGGGTCCTTTGAAGAATCACGGGTCACTCCTCATGCGGTCGCGCAGCTCCCAAGGATGGGAAAATTCCTCTGATCCACCACCGGACTAAAAGTGAAGTCGAGGGTCCACCAACTTCCGCGTTCACATAGCGAAAGTCAAGGCGAGTCACTTTCGGTTTCGGTGAACAAGTCCATTCTCGGAAGAGCTTTTGTCGATGGCGACAACGTTATACAGAGGATCGTGCGATACGGCGGGTTGCTCCGGTTCTCACACCGATCGATGTACTACCGTGCGAGAGTGCGAAGAAATCTCGGGGCTCCCCGAACTAAGCACGGTCATGCTTGTGCTCCAAGCTCATCAAGGCGATGCTGGTGCAATTGCCATCAAGAAACTCGAAAGAGTCTCCGGTCTTCCAGAGCTTAGCACCTTAAGACCAAAGGTCAAAGCGATTCAGCGAAGGATGACATCAGAGAGGATGAATTGCTAGAGGTCACTAATAATATGGCCAGGCAAGAACCGTCGTCGGACTATTCCCAGTGCATGCAGCGGTTAACTTCGTTCGCGATGCAGGACTATCGGCGGTCCAATTACGACAAACCGAGAGGATACCCGGAGGGGCGAAGCGTCGGATGTTGGCTCATAATTGCCTCGATAATACTCTATCTAGCGAGGGTGCCCCAAAGCTTATGATCGTCTGAGATCAAGTGGCTAAAATGCTAGCGAAGCGTTGAATAAGCAATGGGAAAACTTCAAGTTAGAGATGGAGTTGGCCATCACGGATGATGAGAAATGCATGATCAACAGATCAAGCCTTGACAAAACATCGAGGTGAATCGAGTCAGCACATCGACGTCGATCAAGATGACAGCGATTCAGACCAGGAGGAAGCACAAGAGGATGATAACCCTCCTGAACCCGCCTTGGACATAATGTAGATGTTGTTGCTCATGAGAGCGAGAAGATCAAAGACCTCGAGAGCAAAATCAACTCATTGATTTCCGCTCAAGAGGTGAAGAAGATAGGTATTCCTTACCCATACCCGAGGGAGTGGGAATCAATCCCGCACTGCCTAAGTTTAACTTAATAAACTTCACACCGCTTGATCGGAAGGGTTCCCCGACGCAAAGACTTGATTTACTTCAAGTCGCACTCTGAGTCATCTCCTAATGAGCCCCCGATGGTTCGGTCATTCGTCGGCACCCCGTGGGCTGCCTTGATTGCGCCGTCTTAGCGAGGCGTCAACGGCTAGGATGATATGGAGTCCTGTTTCTCTCAATTTCTTTGATGACGATACCGAGGTATCCATCGGAACGCTACTCACTAAAAGCGTAAGGACTGAGAAACCGTGGATATCTTTGTCAAACGATTCTAACAAGGCAATGAACCGCCGATCCGATAACGAGGAGTTCATCCTCCGCACTGCCACAACAACTTGTCGATAGACGTGCTCGAGGCAATGGGAACAGCACCTTCCAACACCTGGAAAGACCTGAAAGTCCGGGGTGAACAATCCGAAAGATTCCTCAAGAGGAAAAAGGCGGAAAGAGGCCAGCCGATAGCGGAAGCTCGAAGCGTAACTTTGTCCCGTGGCAAAGGGAAAGAAGCGACCAAAAGGCGGTTGTGAACAAACGTTCAACTCAACCAGCGGCGGCATAACGCGAGCGCCCGCCGCGAACAATCAGTGGCAACCAGGGCCACGAAGCGAAAGGCCTCAGCAAGATTCCGAAGTCCTATTCCTTTAGGACGGCGAGATTCGGTCTCTTCAAATATCTTGTGGAAAATAACAAGATCAAGCTCCCTCCGATTCAGAATCAAGAGGAAGCAATGAGGACGAACGACCCAAAATACTGCGCGTACCATAGGGCAGTTCATCACCCCACTAAATCCTATTTATTTAAGGATAAAATCCGTGCCTTAATTGACGAGGGTCATCACTATGAAGCCGTCCAAAGAAAAGAAGGTCGGAGCAAATGCGGTGTCCATAAGCTTTGGGTCAGTACCATTGACATGGTTTGAGCCTAAACCAGTGGTCAAAGTCGCAATGAAGACGGTGAATGATGACCCACACGAGCAACGCCAGAAAGGACTTGTATCATACACGACCCCAAATGGCGAAGTCCTGTGGATCCACCCAGATCTGCTTGAAGATGATCAATGGGTAGCTTCTTCTTCATCGAAGAAAAAGTCAAAGCGGAAGGCAAAGGCATGTCATGCTACTTCCACAATTCTGGAGGGAGATGACGAGCAGGTGGTGACATTCCAGCTGGCCGAAGGGGAACCTGAAGTCCACGCCACCAGGAGCGGACACGAGTACAAATACAAGTACCCGGAAGTCCCCGACCCAAATGCCAAGACGCTGTCAGAGCTGGGGGTACCAACAATTCCCCTCACTCGCTCCGAGAAAGCGCAAGCGGCAGGTGGTCGCCAAAGAAACCCAGGCCAAGCGGCCTTAAGAAGTTCGGCTCCGGCGGTCTGGTTCAATCACCCGATTAGAAGAGACAAATCGGGAAGCTCCAACTCCCCATATCGCTTCGACGTTATGGCCCAATTGGCTAATATTCCCACAAGGATCACTCTTTACGAGTTGCTGCGGTTGTCAAAAGAGACAAGAGAAGCTCTTCAAGAAGCCCCGCCGATTCGTAGGTCTTCTCACCCGCATTAAGCCGAGTCCAGAAGAGTCGGCCCAACAATGTAACCTTGCGGCTAAACACTTCCCTTGCATTACTTTTACAAAGGAGGATATGCAGACAAGGAATTCCAAGCACGATAGGCCGCTATACTTCACCGGGTATATTTGCTCTAGTGAAGTTAACCGGATCCAAGTCGATCCGGGTTCCGCTGTGAGCATCATGCCCCTGCGCCTCATGTATCACCTTGGAATCCCTGCCAGAAGGCGGCATCAACGAGCTGATGATCAGCGGATTTAACACCAGCGGGTCGGCAGCTTGGTAAAATCGGATAAAGTGCCAAATGGGGACTTAAAGTCCAAGTCACCGCTATGTGATTGACACGTAGACTTCCTATAACTTATTGTTGGGTCGACCTTGGATCCACAAGAACGCTATAGTCCCATCTACTCTTCATCGGTGTCTCAAGTATGTAGACACAAACAATGAAGTCAAGACGGTGATCGCGACAAACAACCGCTTAAGGGATGGAGAATTATTTCAGCGATTCTCTCCTCTATGGTAATGAGTCCAAATCAATCATCGCCCAAGGCACGGACATGGTGAAGAAGGCGTCTGAAGCGGGCTTGGTTATAGTGGTGGTTTTGTTTTAAATGACATTGTACCCCTTGTAATCAATCTTGACGATGAAGAATCGCCGATGAACATTGTAATTGGCAAATTGCCGATGAATCAATAAATGACGATTTAGAGTATCTTTTGTCTTTAAGCGATGTGATAGCGAGGTTTATACAACAATCGAGTTGCACTTACCAACTCGGCCATCTTGCTTTACACAAAGCGGTTAGAGACTCCTTTGGGACAACACTTGTCATCGAATCGGAGTAGTGAAAAAGACTTGGTTTACGAAAAAGGAGATCGGTTCCAGCGAATCATTTCTTAGAAGAAGATGAAGATGACAATGGGCCTATCCTCCACACATTCAGATATAGTCCGTAAACACCGGTATCATGAAGAAGTGGGGTACAACTTGACCCAAGGAGAAGGTCTATGTTTTGGGCGCAGGTCCTCGAAGTCCCTCCCAAAGCGCATATGTCCCAAAAGGAAGCCGGATAATTACTATGCATTTAGAAGGGGTTGGGATACGAATCCTCCTCGGAAGATGAATGCTCATGGTCGATTGATAATAATCCACCCGATGAGGGAGACGACATTCGCCCATTCTTCGGCTGGGATTCGACACCAACCTCGAGAAGCTTTCAAGGTTTTGATGTCAAATATGGCGGTCGATCCACCTGCTACTATTGAGGGTGATGAAGATATGCCAACATGGGAAGACCCATGGATCCATCAACTCAAAGAGCAGCTTTGGGGATAGATTCAACAAAGAGAACCCCCACTAAGGACGAGGTAGTCCAGTTAATATGGGTGACGAGGAACATCCTAAGCTCATAAGCGTCAAGAATACTCTTCCCGAAGAGAAGGAAGAGTTGATCGCCTCTAATCGGAGTATATCGATGTATTCACCGAGCTACGAGGACATGCCAGACTCGATTCTAATGTGGTGACACATCGCCAACATCAAGGGGATGTTAAACTCGCCAAGCAACCGCAAAGACGCTTTCATCCACAAATCTTGCGTGCAATCGCTGACGGCGAAGAAACTCATAGAATCGGATTCATCAAGGAAATTCAACATCCGGATTGGGTGGCTAACATAGTCCCGGCCACGAAGAAGAATGGTTCGATCAGACTGTGGTCATCACGCAGATTTGAACACCGCTGTTCGAAGATGACTTCCTCTTCCAATCACCGATGTCATAGTCGACAATACGCGGTGGATTCGAAGAATGTCATTCATGGATGGATTCTCTTACAATCGATCAAGATGCACCCCGATGATGCAAAACACACAGCCGCTCGTAACTTCCATCGGATATATTGTTACACGGTCATGCCGCTCGCTCAAAATGCCGGGCGCCACATATGGCGCACGACAAAGATTTTCCGTGATCATCTCCTCCGAAAATGGTCAATCGCTACGCCGACGACTTGGTCGTGAAAAGCCGTGACAAAGGAGATCACATCAAAGATCTTAGAACGGTATTCAGCTCATGCAACTCATCAACTAAAGATGAACCCCGCCAAATCCTTCCTGGGATGTCCAAAGGCAAGTTCCTGCCGTCACCAATAAGGGCATCCACGCCATCCCGACAAAGTGAAGGCGATTCAAGAGTTGCAACCTCCGAGAAACTGAGAGAACTGGGGTTACAAGGGCGACATGACATCCGACGTTCATATCAACCTATCCGAAAGTGCCAACCATTCTCTGTTGAACAAGAAGGGCGGTCGCTTTTTGGGACGCACGCCGTAAGGCATTTGAAGAGATCAAATCGTATCTCGCTAAACCTCCGTTTGTGGCACCGCTGGCCGAAAACCGCTTCGACGCATTAGGCAATTTCGGATCACTTCGTTGCTCTACTGCGCGTGACGACGACGACGGTCAACGCAATGTGCAGTATTACCCGAGCCAACATTAGTCGGGTGAGAGTCTCGATACCCAATGGTTGAGAAGCAGCTCCTTGCATTAGTGTTCGCGATTCGAAAATGCGACTATTTAGTCGGACAGACGATTTATGTCATCTCTAACGAACCGGTCCGAAAGTATTTATGACCCACCGCCTCAATGAGTTGGCGCTATTAAAGGCCTTGCTTTGTCCCAATATGACTTGCACTTCAAACAACAAAAGTCGGTCAGCGACGTGCATTTATGCGATCTCTTGGTCGCCAACCCGACAACGGACGCAGCTTGAGCTATATGATGAGCTTCCGGACGAAGTCCATGAAGTCAACACTACATCGCACCAACAAATATGGCGATCGTATTTTGACGGAGCTTCGAGCTACCAACGGCGAAGTGCCCCCAATGTTCTAAGATCTCACCGTTGAGTTGTCTTAGTTTCCTGGGAATCATGTCATGCCCCGCGGCTTATTCACTCACCGAACCTGTTTCTAATAACGAAAGTAATACAATGCGCTACTTATTGGACTTAGTTTCGCGAAGGGGTCGAGTATCTCGCCGCATGGCGATTCGCAATTGGTAGTTAAGCGCATCCGTTGACTACGGTTAGGAATCCTCGACCGTCCCCTATCATCGATAGCCGCGAAATGGCGCACTCATTTGAAGAATTCTTCATCGAATATATTCCACGCCGTAACGCTTTATGCGATGCATTCGTCGATTAGCGAGATCGCCGCACAACCTTCCGACACCAACAACTAGTCACGTCGACTCACCAACTCTTCGCACTAATATATGATGAGGTACAAGAAGACAAAGGTAGTTACCAAAGAGGTACATGCACCCAAACCAAATTGGAGCCCCGAGATTGGCTTTCCTATCATCGACACGCTTACATGGTATTCGTAAGACGGAAGAGAGAGAGTCAATCCGGCCAAGAGCTCCAAGATTCTTCTATGACACGAGACCCGGATGTTATATCACCGGGTATGATGGTCTTTATCCGATGCCTCTCAAACAAAGAGGCGTAAGAGGTCCTTCTCGAAGCACACGAAGGTGAATGCGGCGACACCACCGGGTCCCAAGCTCTACGATCAATCAGAGAATGGGCTACTTTGGCCAACAATGATTAATGACGCACGATACGCCAGAGATGCCACGCGTGTCAAATTCAATTATATGCATCACCTCCGATAGCTTGCATCCTTCGCCACATCCTCGCCATTCGAGACATGGGGAATGGACGTTGTAGGTCCCATCTTTCCTCCGTCACCAAAGGCGATCGGTTTATTCTAGCGATCACCGACTACTCTCCAAGTGGGCCAAGCAATCCCGCTAAAAGAAGTAAAGGCGAGTACCGCCATCAAATTTATCAAACACCATGTCATCTACCACACATCGTTCTCCAAGACGGATCGCGCATGACAACGTTCCTAATTCATCGCTAATTCCTTCATCGTTTTATGAAAATTCAAGATGCAAGACGCCTCATCGACGCCTCTATAATCCAAATTCGCAAATGGATTAGCCGAGGCGCTTAACAAGACGATCATCAAGATTCGTCAAGCTTGTGAAGAATAACAGTTATATTAGGATGATAAACTCGAGAAGCACTCGCATATCGCGACGACCGCACGACGCCAACCGAGACCTCGATTCTCTCGGGTTCACGGTGAAGTAGCCCCATTGAAAATCCAGATTCCACCAAGATATCGCCTTTGCAACGGAGATCATTCACAGACCCTATTGATCACACCCTCATTGGCCTTGGTCCCGCTTATGATTCCTTTGTCATTTCGCTACACAAAACTAGATGACCTCTCGTGGATGATGTTCATAGCGCGTTCTTAGCTACGATCGCCGCCTTGTACATCATTCTCATCTCTGAAGCCGCAAGATCTCTCTCCGCCAATATAGCATCCAAACAAGCTAAGGCATGTACCTCACCTCACCAATCATTCACGCCAAGGTCATGGTGCCTTCGCCAGGTGGTGGAGACGAGGCCGTGGCAATCACTACAACAACAACAAAGAATAACAATAGATTGCGCTCGATAATCGTAATTCAATTCAATGTCAAATATTTGGCATCCATGGTCACGCCGTCATTACATACCGACGATTTGATATTTCTTTCCGTGGTGTCGCCGCAACGCTCCACTTTTGTGCCGCCACAATGCCTTCGCTATGTTGCTTCACCCCCAATGATCTCGACTCAAATGGTATCCGCTCGCTGAAAAGTCGAACCTTCTTCATTGCCAACTCATTACACCTTTATGGGATTACAAATGAATTCAATAAAAATCACCTCTTTATAAGACTGATTACAACGAAAAGAGTAAAATTTATAACTTTTCTCCTAAACAAACGCGGATCCGCGATCGGATCCTCACTTATGCGGTGTTTTGCCTGCGGCCGGGACTCGCTCGTCCGTGGACCGCCGCTGATCCGATCCGATGGTAGTCTATACGTGGGGTTATCTCACGAGGGAAATAATAGCCTGCAATGAAATCGACTGCAAATGAAAGCACTTCTAATCAAAACTAGGTTTTGATCTAGAAAAATGGTGTAGATTCGATCGAGATCTCGAACTTTCGCAGGGATTATCTCACCAAGGAGGATAATAGCCCCGGGTTCGCTAAGATCCGTTGTCGAAGATGATCACGAAAAGTCTTCCCTTCTCTCGAGATCTAGATCCGAAGCTTGATTTCAATTCGTAGCTTCGGCTTCATGCAAAAACAGATCCTCTCAAATGAGACCCCACCTCTATTTATAGGCTTGAAAGCGTATGGTCAAAAAATGCAAAGCCCACCGAGACACCTAGGTGTTCCCGACCTGGCCGAGGCACCACAAGGTGTTCGCTCTGGCCGAGATGCCATAATCGCTTCTTTTTTCGGTCCGGGAGTTGATTCGCTGATTTGATTCTAACCCGATCTTGTGAGTCCGGTCTCGTTCGCTCGCCGATATTTGCATCCGGCTTCACGCTGGATTTATTCCATCGCTATGCCACATTCGCCGCTGGTTGGTTTGCGCTTTTGCCGACTGTTTCATGTGTTTCGCCGCTCGCTTCATCGACTTAGACACCTCGCCGACTCGCTTCATGCTTCATCGACTCGCTTATGCGCGCGCGGCACTTGTCGTGTTGTCAACGGTTCGCCGCCACGCCGCCGGATGGCTCGCCGATCGCCAACTCATCGCCACGAAGTCTCGCTCGGAGACTTATAGGCAATTTTCAATACCTACAGATACCCTCCAAAGTGTTTCGTCTCGCTTTTATAGAAGTAGCTGAAATACTTTGATATGATAGGCCCAAACCTTCACCGCAGATAACAGACCAAAATAGCTTCAATCTTGACTTCTCCAATTCTTTCTGACTATCCAGGCTTTGTAGGATGATCAAAGTATCGCAAGGCCAGATTTATTGTCCGACCACGTCGAAATCTTGACCAAGCCGATGAATGAATTTTTGTTTTAGCTCGTTAGTGAGTTGTCGCCGGACTCGACCATCCAACTTCGTGAGATTTATCCTCTAATCGGCTAATTCTCCATTAAGGCCACTTGTCATAGGATTAACCACGGGGAGGAGATTGAGGGTTCATCCTTTAATCCAATTCTCCATTGGCCACCGTCGAGAACTCCACTACTGAGGAATTTTTCTCAGATTCATCCCTTAATCGGTGAATTCTCTATCGTGACGCTGCCTGTCGTAAATTTTTCTTGAAATCCAACCTTCAATCGGCATTTTCCATTACACGCTGTCCGTCGTAAAACCGAACACAATGGGAGTAATTGGGTGTTGTTGAGTTATCCTTAAGAATATTTTATAAAAATATTCTCCGTAAACTTCTCAACAAACATAGGAAATAGTTTATACTCATATACCTTTTTAGAGTTGTCGAAGTTATCCTTAAAATATAAAACATTTTCCAGAACTTCGATCAAAATAGGAAATAGTTTATACTCATATACCTTTTGGAGTAATTAGGAAGTTTGAATAAGCCGAACCGGTGAAAATTGACCTCAATGGGTGATAACCCCGCTGAATAAATATTCGGCCCTCCGAAGTTAGCCAAGGCAATTGCCGATGATCTTGATCGCTGGAACTGCTTTAGAAGTTTCAGGGTTGCGCAGTGCTTCTTCGCATGTAGCCGATCGGGTGGAGACTCGCCTCGAGCATGGCGCCGACGCCGAAGTTTTTGCGGACTCGAGGTTCGGGATACGGGCCGAAGTAGATCAAGTCAAGACCGCTAGACGAAATCAATATCCCCGAAAGCAACATTCATTCTCTTATTGCTTCGAAAGTGAGGTCGAGATAGCAACTTAAGCGGAACTCCAAGCAAAGGAAGAAAACTTAAGTATTTTAGAGCCGATGAGGTCAGCCAAGAGGAAGCTCGAACCGGCCCTATCCAAAAAACTTGAGCGAGCGTAGCCTACCAAGTCAAGGATGAAGTCGCTAAGACGCCAATGCAACGAGGAGTCTTTAAGGCCGAAGGTGAGGAGCTCCATCAAGCTTACCACGATGAGTTGTCCCAGCTTAGAACAATAAATTTTGTGTCATAAACTTAATATTTGAATAGCCGCAATTTGAAAGACTCGACTCTAATAAATTTCTATCCTTCTTTAATTATGATTTCTCATTTCGCTTGAAATAATCAACCATAATACCCACTGATTTTTGGCAAACCCTCACCATCAATAGATTTGATGAGCCTTTACCGACACCGCTTGAATCGGGCTAGCATGCGGATTATCTAACCCGCTCCATGTGACGCTGTGCTAAAAGAATGAAACTCTTTTAAACTTAATGCTACGATGTCAATATGTGACTTCGGCCATCTTTACGATAAGAGACTAACCTACCGCATGTATTAGATGCGTGCTTATCCCTACTTAGGATTCGATAAAATTCCCCACGGTGTAAGCGCGGATTATGGTGTTATTAATAACAACCCGCCACAATGTTGAATTTGTGGGCTTTTGTTCTTTTTACTGCTAAGAACTAACCCGCAATGCCTCGTTAGCATAGGCTTATCCCTACTTAGGCTTTGGGATAAAATTCCCCGCATTACGAATTCGTGTCTCTTCAATCGGATAAAAGACTAAACCGGCTGCATGTATTAAATGTAGACTTATCCCTACTTAGGCTTCTGGATAAAATTCCCCACGCGTATGGATTATGGTGTTATTAATAACAACCCGCCACAATGTTGAATATGTGGGCTTTTGTTCTTTTACGCTAAGAACTAACCGCAATGCCTCGTTAGCGAGGCTTATCCCTACTTAGGCTTCGGATAAAATTTCCTGACTTGAATTATGGTGTCTTCTTCAATCTGGATAAAAGACTAAACCGCCGCATGTATTAGATGCGTGCTTATCCCTACTTAGGCTTAGGATAAAATTCCCCACGCCGTGGCGCGGATTATGGTGTTATTAATAACAACCCGCCACAATGTTGAATATGTGGGCTTTTATTCTTTTACTTAAGAACTAACCGCAACGCTTGTTAGCATAGGCTTATCCCTACTTAGGCTTCGGATAAAATTCTAGACTTGAATTCCGTGTCTTCTTCAATCGGATAAAGACTAAACCTCGCGATATATTAGATGCGCTTATCCCTACTTCTTAGGCTGATAAAATACCCCAAGATGAATCTTGGTGTCTTTTTCACTGAGGAAAGACAAACCGAAAAGAGGTGAAACCGATGGGAAAGGAAGAATTTTATATTCTATTTCCGTGACGGAGAGGAAGGATTTTATATCCGCTCGTCTGTCTTTTAGGTAAAGACGAACCCAAAACAAAAGAGGAAGAATTTTATATTCTATCTCTTGCCCCTGAGAGAAAGAATTTTATATTTTATCTCTAGGAAAAAGGAAACTAAAAGGGATCTCCACTTCGAGAATCGCAGAGGTGAAACTAAGAGTGGGATTCTACTCCGAGAATCGAAAAGATTCGTGTAACTTTACTTTATAGGATTCAAGCACCGATCTAGAAGTGAATTTCTCATTTATCGAGATGAGTTCCAACTTCCCTAATCGCGGGAAGGCGTGGATCGGGAAGAAAAGACTCGCGATAGCTTTCACTTTTATAGGATTCGCCACCGATTCGACATAACTTTCTCGCTTATCGAGATGAAATTCTAATTTCAGCCCTAACCTTGGAAAGCGGACCGGCGGAAAAGTGATGCCCTCTTGTTTATCAAAAGGGGATCCTAGCTTTGTAAGTGGACCTCTTGTTCATGAATGGAATCAAGAGGAGATTTTGCTGGTGGATTGGACCAAAAAGATTTTTTTGGACTCACCGTCAATGAGTTTGATCGGTGAGGGATTTTACGGTGGAGGATAGATTTAGGGTTATCCTCGAGGACAATGGGTGAAATATTTTCCGAGGAACTTCCCGTCAAAATGGGTTATCCCGAATATACTAAGGATAGATCTTTTTCAGGAACTTCCCATTTATCTACATTAATTACCTATCGCTATTTAGACGACATGGACCGCTTGAATAGGTCGTCTATCACAAACGCCCTTCCCATTTGGGTTCAAACTTGCCTTTTTCTTTGGATTTGGGGTAATGACCCCTACATCGCATCAAAGTCCGATCTTATCCTTGAGATGGTAGCACGACTTCATCGGGTGGTGAACCAGAACGCCAAGCATTTCGGATCTCAGAACCTTCTTTGCCTCCTCCTCGATTCAATGCATGGCAACTAGATTTTATTGTTCTCCGTGAGGTATTTGAAAATGAACCTCATCTTCCTTGAAGGAGTAGACTTTGAGGAACCTTGGTTCTGACGACTTCTGTTTTTGAGGTCGTTGCTGCCAATGGTGCCGCTGGCCGAACGCTGGTTTTGGCCCATCGCTTTACGCTGCGGGGACGAAGTTTTGATTACGAGCATTTGCCGCCTACTGGCCTCTTTCTGCATTTTTCCTTTTGAGGAATCACTGGGCTTTCTCCCCATGCACCTTCAAGTCCTTCCATATTTTGGACGGCGTTGTTCTCATTGCTTCCAGCACGTCCAATGAAATGTTGTTGTGGCAAGTCTGGAGGATGAATTCCTTAGTTATCGGGTCCCGACAATTCATCGCCTTGTTTCGGAACCGCTTGACGAAGTTATCCACGGTCTCTCCATCTTTTTGCTTCTCATCCAACAATATCCCGATGGATATCTCGGTGTCATCGTCAAAGAAATTGGCGAGGAACATGGTCTCCATGTCATCCCGCTTGTTAACGCCCTCGCTTTGAGACGGCGTATAACGAAGCAAGTACCCAATCGTCATGTAAAGTCTGGATGATTGTCATTGATTTGAACTTGCTTACGCCTTCTTTGGCCTATAACAAAATTCAAAAGAAATGCCTTTTATTTTACATGCATAATCAAAAAAGATTACAACTTTTATCCTTTTGAACAAACACGAGGATCTCTCGCTATATCGAGGTCCTCGCTATGGGTTCTTTGCCCGTGTCGGACTTTTGTGTCCGTGGACCACCGCAATTCGATCCGTAGAGACCCGGTTCGAACTACAGACGCAGGGCTCGCTTCACGAAGGAAACGGTTTAAGGGGATCACACTCACGGGAGAGGATCGCCTTCGGGATCACACTCACGAAGGAGAGGATCACGAGCGGTGAGATCTACTAGGAGAAATCACAGCTATCCCCGAGATTAAGACGGCTTAATCTAGAGGGTATCTCAGAGTTCGACCAATTCCGTTATTCCTTGTAGATCAGACGACCGAATCCAGCTCACGTTCTTAACCGGTAGGCCGATCGCCGTGGATCTCGCAAGAATTCTCCTCAAAGTCCCCAAATCCGCTTCCCAAAAATCCAACCCCCGAAGAAGACACCCCTATTTATACGAATCGGTAGCAGGGTTCGCCACTTGTCGGTGGTTCTACCAAAGTGGTCGAGGTGCTTCCTACTGGCCGAGGTGCTGGGCCAAGTTGGTTTAGGTGGCTCGGCCAAAGCGGGAGCCACCTCGCCATGCCAGGTACTCGCCAAGTTGGCCGAGGCGCCGCTTCGCTTTGCGCCGCTTTTTCCGGCTGCTCGGCATTTTTCGCCTCGCTTGGGTTCCTCTGTATTTGATTCGACTAATTCTTGTCGCTCCGCTCAACGGTCCCGAACCGATCGTCCGCTCAAGTCCGCTTAAACCGTGTTTGTGACTGTGGTTTGCCGTCGGTTCGCCTCAACCATTCGACGTCCAGATTATTCGATGGGTTGTCATTCGCCGACTTCGCCACGAAGTTGGTATCGGGATCTTGTAAGTATTTTTAACGCTTACAGATATTCTCCAAAGCCGCCTCGCCTCGATTCTTGATGAGTCCGATGCTTTGACATGATGGTTCCCACGCAAGAGGGTCCCAAAAGATAGCTTCAAGTCTTCGATTCTTTCGCACTCATCCAGCTCTTTGTAGGATTTCGATAAGATCACGGTGCCGCATTTATTGTCCGACCGCTTGTTAAAATCTTGATTCAAGCCGGTGGATGAGTTTTGTTTGTAACTCGTGGTCGGCTGGTTTGTTGTTTGACTAACCATCGACTTTTGACTTATCCGATGTCGGCAATCCCTTGTTGGCTTACACGCTGGTTGTGTCAATACATGGAGTTTCATAACCCTCACCGGCTATTTCTTCCATCATCACGGTGTTGTTGGTTTAACCACGCCGAGGACTAATCTTTTCATGGAGATATCCTCCCGTGATTCCTTGTCGGGCAAGAGACCATTTAGCTTTCAACCATCGCTCTAGCCTTCACCGGGCGAGTGTGATGCTTTGACCGTGGTTGGGATATGATTATCCGCAGCTGGGAGAAGTTTCTTCGACTAGACCCGCTCCGCTGCCAACACGACTTTCATGCCTCGGCCGTTGTTCCTCTCTTGGATATTATGGTGGGAGGAAATTAAGGGTTATCGAAGTTATCCTTAAGAATATGGTTTTATTCTCCGTGAACTCCTCGCTGAAAACATGGAAACAGCTTTATACCGTAATCCTAGTTGGAGTAGGATTAGGCGACGCTGATTTGGCCGGTGCAATCCGCACGATCGAAGTTATCCCTAAGAATATTTCTTGTGAGAATATCCTTCCTGAACTTCTCACAAATTAGGAAACAGCTTTATACTGTAATCCTAGTTGAGTAGGATTAGGCGACGCTGATTTGGCCGGTGCAATCCGCACGATCGAAGTTATCCCTAAGAATATTTCTTGTGAGAATATCCTTCCTGAACTTCTGACAAATTAGGAAACAATTTATACCGTGAATCCTAGTTGGAGTAGGATTAGGCGACGCTGATTTGCGCCGGTGCAACCGCACGATCGAAGTTATCACTAAGAATATTTTTGTGAGAATATCCTTCCTGAACTTCTCGATAAATTAGGAAACAGCTTTATACTGAATCCTAGTTGAGTAGGATTAGGCGACGCTGATTTGGCCGGTGCAATCCGCACGATCGAAGTTATCCCTAAGAATATTTCTTGTGAGAATATCCTTCCCGAACTTCTACAAATTAGGAAACAATTTATACTGTAATCCTAGTTGAGTAGGATTAGGCGACGCTGATTTGGCCGGTGCAATCCGCACGATCGAAGTTATCCCTAAGAATATTTCTTGTGAGAATATCCTTCCGAACTTCTACAAATTAGGAAACAGCTTATACCGTAATCCTAGTTGAGTAGGATTAGGCGACGCTGATTGGCCGATGGGATCCGCAGACGATCGAAGTTATCCCTAAGAATATTTTTGTGAGAATATCCTTCCCGAACTTCTACAAATTAGGAAACAATTTATACTGTAATCCTAGTTGGAGTAGGATTAGGCGACGCTGATTGGCCGAGGGGTTCGCAGTGTTATTCTCACAATAAATCTTCGTAATCCTTCCAGATATAGCGGGGTAGGAGCCAATCAACGGACTGATTTGGCTTATCTTGACATCCAAATAAGATTCCACTAGGACTCCTAATTAGGGGCTGATTAGAGTCCTAATTAGGATTGATTTAGCCCATTAGAGTTGTTATAAATACCCATACTCTCCTATTCTCCTCGACCTAGGCCGCCCCCTATGCTCTCTCTTGTTTTCATCTCGCCGCCTTTATCTTCCTCGTCAACAAGGTATGCACACTAGAGTTTTACAAGGTCTTTTTCATCTTTTTCTTTCTTTTTCTTGTGCATGCGTGATGCCACCACTTAGGGGAGAAGGACGGCCGCTGAGCCGGGCAGGCATCCGGCGTCGAGTGCATACGCCGTTCGACCGAAGGCTGCCGGACCGAAGGCTAAAGGCCTGGGGCGCTCTGACCGAAGCTACCGGCCGTTCGCTGATCCGTGAGCACCGCTGGTGCTCGATCATACTGGCGGCACTAATTTGACCAACGGGTTCTTTAGCAATTTGATGATTTTTGATCGCGATATCTGATTATTTGCTTTTTGCGCTGATGTCGCCGCTGAAGATCCCATGTTCCGAGGAGTCGATCAACTCAAGACGGCACGGAATGCACGCCCTTTCTTTTCGGTAAGCGCCAAATAAGATCATCTTCTCATGTATATACATGTTGTATCCTCGCTTCGCCTTCCTTCGTGGAGGGCGATTGAAGAGCCGAATCCTCCTTTGTGGGGACCGACGCTCAGATTGTGTTTACTCGCTACGGTTCTCGCCGTTTCTCCTTTGTGAGGCGATTGAAGAGCCAAATTCTCCTTCGTGGAGGATTGAGGCTTCAACGGTCACCCGCTCTCGATATCTTTAACGGAGCGCATTTCATACCGCATTCCTGTCATGGAACGATATATTGCCGCTTTGTTTACGCTGACTATATTTGTCGCCCGTATTCAATACGGTGAAATCGCCATACCGCTATAAGGTCGGACTCAATCTATGTAAGATGAATTCAACGCCATTTACTAACCTAATATCGATTTCGCTTGATTATTCCTCGAGCTTTTCCAGCCTTACGCTGTTGATGGACGCCATAGTGACTATTATTCCACGGTGATGATCCCGCGATTTTTATCTCGCCGATTTGCACCCGACATCACCGAGACGATCCGCAGTTATATTTGAGGGGAGTTCTCCGATTCTCCGACGATCGTCACCGATACCACTCAGAAGAGACACCACTTACCAACCTTTGCGAAAAATAGATTATCTCTTCGGCTAATTCGCTTAAGGATCCTGGACCTTTGTCGAGAGCGAAGCGGTGGTTGAACCAAGACGACGGAGGTCCCTTTGTATTCCTCGACACTGGCCTCTCATTGATCGATTGCACACCACGCTGACACGCCAGATGTCCTCGGGCTCGACCGAGGAGCTGCGGATCACATTCATTGGCATTTATTACCCGCCAGCCCGCCCGGTTCCAACAGAATGCGGCCGCCGCCTTCACTTCGTTGTAGGGTCGACACACCGCCTCGCGATGAGCTCTTTTGTTCTCCGCCGACTCGAGAAACGCGCGCGCTACGCTGACGAGATGCCGCCATCTAGTCATAGATTTTACTACGGGTTCACTCATCGTAAACATTGGGTCGCTCGACCAACCACGCCCTCACCGATGGATGGAGAACTTCGCGTTTTGCGCCTCAGATTCACATTCGTACACCATGTATGGCCTTCCAATCAGCCAATCATTTCTTCGCCTTTATTTGAGCTCTACAATCCAGATTCAAATACATTTTTCACTTAAACACTACGAAGTTGGGGCGGCTTTTACATGAGATGTATCGGATTCGATTTACCATGGGGAAGATGTCAGATCAAGAGTATTTCCTTCCAATCAGAACCGAAGTCGGCCGAAGAAACACACACTGATCGCCAAATTTTGTGGGATCTCACTTGTCATTATCATATAGCTCGCCAAATCAACCCTTGCCAAAAGGAAATCGCAGTGAGTCTCAAGCAATTTGCCAATTACTTGTTCTAGCATTTGAGGACAACTGGGAGGAAATATGTGAACTGCCACCGCCACTCTTCAAGGTTAATGAACTCGACGAGAGGTCCGAGGCTAACTCTTATACGCCGCCTACGAAGATGGTTTTCCCCGTGACCAAGTTTGCAACCTTCGTGGCATGCGAAAGCCTATCCAACCGACAACTCTTCTAGCCGCTATCTTGTAACCGCTAAAGAAATGTGTGGTTCCATATCAACTGATGATGCTTTACCTTGGAGGTCCTTTACCCGCAGCTCACCTTGCCCACAAGAAGGAACTCTCTCCTTCCTGCAATGGTGTCCAATATTCACCGCGGATTATGCATATAGTCCGAAGCTTACTCGTAGAAAAGACGAGCCATCATCACGCATTCTTCCGTCCGTAGAGCTCCCATATACCTATTTGATGGCCTGTGGTCCTTCATCGCCCGACATGATGTTTCCGGCACCGGGTTCCACGATTCGCCTACTCCTTTCGGCGGTAGAGGATTGCATGGAAGGGGCGGGTTTTGCAGAGATCAAGAAACGATGCAGATTCACAAAGGGTGGATCTTTTCCGTGATGTTTTCCTCGATTCTCCGGGTCAATATGGTGAGTCCTTGGTCGACGAGGAGGTGCCAAGACACGCCAGACTTCACTTGACATTGGTCGCTTCAACCGGCTAGTGAATATCGTGCCGGTATCTCACCTTCCCGGAGGAGGAATGCTTCATTGAGCCTTATTTTCCTCGTGCTTTTATTCCGCCAGCCGGTTACGACCAACTTTATGTTGGGAACCCGAACCTACGCCTGCACTGAGGTGGACTTGTGGATGGCCTTCGAAAGCATGGTTGTGGAGCCATGGGATGTACCGGTGCTAGATTCGGGCCTCCGAGCTCGCACCGCCACCGAGTCGACATTCCTTCATTGTAGTTGGCTATTAGTAGCTAACGAGCCCGCCCCGAGGGCTATCCACTGTAATGGGCGATCGCTAGAGCCGAGACCGGACATCTCCGTGATGCCGCCACCGTGAGGAGCAAGCGCAATCTCATCCACCGATTGAGGTCGAGGGGAATTCCACCACTGTGCCGGACTTTAGAAGAGGACCAAGGTCGGAACCTTGGTACTCTCTCTTTTTCCCTTCGCTCATCCTTTCTATTGGATTCCTCATCCAACTGAACTTTCGTGAAAATCACAAGAAGAGGAATTTCACCTTCTCGAGGGGTTAAACGAAAGAGATTAGCCCATAAGACTCGTGAATTCTCGGTCCTTTGATATAGACCAGCGATGATCCAAATATGACGGAGGTAACAACTCGCCATGATGTAACCCGGTTTTCGCTTTGGAGACTAACGCCTCCGCTTGCATGTGGGGTTTTAGAGATTATGATTCTCGTTTTGATTTTCCTCACCACAATTCTCGCTGGCTCAGCCTTCATGCCGAGCCAAGTTTTACTCAACAGATGTATGGAGCTATGGCGGAGGAGGCCGATGTAGACCTCGATTCGGTGAACCCAGTACATCTAACATCGATAACTCCTCTTTAGATGGCTTAATGCAGAATTGAACGACTCTAATTGCACTCCCATTAATTGTCTCTTTGCTTTTTGCCCTTTTAGAAGGATTGTAGAGACAAATGCACGAACCGAGGCTAGGCAAGCTAATTCCAATCGTAGGAGGTAAGTAGCTTTACCTAGTGTTCGCCAACTCTAGTTGCATTCGCTTTCCTAATGCCTTTTTTCGCATTCTCAATGGAAGATTTCGTGGAAGCCGGTTTATACGCTATACTTCCATGGATGACCACATTACTTGGTCACGTGATGGCAATGCATTTGAAGATGTACCGGCTACCATTCTCGAAGAAGGTATGAATTTTCTTCGATTAATTATAGGACCGCCGCTTGGCCAATACCACTATAATTAAAAGAGGCCAGACGCTCCCTTTGTGTAGTGGCAGTGGACTCTTCTTCCGCCGCTTCTAATCGCCTACCACAAATAATCGCTGAGATAGATGAGCACACTGAGGGCTCACCGCTGACAAGATCCCAATGATAGATACGCCCGGGTAGACTCACTAGTCTCAAACTACACCGGCGAGACGTAAGAGTCCTTAGCCAAATAATTTTTCGCCAATTTTTGACCAAGATTCTAAAGTCCTCTTCTTCTCGGTAGAGCCTACATCTCACTCCATGATCTCGGGTGAGAGCGCTGATGTTGGATGAAGATCCATCCCATCTTATTATCCGGAAGTACGCCATTCTTTCTCTCGTGAACACCTGCGGATCTAAAAGGTCCTTCATGGCGGCTTTCTTCATCAGCCCGTGCCACCGCTGATCCCCGATGGCCTTGATACGATATGGGTTATCCCGTGATGGCTCGTGCCATTGTTGACTAATTCGCCATCCGAGGGAAAGCTTCGTGAGACCTAAGAATCGGCGTACCGGGCTTCCTCATTCATACCGCCATACCGACTGGCGCTTAGAGGCATGGCGCCGATGTCAGGCTTTTACCGACTCAAGTCCGTGATGCAGAGATCGCCGCCGACGTGAGCTATTGTTGCCGAGACATATTCTTCCCTAAGCCACATCCGTGATCGATATTGTGGCGAAAAGCGGAGAGGATAATATTGCTCGGGAGAGCTCCATGCCGAGGAAGATAAGATGAGCAGCTGAGCCGCCAACAAGGAAGAAGCCCTCACCGCTATGCCTAGGGAACTCGACCGTCAAGCAAAACCGGCCGAGCTCGAGGAGGCAACCACTAAGACATCAACAATCGATGAGGAGTCCTTCAGGCCGAAGTTGCAGAAGAACTCCACCAGCTTACGATGGTGAAGTGTCTCACCGAACAACAAATCCTTTGTCATAGACTTGATGTTTAAATAGTTGTAGCTTCTTCTATATTTACTTTAAATGAATAAGATCCATCCTTTCATTGTTTATTATGATTCTTTTACTGTCCAAATAATTAACCATAATACTTATAGGATTTTTGGCAAACCCTCACCATCAACGTTTGATTAGCCTTTACCAACCACCGCTTGAGTGGCTATGCATGGATTATCCGATCCGCTCCAAGACGCGGACGCTGTGCTAAAAGAATGAAACTCTTCTAGACTTGTTGCTATGATATTGAATACATAGGCTTGGTACTCTTTACCGCAAGAGACCATCTGCAGAAGCTGTTACGCTGCTCATCCCTCCTTAGGCTTGATAAAATACCCCGTAATCGGACTGTGTCTTCTTCAATCGAAAAGACTAAACCCAACGCCATGAGGCGCTACTTCATCCTTTCTTAGGCTTCGGATAAAATACCCCGTAATCAACTCGTGTCTTCTTCAATCGAAAAGACTAAACCGCAACGCTGTGAGGCGCTGGCTTCATCCCTTCTTAGGTTTCGGATAAAATACCCCGTAATCAACTCGTGTCTTCTTCAATCGAGAAAGACTAAACCGCAACGCAGGTGAGGCGCTGACTTTAGGGTTATTAGCTAACCAAAATTCTCAACGGGTTTGATGAGCTTTACCAACTACCGCTTGAGTGGGCTAGCATGTAGATTATCTAAACCGCTCTCTACACACAACGTTGTGCTAAAAGAATGAAACTCTCTAGACTTAATGCTACGATGTTGAATAATGTGAGTTTCGCTTTTGTCACTCGAATAGACTACCCTAAACGCTGTAGAGGCTGGCTTTATCCCTTCTTAGGCTTCGTGGATAAAATGCCCCGTAATCAACTCGTGTCTTCTTCAATCTAAAAGACTAAACCGCAACGCTGTAAGGCGCCGCTTTATCCCTTCTTAGGCTTCGGATAAAATACCCCGTAATCAACTCGTGTCTTCAATCGGAGAAAGACTAAACCGCAACGCGTGTGAGGGCGCTGGCTTTATCCCTTCTTAGGCTTCGGATAAAATACCCCGTAATCAACTCGTGTCTTCTTCAATCGTGAGAAAGACTAAACCGCAGACGCTGTGGCGCTGGCTTTATCCCTTCTTAGGCCGATAAAATGCCCCAAGATGAATCTTGGTGTCTTCTTTGACCGGAGAATGATCGAACCTAACGCTGCAGGCGCTGGCTTTATCCTTCTTAGGCTGATAAAATACCCCGTAATCGCATCGTGTCTTTTCAATCGGAGAAAGACTAAACCGCAACGCCATGCAGGAGGCTTGGCTTTATCCCTTCTTAGGCCGATAAAATACCCCAAGACGAGCCTTGGTGTCTTTGACCTGAGAATGATCGAACCGGATAAATTGGTGAGAAAGAAGGAACTTTATGTTCTATTTCTAATGAAACCAATAGTAGGGGCCTGTTACAGGAATCAAGAGGGTTCAGACGCCCTTCAGTCGGACGACTTGATCCAAACAATCTCGGCGCATACCTTCAGTCGGCGCTACCTAAGATGAAAGGTGGAACTAAAAATGGGATCCCCACTTCAAGAACCGAATAAATTCAGGTGACCTTCAGGCGGACAACCCGGTCTCGAGAATCCCTACAAGATACCTTCACCGGCGCTACCTAAGATGAAGATGGAACTAAGAGTGGATCTCCACCCAGAACCGAGACTCGTGACCTTCAAGCGGACAACCCGGTCCGAAAATCCCAAGACATACCTTCACCGGCGCTACCTAAGATGAAAGATGGAACTAAGAGTGGATCTCCGCCTGAGAACCGAAGAGACTCGTGACCTTCAACGGACTACCTCGGTTCCGAAAATCCCTACAAGATACCGGGCTACCTAAGATGAAGATGGAACTAAGAGTGGGATCTCCACTCAGAACCGAAGAGACTCCGTGACCTTCAGCGACAACCGGTCTGAAAATCCCACAAGATACCTTCAGGGCGCTACCTAAGATGATGGAACTAAGAATGGGATCTCCACAGAACCGAAGAGACTCGTGACCTTCAAAGGACAACCTGTCCGAAAATCCCTACAAGATACCTTCACCGCTACCTAAGATGAGAGATGGAAAGAACCCCTCCGCTTATCACAAAGGGATCTGATGCTTGGAGAGGAAGAATTTTATATTCTATCTCGGGTAAAAGGGATTTTGGCCTCTTGTTCATAGAAGGAATCAAGAGGAGATTGTGGCAATGTACCATGTATTTGTAGAGGCCCACCGCCAAGGAATTTGATCGGTGGGGAAATTATGATGGAGGATAAATCTAGGGTTATCCTCAAGGAAAGTGGGTAACACATCCCACGAGGAACTTCCGCTGAACGGGTTATCCCAAGATACTAAGGGTAGTATTTTTCGTGAACTTCCCATTTATCTAAGATTAATTGCCTCGCCATTTTGGGTAATTAGGCGGTATGCACCATTAGAGTAGACCGCTTCTATTACAAACGGACCCTCCCATTTAGGTTCGAATTTACCTTTTTTGAAGTGAGGATTATCGGTCGCCGAGCAAATGAGGACCAAATCTCCTTCTTTGAAACTCCGCTGTCGCATTTCTTGTTGAAAGCTCGACATCCTAGCTTGGTAGAACTCAATGCATTGTTGAGCTTCCAGCGCTTTTCATCTAACATCTCGAAGCTCTTCGAGACGCTTCGATGTTGTTCTTAATCGCCATCTCTCGCTGTAGGGCTGGCGCGGAGTGACGGATCGATTTCCAATGGGAGAACGCTTCACACCAGACCGTAGAATACGGTCTTCCAGCCATGCGGCGATGTACCGCATATACCAGTGCTTCTCCGAAGTTTATCATCCCACTCGCTTGTTATTCTTCACAAGCTTCATGAATTTTGATGATCGTCTTGTTGAACGCCTAATCCATTTGCACCGATTATAGGTCGCTGACGAGACGCCTTGTATCTTGAATTTCTCGCAAAACCGATGAAGGAATTGCCGATGAATTGGGGACCATTGTCATGCACGATCCGCCTGGGACACCGGTCGGTAAATGACATGGTGTTTGATAAATTTGACGACCTGCATCGCCTTTACTTTTAGCGATTGCTTCACCCCACTTGGAGAAGTAGTCTGTGATCGCTAGAATAAACCGACTTTGACGACGGAGGAAAAATGGGACCTACAACGCCCATTCCCCATGTCTCAATGGCCGATGTGGCCGAAGGATGCAACCGCCAGAGGCCGATGCATATAATTCGAATTTGACACGCTGGCATTTCCAGCGCATTTCGACCGCTGGCCATTAATCATCGTGGCCAAAGTAGCCCATTCTCCCCGATTCGATCAGAGCTTGGGACCAGGTCGGTAAGCACTCACATTCACCTTCGTGCTTCCCCGGGACCCTTTCTCTTTGTTTGAGAGGCATCGAGTAAAGACCATCGCACTCTACGATATAGCATCGGGTTTCGTGTTGTAAAGAATCTTGAGCTCTTCACGATTGACTCTCTCCTTCACGCCTTCCTCGTAGAATACCATGTAAGACGAATCGATGATAGAAAGCCAATCTCTCGGCTCCAACTTGGTTTGGGTTGCATTTACCTCTTTGGTAACTATCCCTTTGTCTTCTTGTACCCCATCATATATCGGGTACTAAGAGTCGGTGAGTCCCCGACCGTAACTCACTGCTCCGGCTCTGAGGGTTGTGCTAACGACACAGCCTAACGCCGCCAGCATCCGCATGAGCCGCTCGGGCGGATATATTCGATGAAGAATTCTTCGAACGAAGTCCGCCATTTCCACGCCACCGATGATAGGGGACTGCATCGGTTCCTAACTTCGTAGTCACCACGACCGCTAACTATCGGCTTGTGAATCGCCATACGCTCGAGATACTTCCCCAATTCCTTGGCTAAGCTAAGTCCGATAAGTAGCGCTGTATCGCCACGCTATTGGAACAAGGTTTGGTGAGCTAATAAGCACGGGCATGACGTGATTCCCTGAAACTAAGACAACCCCGACCTACGAAATCTTAGAACATCCGGGCACTTGCTACATTAGTAGCTTGAGAGGTTCACAAAATACAATCGCCATATTTGTTGGTGCGATGTGCTTCGAGCCGAACTCTTTACTGCTTCGCCGCGGACTTCTTCTACCACCGCCGGCGCTTTCTCGTGCGAGTGAGGGGATTTATTGGTACCCCCACCGAGCCGCCTCGGCATTAGGGTTGGGGACTTCCTGATACTTGTATTTGTACCGTGGTCCGCCTCGGTGGCGTGGACCTCGTGTTCTCCTTCTGATAACCGAATGTTACCACCGCTCGCTATTTCTCCGCATTGCGAAATAGTACGGCATGCCTTTCCTTTCCGCTTTGATTCTTCAACGAAGAAGAGGTTACCCATTGCTCATCTTCGCAAGTTCGGTGGACCCACAAGACTTCGCCATTCGGTCAGATAATGATACAAGTCCTTTCTCGGCGCTGTTTGTGTGGGTCGCCATTCACCGCTTTCATCAGCGACTTTGACCACCGTTTAGGTTCAAACCATGTCAACGGTACCGACTCAAAGTTATGGACACCGTGATTCGCCCGACCTTCTTTCTTTGGACGGCCATAGTGATGACCCCTACATCAATTAAAGCCCGATTTTGTCCTTAAGGTCAAAACAGATTTAGTAGGTGATGAATTGCCCTGCGGATACGCCGCCAGTATTTCGGTCGCTCGCCCTCATTGCTTCCTCTTGATTCTGAATCGGAGGGAGTTTGATCTTGTTATTTTCGACAAGATATTTGAAGAGACCGGAATCTCGCCGCCCCTAAAGGAATAGGATTCTCGAATCGCGGCCCGAGGCCTTCGCTTCGTGGCCCAGTTACGCTGATTTTGCCTCGCGGGCGCTTCATCGCTGCCGCCGCCGGCCGGGTTGGAGTTGAACGCTTGTTCGCGAACCGCCGCCTTGGCTGCTTTTTCCTTTGCCGCTGGGACAAATTACGCCGGAAGCTTCCGCCGCCTACCGGCTCTTTCTCGCTTTTTCCTCTTTAGGAATCTTTCGCCTGTTTCCACTTAACCTTCAAGTCCTTCCACGCTATCGATGGTGCCGCACTCCATTGCTTCAAGCACATCTATCGAGCAAGTTGCCGTAGGTTTGAGGATGAATTCTCCGCTATTGATCCCCATTACCATTGCCTTGTTCCGAATCGCTTTGACAAAGATATCCACTTCGCTTCCGCTTCGCTTCGCCGAATAAAATTGATCGATACCTCGGTATCGCCATCAAAGAAATTGGTAGGAAGTTAGACTCCGTCGCCCCACCGTGAATGCTCCTGGCTTGAGACGGCGGTACCACTCAAGGCACTACCTAAGGTGCCAACGAATGACCGAACCATCGTGGGTTCGCGTTTAAATAACTCCGAGGTGCGACTTGAAATAAATCAAGTGTGCATTTGGGAACCCTTCCCACAAACGTGTGAAGTTTATTAAGTTAAACTTTACCGGTATGGATTGATTCCCACTCCCTAGGATATGGGCAAGGGATGCCTGTTTACTCTCCGAGCGAAATCAATGAGTTGATTTTGCTCTCCGTGTCTTTGATCTTCTCGCCTTGAGCAACAACATCTATGTCTCGGTCTACCGCTGCGCTGTTCGTGAGGGTTATCATCCTCTTGTATTTCCTCCTGGTCCTAATCGCCGTCATCTTGATCGACGCTGATACCGACACTGATTCACCCGATGTTGACAAGGCTTGATCTGTTGGTCATGCATTTCTCTCATCGCCTCGCATGGCCAAATCCATCTCTAGCTTGAAGTTTTCCGTTGTTTAGCCAATGCTTCGCCTAGCATTTTAGCCACTTGATCTGCATCGATCATAAGCGCTTTGGGGCTCTTCACTAGATACGATGATCGAGGCGCATTGCGGAGCCGATATCCGACGATCATCCTCCGCGGTATCCCTTTCGTGTTTGTCGATTCGACCGCCGATAGTCCCGACCGCAAACGAAGTTAGCCGCGATGCGCTGGAATAGCCCGTGACGACGGTTCTTGTCGGTCATATTATTAGTGACCTCTGGCAATTCATCTTCTCGATGCCATCCTTCTCATGAGTCGCCTTGACCTAGGTCTTGACGTGGTCGGCTAAGCCTCGGAAGACCGATACCCTTCGAGTTTCTTGACGGCAATTGCATTCGAAGCACCGCCTTGATGAGCTTGAGCACAAGCATGACTGCGCCAATTTAGGGGAATCCTTCGAGATCTTTCGCACCCTTTGCCCGTAGTACGTACTCGTTTGTGTGTACCGAGCAACCTGCCGTGGTTTGGATCTCTCTGTATAACGCCGCCGCCATCGACGAGAGCGCCTCCTTCCAGAATGGCCAAAACTACCGAAGTAACTCGCTTTGACTTCGCTTATGTGAGCGTGAAGTCGTGGGGCTCTCGGACTTCGATCTTTAACCGCTGCAGGAATCTCCGGTCCTTTCGAACGGTGCAGCCTCGATGAGGAGTGACCCATGATCCCTTCGGGGACCCAAGCATCCTTGATAGTTGGTTGGTTTGGTGGTAGAAGCGAACTTGGCTTCACACCGGATGATGCACGCTTTGACTTTGAGGCGCTGCTGACTTTGGCCGAATTTGTAACGCCAGATCCTTCGGCTTAAGTGCCGGACAGAACTGAATGCCGGCGGCTTTAGCTTTTGGAGCCGTATACCGGGTTGGGGCACCGTTAGACTTGGGCCTCCAAACCTGGTGGTATGTTACGCTTCTTTACCACCTCTTTCCAATTCCGAAGCTTGTTGTACCAAAGCTCGCGCTCGCTATGATTGCGCTGGCGCTTCCGGATACGCCTCGGCTGCGGAGCGGTTCCGCTGACACGACCCACTCGCTGGTTGACGGTTGGGCGGCTGCCGATCCTTTGAGGCTGAAGTCAAGTTCGATCTTAGATCCGCCAGAGCGACCCCATCCATGGATTACACGGCTTTGCATGTTTTGCCGCCATGCTTTGTCGCCGCCTTTGGCGGCTCGCTGGAGTGCGGACGCCGTTATCATGCTCTCCTCGGCACCGGGGATCTCGCCACTGCAGCGGGAAGGGACTTGCCGCCCGAGCTTCCATCGGAGGCCCATCGGGTTCTCCTTGCAGCGGAGACCTTTTGGAGCGCGCGGGGAACTGATCCGAAGAGGGTGAGGACAGGTACTCGAACTTTTCTCGGTCTAACTCGAACTTCGACCTCTTCCTCCACCGATAGGAATCATGTCACAAGACGACGACCTCCGATCTGAGGCCGGTGGCTCCCATCGGGTCGCCAGCCTTGTTCGTAAAAGCCTGATGATTGTCATTGATTTGAACTTGCTTATGCTTCTTTGGCCTACAACAAAATTCAAAAGAAATGCCTTTTATTTTAAGCGCATAATCAAAAAGATTACAACTTTTATTTTTTGAACAAACACGAGGATCTCTCTATATCGAGGTCCCGCTATGCGGGTTCTTTGCCTCGTGTCGGACTTTTGTGTCCGTGGACCACCGCTGCATCCGATCCGTAGAGACCCTGCCCGGAACTACGACGCGGGCTCGCTTCACGAAGGAAACGGTTACCAAGGGGATCACACTCACGGCGGAGAGGATCGCTTCGGGATCACACTCAAGGAGAGGATCACGGAGCGGTGAGATCTACTAGGAGAAATGCGCTATCCCCGATTAAGACGGCTTAATCTAGAGGGTATCTGTAGTTCGACCCAATTCAGTTACCTTCCGCTTAGATCGACGCCGATCGAACTTGTGTTTCGCGTTTCCGGAATCGTCGGCCGATCGTCAGATTCTGAACCTCTGAAAGTCCCTCTCAATCTCCAAAAATCCAACCCTCGAAGAAGACACCCCCTATTTATAATGTGACCTGGGAAGTCAGGTTTCTACCACTGGTCGGAACCACTGCTAAAGTTAGTCGAGGTGGTTCTACCAGTGTAGCCGAGCTTCACCTACTTGTCACCCTCGGCCAAGTTGGTCGAGGTGGTTCTAGTGGTCGAGGTGGTGGGCCAGTGGTGCCGGCCACTTCCCACCACTGTTTAGGCCACCTCTACCACTTGTCGGGAGGTACCTCTACCAAGTCGAGGTGGCGCCGACTGCCGCTTTAGGCCGCTTTTTCTTGCCCTGCTGCCTGGCCTCTGCCTGGTTCCGTCTGCATTTTGATTCCGGACTAATTCTGGTTGCTCCGGCTCAACGGTCTCAACTGATCGTCTGCTCAAGTCCGGTTAAACCGTGCTTGTGCCGTGGGTTTGCCGTTTGTTCGCCTCAACCATTCGACGCCTCAGTATCATTGATGGGTTGTCACGACTCCTCGGCCACAGTTGGTATCGGGGATCTTGTAAGTATTTTTTTAACGCCTACATCCACGAAGGGTGCCAACGAATGACCGAACCATCAGGGGCTCGTTATCGGAAATAACTCCCAGGTGGGACTTGAAGTAGATCAGGTGCTGAGTAGGCGAACCCTTCCCGTCAAACGGCGTAAAGTTTATTAGATTGAACTTTGCCGGATAAGGGATTGATTCCCATTCCCTTGGGTACGGACATGGTATACCTATCTTCCTTACCTCTTGGGCAGAAATCAGAGTATTGATTTTACTCTCGAGATCCTTTATCTTCTCATTCTCACCTACATCTCCGTTCTGGTAATTTTGAGGAGGGACGGTGGTGTTTCCACTGGCGTTCTGATCATTAGGGGGATTATCGGCGTTCCGGCCTTCATCCCTATCTGTGTCGCTGTCTGTTAGGTTGACATTATTGCGATGACTTGATTCACCTTGGCGATTCATTATTGCTTGGATTTGCTGGTCATGCATCGCTCTCATCTGCTGCATAGCCATCTCCATTTCAAGCTTAAAGTTGTCCTTTTGCGGGTCAGGGCCTCTTCAAACATTTTAGCCACCTATTCTGCACCGATCATGAGCGCTTCATGGGGTTGTCCCACACTGGAAACTGTATTATCGGAAGCCATTACAGAGCCAGCGTCCGACACTTCATCATCTGAGGATAATCCCCTCTGCACTTTGCTATAATTAGGTCGTCTGATAGTTCCCGACCGCAAACGAGTCATTCGTTGCGATGCCCCGGGAACGGCATGTGACGACGTCCCTCTGCTGGTCATATTGATGGTGACTTTTGGCAATTCATCGCCTTGAGGCACCGATCTTCTTTTGCGAAAGTGCCTCGACTTGGGTTCTGGCCTTCTGGTGCTAAGCCTATCGAAGACTGACACCTTCTCCGGAGCCCCTTTGGTGCAGCTACACTTTGACAACACAGCCCTGATCAATCTGGAATATGGGTAATGTGTGCTAGATTCCGGGAGACTTCTCTTTCGAGATCTACTTGTACCCCGAGCATGATAGTACAACTCATCGGCATGAAAGCCGGAGCAACCTATCATGTGCGGGCAGGACTTCTCAGGTATAACGTCCTCATCATCTGACGAGAACGTCTCCATCTGAGAGTGAATTGTCTTATTAGGACTTTCAAAAGTCACTCGCCGCGACGTACGCTTTCGCGAGTGTGAATCTTTGATGGGCTCTTGGACTTCAATCATGCTCGGCAAGGCAGCCACTGAGTCTTCATGTCACGGTTGAGGTGGGTGCGACCCCCTGTACTAGGAGTGACCGAGACTTTCTCGACGGGCCCAATCGTTCTTTGATCAAAATTTTACCTCGATCATCATGTAATGGGCCGAGGCTCTCTAACACCGTTTTCTTGCTTCGGGAAGAGCCGGCGGGATCGACCGAAGCGGGAATTGAGGTGGACGGCGATTTGGTTGTGATCGCCGAAGTGGAATTGGTGGTGAGGTGGACTTCCCTTGACGGAGACCATCCTGGGATGGCCGAGCCTTTGTAGAATCAGCGGGTGGCTGATCCTTAGTTGATGTTTCGCCTTGGCCTGGACCGTTGTTCCGGGTTTCGGTCTCCACACTTGGCGTGTCCTTGGCGGCTTCTCGGCCACTTCTTCCTTCAGCATCCGGGCCTCCTGAACTAGAGCCCGTGCGTGCGCAAGCAATGCGCGGCGCTGGATGCGCTCCTAGAGTGTTGAACGGTTCCGTTTGACTCGGACCCATTCACTTGCTGACGACTTAGAGGAGCCGCTAGCCACCTATTTTGAGGCTTTCCGCCTCTTTTGGATTTGAGACCCGCCTCGTAGCGGATCCCATCCACCGACTCCATAGCCTTGGCGAATCGGCGTACCAAATTTTGGCGTCGCCGCTAGCGGGCTCTCTTTGAAAGAATTGGCACTCCATCGGTGGTCAACTCCTGCACGGAGGAGTTCAGATCTTCCTTTCCGGTCATCTTGGATGCCGGAGGGATGCTGCTTGCTGCGACTTCGCGTATGGGGATCAATCCTCACCCTGGGATTCGAGATCCGATGACCAACGGATCCTCCTTACAGTGGAGATCTTTTGGGATTTGCGGGGGGAGGACGATCTGGATGAGGACGAGAGGTATTCCTCGAACTTCTGCTGGTCGAACTCGTATTCGACCTCTTCTTCGACCGAACTGGATCCGTTGCGTTTTAATTTATCTCAGATTCGAGACCGTTGGCTCCCACTGTGATCGCCAGCTTGTTCACGGGAAAAGTCGGAACCTTCTTCATTGCTGAACTCATTACACCTTTATGGGATTAAAAATGAATTCGATAAAAATCACCTTTTTATAAGACTGATTACAACGAAAAGAGTAAAAATTATAACTTTTCTCCTAAACAAACACGGGATCCGTTTATCGGGTCCTCGCTATGCTGGGTGTTCACTGCGTCGGGACTCGCTCCATCCGTGGACCGCTGATCCGATCCGATGACAGATCTATATGGTAAAAAGGGGTTATTTCATGAGGGAAATAATAGCCCAAGCGAATGAAATCGACCAAGCGAAACCAAAGCTCTTCTCGGGATCAAAAACAAGGTTTTGATCCAGAGGAAATGGTGTAGATCTGACCGAGATCTCTCAAACTTTCACAGGGGATTATCTCACGAAGGAGGATAATAGCCCTGGGGTTCGCTAAGATCTGGTTGTCGAAGATGATCGCCGAAAAGTCCTCCCTTTCTCGAGATCTAGATCCGAAGCTTGATTTCAATTTGGCAGAGCTTCGGCTTCTTGCAAAAAATCCAGATCCTCTCAAATGAGACCCCCACCTCTCTATTTATAGGTTTGAAAGTGGATGCGGGTCAAAAAAAATGCAAAAAGCCCACCAAGACACCTAGGTGAGTGGTGTCTCGGCCTTGGCCCAGACGCCATACGGCTTTCTCGCTTCTTTTTCCGGGTCCGGGAGTTGATTCGCTTTGATTTAATTCTAACCCGATCTTGTGAGTCCGGTCTGATTCTGTCTCGTTGATATTTGCTGATTCGAAGCTTCACGGTTGGATTTATTACATCGTTTGCGCGCGATTCATCGCTTCGTTGGTTTGCGTGCTTTGCCGACCTGTTTCATGTGTTCCGGCTCGCTTCGCTGACTTAGATGCCTCGTCGACTCGCCTCATGCGTTTCATCGACTCGCTTTATGCGTTTACGTTGCGGTCACTTATCGTGTTGTCAACGGTTCATCGTCATGTCGTCGGATGGCTCGTCGATCGTCAACTCATCGTCACGAGTCTCGTTCGGGGACTTATAGGCAAATTTCAATGCCTACGGTATCCTGACTCAAGAGCTACTAATCATCTTACTGCTGATCTAAATGATCTATCTATACATTCTGCCTACAATGGTGCAGAGAAGATAGCAGTCGGTAATGGTACTGGTTTGAGTATAACCCATATTGGTTCTACTCCCCTACATACTCCTCATGGTTCAATCTCTTTAAATAATGTCCTTCATGCTCCTGCTATCAAAAAAAATCTATTATCTGTTTCTCAGTTTTACAAGGAACATAAAAGTTCTTTTCTATTTACTTCTTCTGGCTTTTGTGCTTAGGACAATCGGACGGGGACTGTGCTTCTTTAGGGGCCACTTAAAGATGGTATGTATCAACTTCAGAGCCCGTCTAACACCACAAAATCTATAAGCCAACCATGCACTTTTCTTGGTGAACGATTACCTATCTCAGTTTGGCATCAAAATCTCCGTCACCCAAGTTCATTTATTACTCGTCGTATTATTTCTAGTTTTTCTTTACCAGTTTTAAATAAATTTCTACCATTTTGTAGTTCATGTCAACTAGGCAAAAGTCATAAACTTACATTTGTTCCTAGTAATAACATTGCTCAACATCCGCGGGGCATGATTTATTCAGAAGTTTGGGGCCCTGCTCCTTTTCATTCTGTTTGTGGATCAAAATATTATATTCATTTTGTTGATGGTTTTAGTCAATTTACATGGATTTTTCCAATTAAATGCAAGTCTGAAGTTCCAACTGTGTTTCTTCATTTCAAAAATAAAGTTGAAACTTTGTTCGAACGTAAAATTAAATGTGTTCATACAAATGGACGCACTGAATTTAAACCTCTTTATCCTTTATTTTCTTTGTTTGGTATCACACATCGAATCTCTTGCCCATATACACATGAACAAAATGGGTCCACCGAGAGAAAACATAGACATACCGTTGAGACAGGCTTGTCTCTTCTTGCCAATGCCTTAGTTCCTACAACCTATTGGTTTGATGCTTTCGAATCAGCCACATTCTTAATAATTCGTTTACCCTCCAAAGTTATTGGATTTTTATCTCCATAGGAAATATTGTTTGGCTCTCCACCTGATTATAAATTTCTTAAAGTTTTTGGTTGTGCTTGTTATCTATATCTTAGACCTTACAATCAAAACAAACTTCAATTTTGCTCAGCCAAATGCATCTTTTTGGGATACAGTGGTAAACATCGTGGTTACAAGTGCTTGCATCTTGCATCAAGTAGGATTTATATTATTCGAAATGTGGCATTTGATGAGACTGATTTTCCTTTTGCCAAGGAGACTATTTCAGCGTCTCCATCCAAGTCCACTCAACCCTCCATTCTAGGTCCCACTCCAGTTCTCTTTCCAGGACCTCCTTTTTCAATCACCACTATGTCCACTAATCCACCATCTAGTCCCCCCAATCACATAATCCACAACAACAATCTCAATAATACTCTCTCTGCAAGTCAACAGACAACTCTTGAATTGGACGAATTATATATAAATCCCATATGTTTTGAGGCGAGTCAAACCGAGAAGTTAGGTTTGCGTAGTCGTTGCCAAATTCCTCGGATTGAGAGATATCAGCGTTTTTGTCAGTTTTTTACTATTTTAGATAATGTTTTATGAGTCTGTTTTGACTAGGAAGCAAATCCGGTTTGATTCCAAATTTGACTGATTTACTTTCCTAATCATAGGAAGTCTTTTAAGGATAGTTTTCTTATTTCTATTTTTGGCAAAGTTCGGATCAATTAGAAGTCTTGTTTCTATTTTTAGTAAAGTTCGAGTCATAGTAGGAGTCTTGTTTATTTTCTATTTAAACAGAGTCTTGTAAGCCCTAGAGGCATAACTTTTATCAATAAATTCCTCTTTTAGTATTTTCTTCGTGGACTCGAAGTTCTTCGTGGAATCGGAGATCGTTCTTAGTGGATTCAGAGAGCACCCCTTGGTGGATTCCGAGGTTTATCACTTCCGCATTGCGTTACATATCTCTACCTCTGATCAGATTGATGATGCACTTACAAAGCCCCTATCACCTGCTCGGTTCTTACAGAGTAAGAACAAGCTCACCACTGTTTCACCTCGGCTTCACTTGAGGGGGACTGTTAGAGATAATCAGAGTTAGTTACCGAAGGTTACAACTGACAACTCATCAACAACCTGAGATTCAAATTTGAATATGCAATCTTTGATCTCACTCTGTTGTACCTGCATATATTTTGTTGTACCTGTATATCTCATTGGAACAACTCAACTCTATAAATACAATATGCAGTCCCATGGAACGGGTATGCACTTTAGCATCAAAATCATTGTCTTATAGATATGTACCATCCAGTTTCACCAATTGTAAATTCAGTTCCAGCCAAAAATAAAAATAAAAATGTAGTCAGTTTTGCATTTAATAAGAAGAAAAGAAGTGGTATCTTTTCTAAAATCATCAATAGTAATTTTTTGTTTATTTCACCAACAAGCCTAGAGCAAGCATACCAAAAAATTGGAGAAAAAGGGCCCCTGTGCGACAGTTTTTGAAGTTGCACATAGATTTCTAGATTAGTCAGGTTGCAATAAATATGGAAGAATGCTCTGTAACCAAACACGCGACATAGGCTACATTCGCTGTTTAATCTTGTGCATTACTAACTCATGTGTCTTCCCACTCTTTATGAGAGCTTCAACAATGGCAAAAAGACTACGTACTATTCCTTCTAAAACACAAGATAGGAGCTGCACTCCACTTGCTAAACAAAATATGCAATCATAATAGACAAAAGCAAATGACGATGGCCCTTCAAGGATCCTTGTATCAGCAGCATGATCTATATTCATCCATCAACTCTATGAGCTTTATTCATTTGCTAAACAAAGGGGTCCATCAAGATAGACATTATTACACAAACGATGGCCCTTCAGATTAAAATTCATGCCCAGCTCATGAAGTGAAGCAATACCATAACTCCGGCATTTAGCTCCTCTTGGAACATGGGTTGTCTTACAGTTGGAAGATACAGGAATTGAGCAAGAGAATTGATAGATATGGTGAAGCAGGTGGCTAGACCCGGCATGTCTTAGAGTACTACCAAGAATTGGAGATAAGAAAATGGTTCACCAGTCATTGACTAGTGTCTTATACTATCGAAAACAACTTCCTAACCAAATCCAAACATCATATTTCAAATCTCATCTTCTCATGTACGAAGCACATGGCTCTGTTTTCTCTTCTAAATTCCATACAAACTCCTACAGCTTGTCATGGGGCCACTTTCCATTCCTATAAGTATACCACCACATTGCAACTCTTCTCATCAAATACACAGCTTCACAGTCTAGAAATCAAACTATTTCTTCTCAAACTTTGATATCTACATTCAACAATGGTAAACTCCAAGAAGATCATTGAGATGGCAAGAAAATGGAGAAAGGCAGCTGCCTCGGGCAAAAGGGTCTCCTCAACCCAGGCTGATGCTAAAGTAGATTCAATGCTTGCAGGACACGGTTGCAGAAAAAGGCCACTTTATTGTATACACCTCAGATGCTAAGAGATTCATGGTTCCCTTGAGATTGTTGGAGAGCATTATTTTGTAGAACTCTTAAAGATGTCTGAAGATGAGCATGGGCTACCAAGTGATGGTCCTATCATATTGCCTTGTGATGCAGTGTTCATGGAGTATATTCTATCTTTGCTCAGAAGACGAGGGTCTAAAGCTATGGACAGGGTGTTGTTAGACACTGTATTCAAGCACCGTCATTCTCCTTGCTCTTCACAAACTGTAGGATTGAATCAACAAGTTGTTTGTAGCTTCTGAATGTTCTGATTCATTGTAGTCAGTGATACTTGTGTAATTAAATATTAGATAATATTGATTGACAAATTAATTACGGAAGTGATGTTCCATGGTCAATTTTCTTAATAGTTTGTAAATTTGCTAGATGTTTAATCTCTAAAAACAGGCCTAATTCCCTAGATTAACCTCCAAAAATATGGTACAAGGAGATAAAAAGAAAACAATAATTATAAGTATTCCGATGTAATTCTCAATTGCTTAATGCTACAACACTTAATTCCACCTAACTATTTGGATTTCAGAATTACAGCACATGTTCTGTGTACCATTACTTTGGGCATTTCAGCAAAAGAGAAGGAGTTGTCTCTTTTCTAAAGTTACATACACTAGTAGTTTACGTGATTACACCTAGAATCCTAGAAGAGGAGTGGGGAAAAAGAAAAGAGGACAAAGAAATAAGCAAACGCAATGGCCAAAGAGAGATTTGCCTTTCTGTATAAAATACTTTCAGGTTGTAATGACAATACCCTTGGTGCACAAAAAAATGACAAAAAGTTCGATATATTACTACATAGACCCGTGAGGCAGCTATAAATATGAAGACATGCTCCGTTCTGAAGAAAACTGCAAAAATATGACAATACATATATAATATATTTTCAGTCATTTTCTGAATTACAAACTTATGAGCCCTTTTCATTGTAAGAACTTGAACAATGAAAAACGAATCTAGTGCTCCTCAAAAATAAAAAGATAAGAGCTATACATAGACCCGTGTAGTGTAACTGTTTTGCAGTTACTACCACTGTAAATAGATGCCCTGGGTTACTTTGCATCTTTTACTCCTAGTAAAATTTTGACAGGTATTTCCTTGGGTAAAAGTAGCGAGTCTATCCGGTGTATAAGAGTCAAAATAATTAACCCATGGGTCTAATTGCCATGATAAAACTACAGGGGTACTAAGTTCAAAACAACCATAGTACATGGGTCAACGTGCAATTAGCCCAACAAAATATGCAATCAAGAGTGACAAAGGCACATGTTTGTGGCCCTTCAAAGATCCCTACATCAACAGCAATATCTATATATTCATCTTTCGAATCTATGAGCTGCATTGATCAGTTGCTAAACATAAGGTACCACGCCCATCTCATGAAGCCAGGCAGTAGTAAGATTCAGATATATAACGTCCGCCTCCAATTGGCACATGGACAGTCTTTCCATCCCATGCCTCTATGTATAAGCTTGACGGCACCATTTCTTTCAATTCAAGGCATATACATAATCTTTTTAATTTGTCACACATCAGTATTCCAAATAACAGGGAAAAATTGTTATGATAAATGTTAAGAATTAAAGTTAGTTGAAGTGTTCAACATACATGTTAACATTTGAGGTAAAATGTTTCCTGACAAGATATAATTTCATTTATATTGTTATATTACGAGCAACCACTTAACCTTTTGGCTAGATTGATTCTTGACCCTCAACCCATCAACTCTCGTCTTGTAGTCCTGTTATCATCTGTCAATACGTACGGAAAGGGCTCCGGTGCCATCATTGCCAGCATTGAATGAGCAATTGAACGCACTACAACAAACGTTGTAAATTGTGATACATTTTTGTCTCCACGCGACATATTTTGTGTTGCACAAATGAGCTAGCAATTTTACACCAAATAGTGTGGGTGAAACGCGTGTCGATAAATGCGAAACGTGATATACAAGCAGGGAAGCGGCGCATTCGCATGATACCTACGTTCTCTCTGAATAACTAACTCATCGTTAAACCGTTGTCTTCCCTCTCTCAACTATCCTCTGTTAAATTTAGCTCTTTGGTTCCACCTAAAGAAGATATCAGTTTAGTCTTACACCTATCAGAAGTTCAAAAGAGTACCCATCTTGTGTTCAGGCACGTTAGAACAGGAAAATAAGTTGTCCTTTCTGAAATTATATACTGCACCAGTAGTCTAAAGATTTTTCCAAAAATTCTAAAAGAAAAATAGAAGTTTTGGACTAAAGGAATATACAAACACATTGTCTCCCAAGGAGACTAGTGTCTCCATTCACCAAAGTTTTCAAAGTTATAACAACAACAGCTACTTAGGTGGCTACAAAGTTTGTTTTGTAAAATGCTTATAACGGTGTGAGTTCGAGTTGCACGTACTAATTGTATATATATAGTTTGCTCTGAACTTCTACCATCAGCGGGTTATATATATATATATATTGGTAAAGCAAAGTGATATGAAGTGTAGGAGCGGTACCGTGCGGGGACTTGTCGCATGTGCATGGGTATCTTGTCGCATACCCCGTTTATATCTTCCGCTGCTATTTCGGGGCGTGACAAATAACTCCAAAAACCAAAGATAAGGGATGCACTCCACAGCCCTTACAGGACCCCCTCACCAGTCGCATGATCGATATCCATCTCTGAAATCTATGAGCTGCATTCAGTTTCTAAACCGAAGGGTCTATCGAGACACACATTACACAAGGATCCCCCTCCAAATTAATATCCACGAATTGAAGCATCAACAAAGTCCAGACATGCAACCTCAACCTCTACTTTGCACATGGACTGTCTTCCCTTCTCATTATGTCCCACAATATAGACTTCACTAGAATCACTACTCACCTAATTATGAGATTTAGCTCCACTTTGGAGCATGGATTATCTAAGAGAATGGAGAGAAATGGTGAAGAAGGTCGCTGGACCCGTCATGTCCTACAATATTACCAAGAACTAGAGGAAAATTGTTCACTAGCCATTAACTTATGTCTGATACTGTAGAAAGCAACTTCCTAACCGAACCCAAACATCTTTCTTCAAATCGCAGCATCTTATGTACGAAGCACATGGCTTTGTTTCCTATCCCAAACTGCAAACAAATTTCTACAGCTTATCATGGGTCCGCCCCAAATTTCTATAAGTATGCAGCTACACTGCTACTCATCTCGTCACAGCCACAGACTCAGAAAACTAGAATTCGAAACAGAGTGATATCTAGATATCAACAATGGTGAACTCCAAGAAGCTTATTGAGATGGCAAAGAAGTGGCGAAAGGTGGCTGCCTTGGCCAAAAGGATTGGGGCACAGACTGATGCTGAACTAGATTCCAATGTGTGCAGCACATCTTTGGCAGAAAAAGGCCACTTTATTGTATATACCTCAGATGCGATGAGGTTCATGGTTCCCTTGAGATTTTTGGAGAGCATTATTTTTGTAGAACTCTTAAAGATGTCTGAAGATGAGCATGGGCTGCCAAGTGATGGTCCTATCGTATTGCCTTGTGATGCGGTGTTCATGGAGTATATTCTATCTTTACTCAGAAGACGAGGGTCTAAAGCTATGGACAGGGTGTTGTTAGACACCGTATTCACGCACTGTCATTCTCCTTGCTCTCCACAAACTGTAGGATTGAATCAACAAGTTGTTTGCATCTTCTGAATGTCTGATTCGTTGTAAAGAGTTATACTTTTGTAGTTGAGTTTAGATACTATTAAATGATTCAGCTGCCTCAGGAATGAGAAATATTCAGCTTTCATCTGGAATTCCTTACAATTACGTAGTAAATATTATTAGAAATATCCTAGTTACAAATTTCAATTGCGAGCGCATATTTTAACTCCCGCATCCTTAGAAGTTAACATGTGAAATTAACCCCAAAGGAAATATCATGGTAAATTCTCTGAAAGGTATTCTAGTTTGATAGAATATGGTTTTTATGTAGACACGGCGATAGGTTTGTAAACTATATCATAATATCTGTATTTCAATGAAAAATGACAATTTGATGATTTTTTTCGATTACGAAACAATTAGTCTTTTAGACTACCATTAAAGCCATTATGTGTTATTTATCAATTTTTAGGTAGAGATCTTTTTTGTCAGTTGCTAGATATAAATTTTGTCAAAGGTGAAAGGACACTTTCACTTCACCAAAACCCTAAAGTTATGGTGAAATTTTGGGGTTATAATTTCATATTCTACAAGTTTTTCAAGACATAATTAAAATGTGTCTAGAAGGATTACCATATACACACATTTTATAGTCAACAAAATGTTACCACCTCAGTTAAGTTACACGCTTTGCAATACAATATTTAATTTCTTTTAGAACATATTGCTTGCACATATTTAAAGAAAATTTTTAAGAGAGTTTTGTGATACCCCATGATTTAGTCCCACATCGGATATTGATTGGTGATTGAATGGTTTAAATGATGGAGTCTTGAGTAAATTATAACGTTAGTTGTTTTGGTAGTGAATTAGGCAATAAGTGTGTTGTTTCACTCGTGGGTCCCGAGAAACACGTATTGTAGAAAATGACATCGACGCGTGAAATGGTATCGAAGTTAGCCCGGGAAATGTGGAGCTAAGTGCTTTGTATAGTAAGTCTTCTGCGTGAAGTCGCGGTGAGGCCTTCTAGAAGCTGTAAGGCATAAGTCAGCAGCTTCATACGGTGGTGCTATGATGGACCAATTGTCATGCTGCGATGAGGACGTCGTGCAATTAACGTGGCGTGATTGTGATACCCCAAGATTTAGTCTCACATTGGATATTGATTGAGTGATTGAATGGTTTAAATGATAGGTCTTGAGAGCCAAGTGTAACATTGGCTAGCAAATTTTGACAGTGGATTGAACTAAACCACGTGTCACACTCCGTGGGTCCTTGGACTTACATCGCGTCAACGGGCCCACGGGCTCGGGGCATAACAATTTTGCATAATGCACGTTACAGAAATTTTACACAGATACATGTTTTATTTTACCATTTCGTACAAGTGCATTGAGAACTTGCAAGATGTTTATCTAAAAAATTAGGTGTAATTCCCTAGATTAGCCTCCAAAGATGACGGAAAAAACATAACAATCTTATCTCATAAAACTTCCATTGTCATTGTCATTGCTGATTCTTTGACAAATGATATTGTTAGAGATAATCAGAGTTTGTTACCGAAGGATACAACTGAGAACTCATCAACAACCTGAGATTCAAATTTGAATATGCAATCTTTGTAATCTCACTCTGTTGTACCTGTATATCTCATTGTAACAACTCAACTCTATAAATACAATATGCAGTCCCATGGAACGGGTATGCACTTTAGCATCAAAATCATAGGCTTATATGGTATCAGAGCTTCATAAGACTAGCTATCTATTTTTGCTCCCATGGCCTCTTCTTCTTCTACCCTGTCTACCTTAACCTCATCTACATCCACTTTGACAAACCCATTTCAATCAAAGAATGTCTTCAATCTGGTCTCCGTCAAACTCGACGGGTCCAACTATCTTCTATGGCGGGCTCAATTTCTTCCCACCTTACGTGGGTTGCGTCTTATTGGCTATGTCGATGGGTCATTTCCATGACCATCTGAATATATCGTTGATACCTCCTCAACGGACTCCTTGATGGAGCCAAAGCTACCTCAACAACATCACCTTCCCCTGTACTCAATCCTGAGTACACGGCATGGTAGGAATAGGACCAGCTGATCCTTGGTTGGCTTCTTTCATCTCTTACAGAGAATGTGCTTGTACAAGTCATCAGTTGCATGGCATCTCACTCGGCGTGGTCGACCCTTCAAACATTGTTTGCTTCATCTTCACGTACAAGAATTCATGACCTCAAGCATGATCTCTCCAATATCACAAAGGGGTCACTTTCCATGACGGACTACATCAAGAAGGTAAAATCCCTTGCTGACTCTCTTGCGGCAGTTGGGCACACTACCTCATCTCAGGACCCTATTGATCACACCCTCAATGGCCTTGGTCCTGCCTATGATTCCTTCATCATTTCTGTTTGCACAAAACTAGATGACCTCTCTGTGGATGATGTTCATAGCTTGCTCCTTAGCTACGATCGCCGTCTTGAACGTCATTCTCATCTCTGTGAAGCTGCAGCATCTCTCTCCGTCAATATAGCATCCAAACAAGCTAAGGCATGTACCTCACCTCAGTCCAATCATTCTCGTCAAGGTCGCGGTGCCTTCAGTTGTGGTCGTGGGAGACGAGGCCGCGAAAATCACTATAACAACAACATCAACAACAATAGATTGCGTTCTGATTTTAATCAGAATTCAATACAATGTCAAATATTTGGCATCCATGGTCACGCTGCCCGCACATGTCGCTGACGATTTGATATTTCTTTCCAGGGTGTCGCTGCAACGCCCTCCACTTTTGGTGCTGCCACAATGCCTTCTGCTTATGTTGCTTCACCCCCAATGATCTCTGACTCAAATTGGTATCCTGACTCAGGAGCTACTAATCATCTTACTGCTGATCTAAACGATCTATCTATACATTCTGCCTACAATGGTGCAGAGAAGATAGCAGTCGGTAATGGTACCGGTTTGAGTATAACCCATATTGGCTCTACTCCCCTACATACTCCTCATGGTTCAATCTCTTTAAATAATGTCCTTCATGTTCCTGCTATCAAAAAAAATATATTATCTGTTTCTCAGTTTTACAAGGAACATAAAAGTTCTTTTCTATTTACTTCTTCTGGCTTTTGTGCTTAGGACAATCGGACGGGGACTGCGCTTCTTTAGGGGTCGCTTAAAGATGGTATGTATCAACTTCAGAGCCCGTCTAACACCACAAGTTCTATAAGCCAACCATGCTCTTTTCTTGGTGAACGATTACCTATCTCAGTTTGGCATCAACGTCTCCGTCACCCAAGTTCATTTATTACTCGTCGTATTATTTCTAGTTTTTCTTTACCAGTTTTAAATAAATTTCTACCATTTGTAGTTCATGTCAACTAGGCAAAAGTCATAAACTTACATTTGTTCCTAGTAATAACAATGCTCGACATCCGCGGGGCATGATTTATTCAGAAGTTTGGGGCCCTGCTCCTTTTCATTCTGTTTGTGGATCAAAATATTATATTCATTTTGTTGATGGTTTTAGTCAATTTACATGGATTTTTCCAATTAAATGCAAGTCTGAAGTTCCAACTGTGTTTCTTCATTTCAAAAATAAAGTTGAAACTTTGTTCGAACGTAAAATTAAATGTGTTCATCTGGATGGGCCTTGAATTTAAACCTCTTTATCCTTTATTTTCTTTGTTTGGTATCACACATCGAATCTCTTGCCCATATACACATGAACAAAATGGGTCCGCCGAGAGAAAACATAGACATACCGTTGAGACAGGCTTGTCTCTTCTTGCCAATGCCTCAGTTCCTACAACCTTTTGGTTTGATGCTTTCGAATCAGCCACGTTCTTAATAATTCGTTTACCCTCCAAAGTTATTGGATTTTTATCTCCGTAGGAAATATTGTTTGGCTCTCCACCTGATTATAAATTTCCTAAAGTTTTTGGTTGTGCTTGTTATCTATATCTTAGACCTTACAATCAAAACAAACTTCAATTTTGCTCAGCCAAATGCATCTTTGTGGGATACAGTGGTAAACATCGTGGTTACAAGTGCTTGCATCTTGCATCAAGTAGGATTTATATTGTTTGAAATGTGGCATTTGATGAGACTGATTTTCCTTTTGCCAAGGAGACTATTTCAGCGTCTCCATCCAAGTCCACTCAACCCTCCATTCTAGGTCCCAATCCAGTTCTCTTTCCAGGACCTCCTTTTTCAATCACCACTATGTCCACTAATCCACCATCTAGTCCCCCCAATCACATAATCCACAACAACAATCTCAATAATACTCTTTCTGCAAGTCAACAGACAACTCTTGAATTGGACGAATTATATATGTAAATCCAGTATTTTTGAGGCAGTCAACAAACCGGCCAGAAGTTCGGTTTGTGAGTCGTCCGTTTCCCCAAATTCCCTCCGGATTGAGAAATATCAGTATTTTTGTCAGTTTTTTACTATTTTAGATAATGTTTTATGAGTCTGTTTTGACTAAGAAGCAAATCCGGTTTGATTCCAAATTTGACTGATTTACTTTCCTAATCATAGGGAGCCTTTTAAGGATAGTTTTCTTATTTCTATTTTTGGTAAAGTTCGGGTCAATTAGAAGTCTTGTTTCTATTTTTAGCAAAGTTCGAGTCATAGCAGGAGTCTTGTTTATTTTCTATTTAAACAAAGTCTTGTAAGCCCTAGAGGCATAACTTTTTATCAATAAATTCCTCTTTTAATATTTTCTTCGTGGACTCGAAGTTCTTCGTGGAATCGGAGATCGTTCTTTGTGGATTCGAGAGGCACTCCGGATTCGAGGTTTATCACTTCGCATTAGTTACATATCTCTACCTCGATCAGATTGATGATGCACTTACAAAGCCCTATCACCTGCTCGGTTCTTACAAAGTAAGAACAAGCTCACCACTGTTTCACCTCGGCTTCACTTGAGGGGGACTGTTAGAGATAATCAGAGTTAGTTACCGAAGGTTACAACTGACAACTCATCAACAACCTGAGATTCAAATTTGAATATGCAATCTTTGATCTCACTCTGTTGTACCTGCATATATTTTGTTGTACCTGTATATCTCATTGGAACAACTCAACTCTATAAATACAATATGCAGTCCCATGGAACGGGTATGCACTTTAGCATCAAAATCATTGTCTTATAGATATGTACCATCCAGTTTCACCAATTGTAAATTCAGTTCCAGCCAAAAAAAAAAAAAAAATGTAGTCAGTTTTGCATTTAATAAGAAGAAAAGAAGTGGTATCTTTTCTAAAATCATCAATAGTAATTTTTTGTTTATTTCACCAACAAGCCTAGAGCAAGCATACCAAAAAATTGGAGAAAAAGGGCCTCTGTGCGACAGTTTTTGAAGTTGCACATAGATTTCTAGATTAGTCAGGTTGCAATAAATATGGAAGAATGCTCTGTAACCAAACACGACATAGGCTACATTCGCTGTTTAATCTTGTGCATTACTAACTCATGTGTCTTCCCACTCTTTATGAGAGCTTCAACAATGGCAAAAAGACTACGTACTATTCCTTCTAAAACACAAGATAGGAGCTGCACTCCACTTGCTAAACAAAATATGCAATCATAATAGACAAAAGCAAATGACGATGGCCCTTCAAGGATCCTTGTATCAGCAGCATGATCTATATTCATCCATCAACTCTATGAGCTTTATTCATTTGCTAAACAAAGGGGTCCATCAAGATAGACATTATTACACAAACGATGGCCCTTCAGATTAAAATTCATGCCCAGCTCATGAAGTGAAGCAATACCATAACTCCGGCATTTAGCTCCTCTTGGAACATGGGTTGTCTTACAGTTGGAAGATACAGGAATTGAGCAAGAGAATTGATAGATATGGTGAAGCAGGTGGCTAGACCCGGCATGTCTTAGAGTACTACCAAGAATTGGAGATAAGAAAATGGTTCACCAGTCATTGACTAGTGTCTTATACTATCGAAAACAACTTCCTAACCAAATCCAAACATCATATTTCAAATCTCATCTTCTCATGTACGAAGCACATGGCTCTGTTTTCTCTTCCAAATTCCATACAAACTCCTACAGCTTGTCATGGGGCCACTTTCCATTCCTATAAGTATACCACCACATTGCAACTCTTCTCATCAAATACACAGCTTCACAGTCTAGAAATCAAACTATTTCTTCTCAAACTTTGATATCTACATTCAACAATGGTAAACTCCAAGAAGATCATTGAGATGGCAAGAAAATGGAGAAAGGCAGCTGCCTCGGGCAAAAGGGTCTCCTCAACCCAGGCTGATGCTAAAGTAGATTCCAATGCTTGCAGGACACGGTTGCAGAAAAAGGCCACTTTATTGTATACACCTCAGATCTTGAAGAGATTCATGGTTCCCTTGAGATTTTGGAGAGCATTATTTTTGTAGAACTCTTAAAGATGTCGGAAGATGAGCATGGGCTACCAAGTGATGGTCCTATCATATTGCCTTGTGATGCAGTGTTCATGGAGTATATTCTATCTTTGCTCAGAAGACGAGAGTCTAAAGCTATGGACAGGGTGTTGTTAGACACTGTATTCAAGCACCGTCATTCTCCTTGCTCTTCACAAACTGTAGGATTGAATCAACAAGTTGTTTGTAGCTTCTGAATGTTCTGATTCATTGTAGTCAGTGATACTTGTGTAATTAAATATTAGATAATATTGATTGACAAATTAATTACGGAAGTGATGTTCCATGGTCAATTTTCTTAATAGTTTGTAAATTTGCTAGATGTTTAATCTCTAAAACAGGCCTAATTCCTAGATTAACCTCCAAAATATGGTACAAGGAGATAAAAAGAAAACAATAATTATAAGTATTCCGATGTAATTCTCAATTGCTTAATGCTACAACACTTAATTCCACCTAACTATTTGGATTTCAGAATTACAGCACATGTTCTGTGTACCATGACTTTGGGCATTTCAGCAAAGAGAGGAGTTGTCTCTTTTCTAAAGTTACATACACTAGTAGTTTACGTGATTACACCTAGAATCCTAGAAGAGGAGTGGGGAAAAAGAAAAGAGGACAAAGAAATAAGCAAACGCAATGGCCCAAAGAGATTTGCCTTTCTGTATAAAATACTTTCAGGTTGTAATGACAATACCCTTGGTGCACAAAAAAATGACAAAAAGTTCGATATATTACTACATAGACCCGTGAGGCAGCTATAAATATGAAGACATGCTCCGTTACGAAGAAAACTGCAAAAATATGACAATACATATATAATATATTTTCGGTCATTTTCTGAATTACAAACTTATGAGCCCTTTTCATTGTAAGAACTTGAACAATGCAAAACGAATCTAGTGCTCCTCAAAAATAAAAAGATAAGAGCTATACATAGACCCGTGTAGTGTAACTGTTTTGCAGTTACTACCACTGTAAATAGATGCCCTGGGTTACTTTGCATCTTTTACTCCTAGTAAAATTTTGACAGGTATTTCCTTTGGGTAAAAGTAGCGAGTCTATCCGGGTGTATAAGAGTCAAAAATAATTAACCCATGGGTCTAATTGCCATGATAAAACTACAGGGGTACTAAGTTCAAAACAACCATAGTACATGGGTCTACGTGCAATTAGCCCAACAAAATATGCAATCAAGAGTGACAAAGGCACATGTTTGTGGCCCTTCGAAGATCCCTACATCAACAGCAATATCTATATATTCATCTTTCGAATCTATGAGCTGCATTGATTAGTTGCTAAACATAAGGTACCACGCCCATCTCATGAAGCCAGGCAGTAGTAAGATTCAGACATATAACGTCCGCCTCCAATTGGCACATGGACAGTCTTTCCATCCCATGCCTCTATGTATAAGCTTGACGGCACCATTTCTTTCAATTCAAGGCATATACATAATCTTTTTAATTTGTCACACATCAGTATTCCAAATAACAGGGAAAAATTGTTATGATAAATGTTAAGAATTAAAGTTAGTTGAAGTGTTCAACATACATGTTAACATTTGAGGTAAAATGTTTCTTGACATGATATAATTTCATTTATATTGTTACATTACAAGCAACCACTTAACCTTTTGTGTAAATTGATTCTTGACCCTCAACCCATCAACTATCGCCTTGTAGTTCTGTTATCTGTCAATGCGGAAAGGGCTCCAGTGCCATTATTACCAGCATTCAATGAGCAACAGAACGTTACTACATCTGTTTTTTTGAGTCTTTTTTAACGCGAAGGTGAAATACCTTTATAATTGTACATACAATTTTGTCGGTCCAAGTTTTAATCCAACATATAATGCCGTAGCTCAAACATTTATTGGCTCCCTCCACTTGAAGCATTAGAATGGACCTGGCAATTCCCGTATTAGTATTGCCAAGCATAAGAGAAGAGAAATGCTTAGTATCCATACACTGATGTCTTGCCCATTGGATAACAACACCCCAATAAAATCCAAACATCTTTCAGCAAATCTCATCTTCTCATTCACTAAGCCATGGCTCTGTATCCTCTCCTAAATACCATACAAATTTCGACAACTTGTCATGGGGCCATTCTTAATTCCTATAAGTGCACAGAAGAACAAATACTCTCTTCATAATATCCAAAGCCAAGAAACTAGAAAGAAAAGCATTTGTTAGATTGTTTCTCAAGTAGCAATCATGAATTCTAAGAAGCTTAATGAGATGGCAAGAAAGTGGCGAAAGGTGGCTGCCTTAACCAAAAGAGTCTCTAGAGCAAAAATGATGCTCAACTTAATTCTGATGCATGCAGTACATCGATTGCCGAGAGAGGCCACTTCATCGTATATACCTCCGATGCAAAGAGATTCATGGTTCCTTTGTCATTCCTTGAAAGCACTATCTTTGTAGAACTCCTCAAAATGTCTGAAGATGAGCTTGGACTACCAAGTAATGGTCCTATTGTATTGCCCTGTGATTCAGCGTTCATGGAGTATATTCTATCTTCGCTAAGAAAACGAGGGTCTAAAGATATGGACAGATTGTTGTTAGATTCTGCAATTAAGCATCGACATTCCCCATGTTCTTCACGCTTTATAGGATTCAGTCAACAAGCTCTTTGCAGCTTCTGAATATTCAGATTGAATTTGTACAGTTCATTTAACATGGATTACTGAAACTCTGTGCAAAAAAAAAAAAAATTAGTGAAACTTCTTGTCATATCTATATTTATTTATTCCTTCTTATAGTTCCTTGTGAATTGTGACAACAAATTGGTAAGAGTAACGTTTTTGATTAAATGATTTTACAGGGGATACACCACGCTTCAAATAACTTTGATTGGGTAAAAGCAACAAAAGATGAGACTGCATAAAGTATGATTTCCTCCGAATTCATGGTGTAAACTACAAAAGAGTGATGAATCATAGTAAAGGGCACTGAAAACTTATCAGATGTCATCAAAATTCAGCCTAATTCTAAATATGACAATAAGAATGTAACCATATAATAATCTGCATCTTACTTTTGGTAAATATTCTATTCCATTCAGTTCCTCCTATAAGAGACCCCAGTTTAGTTATCTTTTATCTGTAGAAACTTTATATTCCTGTCACAAAATAGAGTAAGCCAGATTAAATTCCATTCAAAGCCAGATTAAATTCCATTCTTCATATAATAAGTTTGGGCCCAGGTTATCCGGACACTTCATCTTGGCTCCCGTATTCGTTTTCATGTCCGTGTCCGTGTCGGACACTCCTCGGACACTTCTTGAGTATATGCATACATCTATGCAGACATGTGCCCCATTATACAATACATGTTTTAGTTTAAAACACTCGTGGTACACTTCTTGGACTTATATCTTACAATTCCCATCAAATTTCTGCTACTTGTTGGACTCGGATTTGGTTCATTGCAGCCCATATCATGTTCATAAGTATGATTTTAAACGATGATTTGGATATCTAGTCCAAAAGTGAGCAGTTTTTCAATTTATAATGTACTCAATTAAAGAAACATAAATAAATTATATGGACTTTAGTTCTCATAATATGTAATAAAAAACAATATTGACTTCATATATGTTAATAATTTCAATAATTATATATATAGCCGTGTCCCCATATCCTACATTTTACAAATTTGTCAGGTATCAGTATCATACCCATGTCGTTGTCATCTTGCACCGTACCCGTTCAACATAGATTTGGGCATTTCAGCAAAAGAAAAGTTGTCACATTCAAAAATTCATGTGACATATTAGTTTCTTGTATCATCAAGAATAATAGAAGAAAAATTAAGAAAATTTGGAGTAAAGAAATAAGCAAACACATTATCCCACTGAGTAATCTCTTCTTATAATAAAGTTTTCAGTTATATGTCAACAGTTCCATAGATTGCTACATGCACAGTCATTTCTGAATTACTAACTTATTTGCTTTCTCTCTCATTATATGTTTCAGAATTCAAAGATAAGAGTTGCAATCCACTTGCTAAACAAAGTATATCATGAAAGATAAAGGCACATGGCAATGGCCCTTCAAGGATCCCAACATCAGCAGGAAGATATACTCTTTTCTTCTTTTCTTTATTTTTGTTTGAGAGAAAAAGCAGCAAGATATATCCTCATTTGTTCAAATCTATGGGCTGGATTCAGTTGCTAAGCAGAAGGGTCCATAAAATTAACATCCACACATTAACAGTATAACTTTATGCTTTGCCTCCTTAGAGATTAAATCACTTATGGTTCATCTCATGAAGTGAAGCATTATCAAAATGCAGACATGCAACCTCCAACTCTACTTAGCACATGGACTGCATCCCTGCCCATTACTCTAATATAGACTTGTTGATGAGGACATCCCGATGCGTTCGCGAGACTTTCGACACGTTTATCAGCGCATGAAACGCCATATTTCAGCCGCACATCGGATCTCTGCGATTTGGTTTTGATTTGGCGGTATTTTCATATTTGGTTTTGATTTGGCAGTGTTTTTAGATTTGGTAGATTATATTTGACTTTTAAATTCTGTTTTTATTTGGTAGTTGTTTATTTGGTAGATTTGTGAGAGATTTGATTTTGTAATCCTATATAAACCCTACTGTAATCAGAATCAAATCACTGAATGAATTATTGAATGAAAAAAAAAATTTGGTGCTAATTACCTTGTAACGTGTGAAACGTGGGTGTGAAACCCTAGACGCCTCCTCTCTGGGTGTGAAACCCTAGCCGCCGACAACCCCACCCTACCTCCACAACCAAGCCACCACGGCCATTTCGTGATCCATCAGGCCTTCCCCTCACCACCTCACCTGCACTGTGCGGCGCCCGAAACCCCTTGCCACGCCCATGACTCCAGCCGCCAACTCGTTCACCTCAGATCCCGTCGCTGTCACCCGTCGACTTCGCCATTCGCCCGCCCCACGCCGCCGGCATCACTCGCCACCCACGAACCCCACACCGCCAGCACCGCTCGCCGCCCACGTCCCCCTCCCGCCGCTCACCTCCCCGTCGTTCAAGCGGGTTGTCTCCTCTTCACTCCCTCAAGTCGAAGAAGAAGAAGAGGAACAGAACTGATCTGAGTTTGTGTGGATCGGGTTTGGCTTAGTTAGGCTTGGGTCCATTGAATTGGTTTAATTGGGTCTATGTGGTTCGATTGGATTTGGCTCAATTGGGTTTGATTCACTTTGATCTGATTTATTGAATTCGTGCCGCGGCCGGAAGCTCCTCATCGAACCGGTTCAATCCGGCGAAGGTTTACTTTCTTCGCTCTAATATTTTAACCGCTATTGCGTGCATATTATTATCAATTTTATTATCGGTTCTTGATTATGTGTCTGTTTGAACAAGTGGCGAGTGATTACGTTTATTTAGCGTGCAATTGCTTATCTAAATATTACAAGTCGAACTTTATTACAAGAATAAATCATTACAATTATTTTGAATAATTTACAAGGTCATAAACCGAATACATTGTAATTTTGCTTAAAACCATCATCAACGTCGCGTTATTTTTGAGTTTCTGCCTAGATCGTCGCCGATTTGGTGAAGCATTCTTTGTCGCCGATCTTCATACCGCAATCGCATTGTTTCACATTATTTTTGGTATCGAGCGTGGTTCTAGGTTAGGAAAATTTAGAATAGTTTAATTGAGTCTTATTTAAACCCTACCAGAATCGAATCAAATCAATGAATGAATTATTGAATGAAAAAAAATTTGGTGCTAATTACCTTGTAGCGTGTGAAGCGTGGGTGTGAAACCCTAGACGCCTCCTCTCGGGTGTGAAACCCTAGCCGACAACCCCACCCTACCTCCACAACCAAGCCACCGCTCAGCCTCCCACTCGGCCCAACGTTCCCTTCCCCTCACTTCTCATGGTATTTCACGCTTTGGGAATTTTAGCATTGGCCATGATTTAAAGGCGACCAGCATTTTCAGATTCTGTCACATTTGCTGATATTCGCCATTTACGCTACAGACATTACACCCACGAACCCCATTAATTACAAGATTGCCATGCCACGTTTCCTCCGCTACTTTGCTGTTGGTTGTTCCTTTCCTTTCCAGAAGAAGAGGAACAGAACTGATCCGAGTTTGTGTGGATCGGGTTTGGCTTAGTTAGGCTTGGGTCCATTGAATTGGTTTAATTGGGTCTATGTGGTTCGATTGGATTTGGCTCAATTGGGTTTGATTCACTTTGATCTGATTTATTCGGGGTCGTCGCACCGCCTTCAGAAGCTCCCCTCATCGAACCAGTTCAATCCGGCGAAGGTTTACTTTCTTCGCTCTAATATTTTAACCGCTATTGCGTGCATATTATTATCAATTTTATTATCGCTTGATTGTGCTGTAGATTCGTTTGAACAAGTGAGCGAGTGATTCGTTTGATCGCTGCATAATTGCTTATCTAAATATTACAAGTCGAACTTTATTACAAGAATAAATCATTACAATTATTTTCCAATAATTTACAAGGTCATAAACTGAATACATTGTAATTTTTGCTTAAAAACCATCATCAACGTCGCGTTATTTTTGAGTTTCCTGCCTAGATCGATCGCCGATTTGGTGAAGCATTGCTGTCGCTGATCTTCATACCTGCAATCGCATTGTTTCACATTATTTTTGGTATCAGAGCGTGGTTCTAGGTTAGGAAAATTTAGAATAGTTTAATTGAGTCTTATTTAAAAAAATAATAAAAAAAATTAAAAAAATTTAAAAAAAATTTACCATTCAGTTCATTTAGCTGATAGCGCATATCATTCACCTCATTTAGTTGTTAGTGCATGCCCACTCGCACGGGTTTACCATATCGATTAGGAGAGTCAAGTGAATCATCTAGTGAGTCCAGCATGTCAGGCAGTGTAGATTCCGCAATCCTTAAGAAATTCGATGAGCTAGCAGGACAATTAAGTGCCATAGCTCAAGAATGTAGAACTACCAGTGAGACCCTGGCCGATTTTCAGAACGAAACCAACGATAGGCTCGCTAGGCTTGAAGAAGTGTGTTGCAACTCCGTCGCCGCAAGATCAAGGAAATGGACATGGCCATATCATTCATCGTCCTCTCCATCAACCCGTGCCTGATCCCGATGCGCAATACCTGAGGAGTATTAAGGTTGAAGCACCAACCTTCGATGGCAAGCTCGACCCGCAAGCTTTCTTGGACTGGCTGAAAAATATGGATCGCTATTTCGACTGGTACGCACTGACGGAGCCTCGAAAAGTCAAATTTGCCGCAATGAAGCTTACCGGACCAATCTGCCAATATTGGTCCAACCTCGAGATGCTAAGGCATATTAGAGGCGAGTTACCAATCCTGACTTGGCGAGAGATGGCCGACGAACTGAAATGAAAATACCTTCCGCCGTCGTTCTATCAGAGATTACTTGACAAGTGGCATCGTCTCACTCAAGGAACCAAGTCTGCAAAGGAGTACGTTGCTCAATTTGACAAATTGTTTACGCGATGCAGCACCATCGAGCAAGAGGCACCAATGAAGGTCTTATCAAAGTTTCGAGCTGGATTGAGAAGCGACCTCCAAACTAAACTCTTTGCTAGAGGAGTAGATACCCTTGAAAAGGCCTACGCCTTAGTTCAAGATTTAGATGAAGCTAAATCCCACCAATCCCATAAGAGTCAAGATTTCCGATCCTATTCCTCCCAGACTTCCCGTGCCACTACCTCTAGTCAAACCCAGAATCGATCTAACCCTAATTCTTCCCAGCCTAGAGTCGACGCCAAGGGCAAGGAGCCCGAGAAAGATTTCTCCAAGATTGGCCCTCATGTCAAATGCTACAAGTGTCAAGGGTATGGACATGTTTCAGCGAATTGTCCGACCCGTCACAAGATCTCTATCATCGATGGCCAATACGCATACGAGCCTGAGCTTAACGACGATGAATTTGTCCATCAAATTGATGATGATACCGATGATTTTGAGGATGGCGTAGATGATCATATTCTAAGTTGTCTTAAGCAAATTAAATTCCCCACCATATCTGTTGTTAGATGCGCCATCTCCCAACCCAAACCTGTTGATGATTGGAGACGTACTTCCATTTTCCACACGTTCACTAAGATTGGCGATAAGAATTGCAAAGTGATCATGGATAGTGGAAGCTGCTTTAATGCAGTCTCCTCGGCTGTGATCGCCAAGGTTGGTCTTAAGGCCGTACCCCATCCTAACCCATAAAATGTATCATGGATCAATGATACTGCACTTCATGTTCAAGAAAGATGTCCAGTCCCTCTCCAATTCGCCATTTATAAGGACCAAGTTTGGTGCGATGTTCTGAAGATGGACGTGGGTCAAATCATTCTTGGAAGACCCTGGCTGTTTGATAACGATGTTCATATCTTCGGATGGTCAAACATGCTGTTGTTCGAGCACGATGGGTGGCGGCGCAATGGTTATACATGGTATGTATTTACCTTGGGTGGCGGCGCAATAGCCTGGAGATCTGTTAAACAGACCATTTTGTCTCGGTCTACTTTTGAGGCAGAGCTATGTGCTTTGGATACTACTGGTTTAGAAGCTGAATGGCTTAAGGGACTTATGTCTGAGTTGCCCATGATCAGCAAGCCTATTCCTGCAATCTCTGTGCATTGTGACAATATGACCACAATTGCAAGGATTAAAAATTCAAAGTATAACCGCAAGACTCGAGGTCATATCCAAGTATAGATAATGACTGTGCAAAAGTTTGTGGATAAAGGGGTGATTGCTGTGGACTTTGTCAAGTCCAAGGACAACACAGCAGATCCCTTTACAAAAAGACTTGAGCTGTCACTATTCTTAAATCTAGGTTGAGGATGGGACTGAAACCCTTACATAACTCATCAACGGTAGCAACCTAACCTATCTGAGTGGAGATCCCACAAAGTAAGTTCAATGTGATAACAACAAGCTGTTGTGTGAGTTGAACACCTAATCATAGATTGATACTTTGTATCTGAGTTTATCCTCATGTATACCTAAAAGGTGTTGTTAACTGCTAGTATATTAAGAGTGTTTTGACTCTGAATGGGATTAAGTCTTTAAGACGAGAGATGCAAGCAGTGCATCCCTAGAGATGCCCAACTATGTGAACAAGATTGGGTGGCCGCAATTAGAGGAAGTGGGTTATTCCTTAAAATTGTTCATGAAAAGGATAAAGACGCATGGTCATAATGCGTCAAATCTAAAGATTGCTACTATAGTCTATATCGTGTTGTTACCAATGAACATCACCACATCAAAGGTTCAAATTCAAGACTTAGTTTCACTTCGTGCTTGTGGTGATAAAATTGGATAACTACAGGGAAGGTTCAAATCAGAAGATACCCTCTCCGAAAGCATGATATGTATGCTCTTCTTTACTTTCAGCTATGAAATTGTGGGGGATTGTTGTGATATAAATGAATAATGGAGGATTTATATGAAAGGATACCATTTATATGGTTAAATTCCATAGATGAAAATTAAAAGGTGTTTAATTAGTAGTATGTGAGTTTTAGCACCACATTGACTAGTTGAATGCATTTTAAATGGTTCAAATTAACATACATGTTATATATGATATAACAAAGGTGTGAGAAATGTACAGTTGTGTTGGTATGCTAGCGAAGTAAGGAAAGTGAGCGAAGCGGCACCAGCGTTTCAGCGCCGCCGCGCACGTGTCCTTTTGCATGTGCTGCATTTAACCAGCCTGAATGTTTCATACGTTACGAACGTTACAAGGTTTGAATGATAGTTATAGCAGACGTTACAAACATTGTACTAACTGGCATTCAAAGTCTTGTCTAAGCCTCAGCTCACCTGAACCCTATATAAAGGGCCTCCTCTGTTCATTTGAGAGACACAGAAAACAGAAATAAAATTTTTCTCGTCTTCCTTTTACAATTCTATAAGCTGCTGGTATTGAAGATTCCAGCGAAGTGAAGTTACAATCGAGGTGTTCAACAGAAGAGAGTGCTTCTTTGGACTGCTGTCGTCTCATACTCGAAAGTATTATGCAGACCTAACGCTATCGTAGGTGGGACATAATTTCTTCAAGGCTAGTCCTCTGTTCAGAGGGCGATTCGACATTACTGTAAAGTATTTCAGACTTTCAGTTTATCGGTTATGGTGTTTTTAACTCTCTGCTCTATTCCTTTATTCCTGCGTGGTTTGTTCTGCTTATGTTTGGATCTATTTTTAATCTTGTTTTTCCCAATGGAGGATAAGGCAGTGATCTTGCTTCTTTGCCACCTTCGGTTGAATACATTAAAATAAATTCAATTTGTGAAATCATAACCCTAACTCTTTGTCTTTTCTCATCGTCTCTTTTTCTTTCTTCTCCCTCTCTATCGGTCATAACAATACTTTTTCGCAAATGTTTCTACCTATTTCTGCATTTACTTCTAGTTTATATCTTGTTTATGTTCTTAACTCTTATCATGACTAATTACTGAATTCTAAATGAAATATTATGAATAAAAAATATGATTGTCTAGTATCATAAAAAATTATTTGAGTCATCTGTTTTTCTCGTGGTAAGTAGATTGGTCATAATCATCAGTTCTATCCAGTGAAATTTATAAGAGAAATGTTGAAAAGTTGATGGCTTCATGGTTGCCAAATAGTATACTCAGACTTTTGGTGCTGATTAACCTGCAAATTTCTCTTTTGGGGAAATAGTCAAGCATCAGCTAGATATTAAAATTGTCATTTGACATGGTGATTTTTAGAAGAGAAAAATAACATGTAATGTCTCAAGACTAGCTTATGAGACTAGAAAGTCAACGGAGGCTCATAACATTTGATGTCTCAAGAAGACTAAAGCAATCTCCATAGACGTGAGTTTTTAAATTCACTACTTGTTGCAAGATATAGTTTGAAGATAAGTGTTTCTAATCATTACATCATTTTGTGCTTATGCTACTTCCTTAGTAATATTTTGCATTACTAACTCATCTGTCTTCCACTCTTTATAAGAACCCTCTTTATAAGAACTTCAGCAATGACAAAATGACAGCTAAAACTTAAAATCCAAGTATAAGAATTTCACTGCACTTTCTAAAAAAAAATATGCAATATGAGAAACAAAGTCACATGACAGTTAGCCCTCCGAGGATCCCTACATCGACAGCAAGATCTATATTCAATTGTCAAATCTACTAGCTCTCATCTAGTTGATTTGCAGAAGGGTCGATCAATAGAGACAATGAGACAATGCCACAAAAGATGGCCCTTCAAATGAAGATCCTTGCATTGATATATACCATGACTTCATGTTTCACCTCATTATGAAAATCATGTGGCCAACCATTCTCTAACATTGGAACATCACTAGTGACTTTCCCATGTCATGAAATTTTGACATGAAACCTTCACCTCCACTTGCAACATGTACTGTCTTCCCTGCCCATACTCTAAATATAGACTTGGCTATTCCACCTAACCTTGATAATTTGTGCTGCATAATGTTAAGGATTAATGTTAACACAATATACATGGTTAACATACATCCAATTTGCATTACATCCACTAAAACATGACCAACCAAACATTATAGTCTTGTAGAATGTTTTATAGGAAGGTGTATTGCCTTTCAGATTGTACATATATATTAACTTTGCCAGTAAGAAATAAGTTTTAACCACCTACACAGAATGCCATAGCTCAAACATTGATGAAATCAATCCACTTGAAGGAGTTGAACAGACCTGGCAGTTATTGTAGTACTATTGCGACACTAAAATGAAAGACGTACTCTGCATCCATTAACTTATATCTTTCCCATTGGAAAGTAGCCCCCAAACTAATTCCAAACATCTTTCATCAAATCTCATCTTCTAGTTCAACCTAAGCACATGGCACTATTTCCTCTCCTAAATAACATACAAATTGCTACAGCTTGTTATGGGCCCATTCTCTATTCCTATAAGTCCACGGCCATGGTTGACACTCTCCTCATCACTCCACAAACCTCAGAAAATAGAACTCAAAGCATTTGCTTTTAAAAGACATCTTAAGATTCAAACATTACCAAAGATGAATCCTAACAAGCTTATTGAGATGGCAAGGAAGTGCCAAAAAGTGTCTGCCTTGGCCAAAAGAGCATCTTCAACAAAGAAAGACGCTCAACTTGATTCTGATGTACGCAGTACTCCGGTTGTAGAGAAAGAACACTTTGTTGTATACACCACCGATTCAAAAAGATTCACGGTTCCTCTGGCGTTCCTCGAAAGCACTATCTTTGTAGAACTCTTAAAGATGTCTGAAGATGAACTTGGACTGCCAAGTGATGGTCCTACTGCTTTGTATAGTGATGCAGTGTTCATGGAGTATGTTCTATTATTGCTTAGAAGAAGAGGAACTAAAGCTATGGACAGGGTGTTGTTAGGCTCTGTATTCAGGCATCAACATTCCCCATGTTCTTCACACTTTTATTGAAGCATCAACATTCCCCATGTTCTTCACACTTAGTAGTATTTAGTCAACAAGTTGTTTGTAGCTTCTGAATATTCAGATTCAATTTGTACAGTTAGTTTAACATGGAATTAGTAAACTAGACTGTTGTGAAGAAAAATTTATTTGAACATCTTCTCATATCTCTATCTCTTTATTATTCTACTTATCAGTCTTTTGACAATAAATTGGTAAGACTAAACGTTTTGACTTGTTAAGAGTAGAAAATTATAATACTCGCCTTAACTTTGGAGTTTTGGTGATGTCAAGGTTCTTTGACATGGTATCAAAGCCACCTGTGCTTGAATCTTACTAGGCAAGAATTTAAAGCGGATTCTAGAAAAAAAATGATACCATAAAAGCCTGAGTCCAGGTTTCTACTCATAAGCAAGACGCCCAACCAAAGTGGGCATGTTAGAGTGGAACATTATCACCATCAACCCTCACCATGACTTCAGGCTTTTTGTGTAGTTGCAGGGTCATTTGACATGACTAATGATTATACAGGAATGTCTAATGCTTCAAATAACTTTGATTGGGTAAAATCAATACGAAATGAGAACTGGATTAAGTATGATGCCCTAAAAATTAAGGTTTATACTGTAAGAGAGTGATGTCTCATTGCGCAAGTTTACTCAAAACATATCAGAAACCTTGAAAAATCAGGGAAAATCTGTGTATGATAGTACGAAATTGAAAAGGATAAAAGTCTTTACCTTATACATATCCATTGTCACTCTCAAATCTTTATCAAACCATTCACTTCCTCCTAAAAGAGATACCAGTTAAGCAATCTTTCATCTGTAGGAAGTTTAGAATTCTTGTCATAAAAATGTAGTAAGTTTGGACATCCCAGCAAAAGAAAAGAAGTCAGATATTTCCTAAAATCATATAATGCAGCCATTTATTTGATTTTTCCAGGAATTTGAGAAGAAAATATGGAGAAATTGGAGCAAACAAATAAGCAAATGCATTATCCCATAGCGAGTAATATCTCCATATAGTTAAATTTACAATGTTCTAGTGATAACTATTCTATAGATTGCTACATTGGCATCATATTTTATGTTGTGTTGTGACTCAAATTTAAATTTGATATTTTTGGCAGAAGCTGCAGTCAATAGGACTCTGTTGTCTTGTGGGAGTGTGGAATAATTATATGAATTCAAATTCTTGGACTATTATTGGGCTTTAGAACATGTGGACTTCTATTTCCACTAGAACTCCTATTTCATAAGCAGCACGGAACTGGGATCTTCAAATCTATATATGTACAGTCTTTCAAGCCAATTATCATCATCAATCTACAGAGCATCAATCAAGAACAGAGAGTTCTCTTGTGAAGCCTATTTGATATTTTCTCTCTTTTGTTCCTTTATTTGCGAGAGTTGTATTAGGCTTTTCGGGTGTGTTAGAGATTGTGTGATTGAGAGATCTGCACATTGTATTAATCACAAATTGTTAGTAAAGCTATTCTCCTCCTTCCCCGGTGGACGTAGGCTACAAGCCGAACCACGTATATCCGTGTGTTTTTTATCTTCTTGATATTTTTCTGCACTTTCGTGTGATTGATATTAGTCTATTCCTAGGGATTTGTCATAAAATTTAAGGGGATTTGTCATAACATTTAAGGTTTGACTGATCCATTTCTTTCAACTCAAGACATATACCTAATCATTGCACTTTGTGACACACTAGCATTTTAAATAACAATGACAAATTGCTATGATCAATGTCAAGAACTAATGTCAGTTTAATATACATATAAACTTTTTAGGTAACATGATGTTGATAATATTTAAGGAGGACATTGAAGATTAATTATAACTTCATTTATACTGGTAAATTCCAACAGAATAGCTTAACATTTTGGTTAAAATTGTTCTTTACACTCAATACATCATCTTATCTTGCAGCTTTGGTATCTGTGAATGCTGAAGGGCTCAATGCCATAGTTGCAAGCACCCAATGTGCAACGCCTGTGTCACATCTACTAAAACATGAGCAACCACACATGACATCTCAAAAAGACTATCTATGACTAGACACAGTCTCTACAGACGTGGGTTTTTTAATTCACTATGTGTTGTTCGATATGGTTTGAGAAAAAGTGTTTCCAATCACTCCATCATTGTCTGACATACGCTAGATCCATAGTCATATTTTGAAGTACTAATTCATGTGTCCTTTATAAGAGTTTCAACTAATACTTCATAATCCTAAGATAAGAACATCACTGCAGTTTCTAAACGAAATATACAATCATAAAAAATAAAGTAACATCACTGATGACCCTCCAAGGATCCCCACATCGACAGCATAATCTATACTCAATTGTCAATTATACTAGCTCCATCCAGTTGCTTAGCAGATGGGTCCATCAATAGAGACAATGCCACAAAAGATGGACCTTTAAATTAAGATCCATCCATTCTATATGTAGAATTACCATATGCTTCACCTCATTACTAAGTAAAATCATGTGGCCTACCATTCTCTGACTAACATCAGAAGTGATCTTCCCATGTCATGAAATTCCACTTGAAACGTGGACTGTCTTCCCTCCCCATGCTCTAAATATATAAAATTGACTCTTCCACCTAACCATGATAAATTTTCATGCATAATGTTATGGATTAATGTTAACATAATAGACGCTGTTAACACATCCAATTTGAGATATATGCATCACATCTACTAAACATGACCAACCAAACATTATTATGTTGGTCATATGGAATTTTTGTATAAGAAGGTGTATTACCTTTAAGATTGTACATATATATTATTTTAACCTGTAAAGTAAATTTTAACCACCGCTACAGAATGCCATAGCTTGAACATTGGTAGCATCCCTCCACATGAAGTAGTTGAATTGACCTGGCAATTGTTGAATTACTATTGTGGAACAAAAGAGATAAAAAATGCTTTGCAGCCACTAACTTATGTCTTTCCCATTGGAAAGGAACACCCCAACCAAACCAAAATATTTTTCATCAATTCTCACCTTCTCATTTAGTAAGCACATGGCTCTGTTTCCTCTCCTAAATAACATACAAATTTCCACAGCTTGTTATGGGGTCACTCTCTATTGCTATAAGTACACAGCCACTGGTAACACACTCTCCTCATCACATCCACAACCTAAGAAAATAAGGAGAGAAAAAAAAAAGAATTTTTTGTCAGAGCTATTTCCTGATCCAAACATTAGCAAAGACGAACCCTAAGAAACTTATTGAGATGGCAATCAAGTGGCAGAAGGTGGCTTCCTTAGCCAAAAGAGCATCTTCACTAAAGAAAGATGATGCATGCAGTATATCGGTTGCAGAGAAAGGCCACTTCGTTGTGTAAACAACTGACTCAAAGAGATTCATCATTCCTTTGGTCTACCTCGAAAGCACTATCTTTGTAGAACTCTTAAAGATGTCCGAATATGAGCCTGGACTAACAAGTGATGGTCCTATTGTATTGCCTTGTGATGCAGTGTTCATGGAGTATGTTCTACCCTTACCCAAAAGGCGTGGAACTAAAGCTATGGACAGGGTGTTGTTAGGCTCTGTACTCAAGCATCGACGATCCCCATGTTCTTCACACTTTGTAGGATTTAGTCAACAAGCTGTCTGTAGCTTCTGAATTTTGGATTCATTCTGTACAGTTAGTTACAATTTAACGTGTAGATGTATTTATCAATGTTAGATACTGCAAACTATGTTCAAACTTTAACTGTTTGAAGAATCGTGCAACTGCTTACTATGTTAGTCATATAATGACCACACATGGCAATAGTATTATTGACCTTTAACTTTTGTTTTTAAAGAAAGAAGAAAGGATAAGTATATTGCTTATGTAAGATTATTTAAGTATTAATTATCAAGGGAATTCATATGTGATTATAGTCCACATTGAAGAAATCAAAAAAATTGATGGAGTTAAATAAAGGGTGATTTCAATAGAAAACTTTGCTGCCCCAAAACCTTCCCCACTAACCCCTCAGAACTCCAAAACAGTGTCAAATAATTCCCCAAAACTTTTAAATTTTCCCACAAATCCCCCCAAAATGCAAGAAGAGGAGAAGATGAGCCCCAGAGAAAACAAGGAAAGAACAAACTTGGGCTAATAATAATATCCTTCCATTGCAAGAGGCTTTTAGGAGGGTTTTGTGGGGAAAAGTTAAAAGTTTTGGGGTGTTATTTAGACACGTTGGAGTTTTGGGTTTTTTTTGGGAAAAGTTTGGGGGTCAGTGGGAAAATCAAAGTTCCGGGGGCTTTCGTGGAAGACACCCCATATTTTGGGGGTCTTGTGAAATTTATCCCCATATGGGCTAGGATCAATTTTTAATAACTTAAACTTTTGAGTTACTTTGGTTCTCAACCTCTATTATGATTTGAAATCTCCAAAGTCCGTTATGTCATGATTAATGAATTTCTCATTCTTCATAACTCAAAATAAAATTGAGAAAAGAAATACAAATAGTATTTCTCTTGGTATAAATTTTCTTTTTTAAGTCACAACATAGAAGTTCATATATTGAAATGTATTGTTGTCTGCTAGACGAAAAGATCTAAGTGCACTGTTGCCTGGAAAAATGGGCTATCCTAAAGTCTACTGTTTGTTGACAATTTCACTAGATGGTCATGGATTTATTTTCTAAAAGGGAAGTCACAGGTAATGTTCTTGGGGTTAATTTCATAACCCCATCCCCAGAAACTTTGAGCAGATAACCTCCCGAATTATTTTAATTTGTCTAAACCCCCTCAATTTAAATTCATGTGATGCAGTCAGTTGCCAGACAAAAGGGTCCATGGAGAGAAACAATGTCACACAAGGAAAACCCTTCAAAGTATTATCCGTGCCCGTCTCATGACATTAAGAATTATCATAATTCAGACATGTAACATGCACCTCCAATTGGCGATTGGCACCTAGACTGTCTCCCATGCCTCATGTTGGTCAACAATCCAATACCTTAACCTTTCAAGCAAAATGATCATTCACATGATAAGGTCACCAGGTTTCAATAGGTCTTAAGTTCAAACTTCATCTTATCAAATTTAAAATATAATTATGGACTGTTTAGGGATTAATGCTGACATAATTTATTTTGTTAACCTATTACCGGGCCACTAAAACTTTTGGTAAAATGGTTCTTGACACTCAACACATTATCTTCCATGTTGCATTCCAGCCATTTTTTTGAATGCGAAAAGGGCTCCATTGCCGATTCAATTGTGCAATGTCTGTGTCACATTGTCAGATTGTAGATAACAATTTTGTATGTTTAAGTTTTAGGCAACCCAACACATAATATCATAGCTCAAACATTGTTTTCCTTCCTCTACTTGGAGCATTAGGATGGCCATGGCAATTTGACAATTAGTACTGCCAAACATGAGAGAAAAGAAATGATTTATATCCATACACTTATGTCAAGCCCAATGGATAACAACACCCCAACCAAATCCAAACATCTTTCATACAATCCCATCTGCTCTTTCACTAAGCACATGGCTCTGTTTCCTAACCTAAATAGCATACAAATTTCTACAGCTTGTCATGGGGCCACTCTCCATTCCTATAAGTTAATGGCCAGCACTGCTATTCTTCTCATCACATACACAACCCCAGAAACTAGAAACTGAAATATTTGTTCTCCAAGCAGAGTGACATTCACAATGGTGAACACCAAGAAGCTTATCGAGATGGCGAAGAAGTGGCACAAGGTTTCTGCCTTAGCCAAAAAAGTATCTTCAGCAAAAAACGATGCTCAACATGATTTTGATGCATGCAGTACATCAGTTACAGAAAAAGGCCATTTCGTCATATATACCTCCGATGCAAAGAGATTCATGGTTCCTTTGGCTTTCCTTGAAAGCACTATCTTTGTCGAACTCTTGAAGATGTCTAAAGATGAGCATGGACTACCAAGCGATGGTCCTATCGTTTTGCCTTGTGATGCAGCATTCATGAAGTATATTCTATCCTTGCTTAGAAGACGAGGAACTAAAGCTATGGATAGGGTGTTGTTAGACTCTGTATTCAAGCATCGATATTCCCCATGTTCTTCTCACTTTGTAGAATTTAGTCAACAAGCTATTTGCAGCTTCTAAATATTCAGAATTGTATAGTTGGTTTAACATGGATTAGTGAAACTTTGTGAAACAAAAATTAGTGAAACTTCTTCTCATATCTCTATTTCTTTAGTCTTCTTCTTATCATTCATTGTGCCAACAAATTGGTAAGAGGGGTACTTGGACCAATGATTTTACAGGGAATGCACGATGATTCGAATGACTTTGTAAAATAAATGAAAGATAAAGAACTTGATTAAGTACGGTGTTCTCAAAAATCCTGGTCTAAATACAAGAGATTGATGATTCACGGTAAAAGTGCACTCAAAACTTATCAAATGTCCTAAAAATCAGCCTAATTCTGATATGATTGAAAGAAATAAAAATATGACAACCGTCACCTTATTTTTGGTAAATTTTATATAGCCATTCAATTCCTCCTATAAGAAACGCCAGTTTAGCAATCATTCATCTGTAGGAAGTTTACATTCCTGTCATAAAATAAAGTAGCCAGTTTAAATTCCATTATTCGGTATAATAAGTTTGGGCATTCCAGCAAATGAAAGAAGTTAACTGATTTCATCCAAAATAATAGAAGAAAGATAAAGTCTTTCCGAAAATCATATAGCATAGTAGTTTACTTAATTCATCTAAAATAATAGGAGAAAGATAAAGAAAATTTGGAGCAAAGAAACAAGCAAACACATTATTCCCCAAGTAGTCTCTCCTTATAATAAACTTCTCAGTTACATGACAACAGTTTCATAGATTGCTACATGCGCAGTCATTTCTGAATTACTAACTTATATGTTTTCCCTCTCATTATAACATTCAAAATCCAAAGATAAGAGTTGGAATCCATTTGCCAAACAAAGCATATCATGAGAGACAAGGCACACGACAATGTGCCTTCAAGGATTCCTACATCAGCAGCTAGATGTATATACCCTTTTTTTTTCTTTTTTCTTTTTTCTTTTTTCTTTTTTCTTTTTTTTCCTCTTTTTTTACTTTTTTTTGTTTTGAGCTTTGAGAAAAAGCAGCACAATATATTCTCCGAATCAAGGGCTGGACTCAGTTGCTAAGCAGAAGGGTCAATCAAGAAAGACAAAGTCAGAACAATGGTAACCCTTCAAATTAACATCCAGACATTACCAAAACTTTACGCTTCACCTCTTGAGATTAAAATTATGGCCCATTTCATGACGTGAAGCATTACCAAAATGCAGACATGCAACCTCCACCTCCACTCGGCACATGGACTGTCTTCTCTCTCCATGACTCTAATATAGACTTGACTTCTACACCTAAACACGATATTAGTTACACTCAATCTTAAGGATTAATGTAAACTTAATATAAATTTAACTTCTAAATATTTGTCAAAGAAGACCATGTTTTTTAGTTCACACCTCAGCATTATCATTTAAATGTATATATTTTTTATCTCCATCTTCTACCTAATGATCCAAAGTCCCACGTCAGATGGGAATATTAAAAATTAATGCTAGCTTGATTTACTTGGTCAAATTGGCTCTTGACGCCCAACAAATTATCAGTCATCTTGCAATTAAGGTATATAACATTATCATCTGCGGTTTCTGAAATTTTCCAAGAGAAGCAAACTGCCTTTCGGATGGTACACATAATTTTTGTATAGGTTCTAAACAACAACAAAAACAATTGGTCTGTTTCTAAAGTACACATGATAAAGCAAAAATTATCACTCCTTCACTTGACGCACTTGAATATACATGCCAGTTGTGATAGTATCGTCTAGATAAGAATTCATACCCATTCTCTTATGTCTTGCAAATTGGAAAGCAACACCCCAACCAAATCCAAACATCCTTCACCAAATCACATCTTCTCATTAACCTAAGCACATGGCTCTGTTTCCTCCCCTAAATTGCAGACAAATTACTATAGCTTGTCCTGGGCCACTATTTATTACTATAAGTACACATCCATGGTTGACACTCTCCTCATCACTCCACAACATAAGAAAATAGAGCTCAAAGGATCTGTTTTCAAAACCATTTTTAGATTCAAACATGAGAAAATATGAATTCCAAGAACCTAATTGAGATGGTGAGAAAGTGGCAAAAGGTGGCTGCCTTAGCCAAAAGAGTCTCTTCTGTAAAGAACGCTGGTCAACTTGATTCTGATGCATGTATTAAATCGTTGGCAGAGAAAGGCCACTTCATTGTATATACCTCCGATGGAAAAAGGTTCATGGTTCCTTTGGCGTTCCTCGAGAGCACAATCTTTGTAGAACTCTTGAAGATGTCTGAAGATGAGCTTGGACTACCAAGTGATGGTCTTATCGTATTGACTTGTGATGCGGTGTTCATGGACTCTGTTCTATCTTTGCTCAGAGGACAAGGGACTAGAGCTACAGATAGGGTGTTGTTCGACTCTGTATACAAAAGTTTATCACGTTTCTGACAGTATTTTAAGATTTTGATCCACCTAGAGCTGGAAGTAGATACTCTAGTTGAGAAAAATGATCCACATAACATCTTGATTTCCTGGAAATTTTCTTGTAACCTTTTGGGCGAGTCAAATTTTCAAATCTTAGCGAGCTTGAGTGCAGGTCCCACCCTACTCAATATCTCATTTGGCTATAAAAAGGAAATGATTAGGAGGGGATTAGGGTTATTTAATTGCTGCCTAGGGTTTTGGGTAAAAGGAGAGCTTTGGACAAGACCTAATCAAAGATTTAGCTCTAAGACAAATGATTTTCTCCTCAGTCTTTCATTGAATATTAATAATGCTAGTATGATCCCACCCCATAATCATGAGATGATATAAACCATGTTTTTACTTTGCTTTAGTTTGCGATGATTGTTCCATGAAATTGATGGCATAAAAATGATGTGTTTGATGGATTTCTTCTTTGCTTCATCTCTTTCCCATCCCTAATTCAACTATATTGGCCCATAACCAGATCTAGCAGGTTTTAACGGCAAAATGTTAATTTTACAGTTTACTTCTACTTAGGGCTTATATTTGGTGAGATTTGAATGAGGAAAAATGATGTTTTAAGTGATTATTCTCAATTAAAATGTGATTCTTAATTCATGAAACGCCAGATCTAATTTTAACAGGTCTTAGATGAATTTCTTTCAAGTTAAATTTTACATTTACATCAATCCTTAATCACTTTACTCAAATGGGTTATTTTGCAAAGTCAGTTTCAACACACCACCATTAACAGTGTCTCAATCAATCATATTAGACCCTAGATTATTTCTTCATGGTGTATATATATTATTACAATGCTAGCAAAATATGATTTTGATTAATAAAAGTTTCATCTTTGCAGTTAACATTTGACATTGCCTAAGATTAGAGCATGAAGAAAGACACTCTACATTCATAGCAGGATCATGGATTAATTCAAGGGAATCGAGCAAAGGAAAGAGAAATATAGAGCACGTGCCTTGTTGATCGAAGCAGAAGAAACCCTAAATTCGAACATCGACTTCTTCTTCTCTCTCTCTCCTTTCTTTTGTTTCAATTTTTCGCGAGCAAAGATATACGGTAGAAAAGGGTAGAGAGGGATTAAGAAAGAGATTTGGTTTTGTTTAGGCTTATTATAATGGGTTTATAGGTTATATTGGGTCTTAAGAGGATTTCAAAGAGAATTCAATAGAGGGTTAATTTCACAAAACCCCGCAAACTTTGGTGTGTTTCAATGGGCCCTTTAACTCTAAACCACCAAAGTTTTCCACAGAACCCTCGAAACTCTAAATTGCCCCCAGAGTTGTTAAGTTTTACCATAAAAACCCCCCATCAAGTGTCTCTTTCAATTGAAGGACCTTATTATCTGTCCAATTATGTTCCTGTTTTCTCTGGGGTTCATATTTAACAATTTATATATGTAATTTATTGAATATTGATGAAGATTTAATTTTTATGCATGTTCTTTGAATATATTTTGTAATATTGTACTATCCCTAGAAAAAAAATGAAATAAGAAATATATATATATATATATATATATATATATATATATATATATATATATATATAGAGAGAGAGAGAGAGAGAGGCTCCTATAAACTTGAGTTGATAGAGAGTAGTCATCCACCAACTTTTCTATCCATCACGTTGTATTGGGATCCGTGAAAGATATAAAGTCCACTTTGAGATTTGTGTGCATCTTGATTTCACTGATCTCAAGACAAGATCAATGGATATAAAAGCCATGGACACTTCCCTATCAACTTAAGTTTATAGAGTCTTCCTATATATATATATATATATATATATATATATATATATATATATATATATATATATATATATATATATATATATATATATATATATATATATATAGTGTTAATGGATTTGTTAGTAATTTAGTTACCCCGATGCATTCATGTCTGTATCATGTAGGATGGGTGTTAAATTAAAGTGTCGGAATGATTTATATTGTTATTGTATCCATCAGGACTTTATGAGGAGCTGGTTAGTAATGGTCTGGGTCGACCACTCTGCCGTTGGGTCATGATTCCCATGATTTCTACTGGTAGCAGGATCAACCCAACCCATCACCCTACCCGGTCTGGGTCCCAACCCATGATATACTTTTTGGTTAAGCTAGCTATTCCTTTAGTCATTTGGGTCTACAGCTAGCTGCCAATAAAGCCAAAAATCTATAGATATTTGGCTCGTGGGCCTTTTGGCCTATTGAGAAACAAAACAGTGATCTTTAAGCTCGCTGTTGTCTACTTGGAAGGATTAAAAAGTTTAATACAAGTTTAAAAAAAGTTTAATATAAATTTAAATTACTAAAAAAATTAATTAGAAATAATTTTATAATTATAAATACGAGTTTAATATAATTAAAAAGGTAAAAATAAATAGAAAAAAATTTGGACGAAAACACCCATGGGCCGCCTCAGACCTTCTGGTCAGAGTCTGGTCGGACCGCCCAAGCACCTAGGCAGGTCGCGGGTCTGCTAGGTCCAGTCCCGCAGTGGGCTAGGTCCACTGACCACGTCCTGACTCCCCATGATATACACAGTCAAGGTGTCCCAGTCCAAATTCCGCACTGCAGAGCCTGCCACACCGCGATCCGGGCCTACCACTGATATATTATTTGGTTAATCTAGCTGTTCCTTTAGCCCTTTGTGTCTATAGCTAGCTGCTAACAAAGCCAAAAGGCGATAAGTCTTTGACTCGTGGGCCTTTTGACCCATTGAGAAACAAAGCAGCGATCTTTAAGCTCATTGCTATCTACTTGGAAGAATTAAAAAGTTTAATACAAGTTTAAAAAGAGTTTAATACAAGTTTAAATTACTAAAAAATAAATTAGTAATAATTTTATAATTATAAATACAAGTTTTATATAATTAAAAAGGTAAAAAAATAGGAAAAAAAGTTGACACCCATGGACGCTTCCACGACCCAAGCTGCGCCGCCCAATCTCGCCCACATCTAAAGTGGTCGGCTGGGCTCGGTCAGCCTGCACCTCAGATCGAGAGTGACCCGCCCACTTAACCCTGGCCGGTCCCGGTCGGCCTACCTGTCCACGCCCACCCTACATGGAAGTGTTCGCCTCTAATATGAATGACATCATATTGTTGACTGTTCCATCTTTTCAAGTATCAAGGGTTGCTTTCTCCAAGAAATGATTTTCTTATGAAAAGCTTTCACAGACGTTATACCAAATTACACTTTTATTCATTGCGATTTTGGGGATTTTCTGTGAGTATTTTGAAAATACTTTTCTTAACTGGTAAAAGTCAAGTTTTAATTCTAATCAAAACCTAAATATCAAACCTTTGAATCAAATTTCGAATGATCTTGTTTGCTGATCAAGATATTGATGTTGAAGTAGTATAACATGCCCTTGCACATTCAATACATTTATATAATATCGCCAAACATTAATCAAAATTTAGTTATTGCATATCTTCTTTGGGTGTAATCCTGTAATTGTTATAATATTCCTAGAGATAGTTTTATTATATATCATGCACTGTGATCACCATTTGTGTGGAGATATGATCTAATCGAGATTTCTTAAACTTGTATTTAACATATAATTAGTATGTACCAATTAACAATATTTTTACAGTTTATCGTGTATGCTACCAGCATAAGAGATATTGACATTGTGATGTGTGTAATTCTTGATGACATTCGATTCTCTATGACTAGTCATCTAAGAGATAGAGAATTCATATTATTACATGCATGATTCCTTAGACATGATTGTATTATTACTTCTGATCATTTGATAATCTAGTATACGTTAATGTAGTGACTAAACCTATATTTGAGAAAGTGTTACAATGAAAACATTGAATTATTGGATTTATGTCTAACAATTGACTTTGAAGACAGACTAGTACATAGGCGATGGTGCGTGCTTTTAATATAACTATGATTTTTAGAGGGCTATTTGTAATTCTAAGATTTTGAATCTACTATTTGTAGATTTGAAATATTCACATATTTTTATAACTTTTAAAATTTTGAGGGCGTTTATTACAAATTTGAAAGTTTTGGGTGTTTTTACAAAATCTAAAATTTAAGGGGCGCTTTGAATTCTGATTATCGGTGTAGGTTTAAAATTTTCAAGCTTTAAATTTTAGGGGGCTCTTGCAATTTATAGATTTTTATTTTAGGTTTGAAATTTTCAAGCTTTTTCTATAAGTTTTAAATTTTTGAGCAGTTTGTGGTATGCTTTTCAAAATTAAAACTTTTATTGGTTTCGTTTGAAACTCTAATTTTTTGAAATTTATAATTTTTATGGGTTTTTAAAGTATTTATAGTTTTAGGGTGTTTTCTCAGAATTCTAAATCTTTGGGGTTGTTTGTTTCTCCTTGAATTTCATTGTAATGTTTCAGATATGAAATCTTCAATTTATTTTTAAACTTACTTTTGAGGGTGTTGGAGTAAATTTTAAAATTTTGAGGGTGTTTGTTGCAAATTTAAAAGTTTCGGTGTTTTTGAGAATCTAAATTTTAGGGGCTGCTTGTAATTTATAGATTTTCAGTGTAGGTTTGAAATTTTCAAGCTTTTCGTAAGTATAAAATTATTGAGCTTATTTTGGGGATGTTTTTATAAAATCTAAATGTTTTGGTTGAGGTGTTGGTTGTAATTTTAAAAGGTAAAGGCGTTTTCTATAAATCGATATATAGAGACTAAGGGCAAAGTTGTCCAAGTAAAGTTACATAAAAAGCACAGGAGTTGCGGTAAGTATTGGTTTTAGGGGACTATTTGTAAATATTGATATTTTCTTATTAATTTTAAATTTTGAGGGTGTTTATTGCAAATTTGAAAGTTTCTACTGATTTTTAGTGGGCTATTTGTAATTCTAAGATTTTGAATGTACTTTTGAATCTTTGAGGGTGTTTATTACAAATTTAAAAGTTTTGGGTGTTTTTATAAAATTTAAAATTTTAGGGGTTACTTGGAATTTATAGATTATCGATGTAAGTTTGAAATTTTGAAGCTTTAAATTTTAGGGGACTTCTTGCAATTTATATATTTTCATTGTAGGTTTGAAATTTTAATGATTTTTCTATAAGTTTTAAATTTTGAGCTTGTTTTGCTAAATTTAAAAGTTTTGTGGTGTGTTTTTCAAGTTAAAACTTTTATTGGTTTCCGTTTGAAACTGTTATTTTTTGTAAATTTATAATTTTATATTTTTTACAAGTATTTATAGTTTTAGGATGTTTTCTAAATTCTAAATCTTTGGGGTTGTTTGCATCTTCTTGAATTTCATTGTAATGTTTGAATGAAATCTTCAGTTTACTTTTAAACTTAGTTTTTGATGGTGTTGGGATAAATTTTAAGTTTTGAGGGTGTTTGTTGCAAATTTAAAAGTTTTGGGTGTTTTTCTTTGAATATAAAATTTTAGGGGCCTGCTTGTAATTTATAAATTTTCATTGTAGATTTGATGCTTGTAATTTATAGATTTTAGTGTAGGTTTGAAATTTTCAAGCATTTTCTGAGTTTTAAAATTTTGAGCTTGTTTTGCTAAATTTGAAAAGTTTTGTATTGTTTTTTTCAAAGTTAAAACTTTTCAAATGGATGTTGGTTTTCAGTTTATTGGTTTCGTTTGAAACTCTTATTTTTTATAAATTATAATTTTTATGGTGGTTTTATAAGTATTTATAGTTTTAGGGTGTTTTCAGATATTCTAAATCTGTTGGGGTTGTTTGTATTTTCTTGAATTTCATTGTAATGTTCAGATTTGAAATCTTAGGTTTATTTTTAAACTTAGTTTTTAGGGTGTTGGGGTAAATTTTGAAATTTTGAGGATTTTGTTGCAAATTTGAAAGTTTTGGGTGTTTTTACATAATCTAAAATTTTAGGGGATGCTTGTAATTTATAGATTTTCAGTGTAGGTTTGAAATTTTTAAGCTTTTTTGTAAGTATTAAATTTTGAGCTTATTTTTCTTAAATTTTAAAAGTTTTGGGTGTTTTTGCAATGTTAAAACTTTTAGGGGATGTTTTGTAAATTATAAATTTTTGGGGTTGTTTATATCTCCTTGAATTTATTTTAGATATGAAATCTCCTTGAATTTGATGTTGGTTGTAATTTTAATAAGTTAAAGGTGTTTTCTATAAATGTGTTAATTTAAAGGTGCTTTGTGGCGGTGAACAATGAGATAGAGATAAAGATATAGAGATATATATAGTAAGTAAACGTCGTTGCATGTGTTTACTTCATATGTGAGTGGAAATTCAGGGCAAAGTCGTCCAAGTAAAGTTACGAAAAAGTACAATAGTTGTGGTAAGTATTGATTTTAGGGGCTATATGTAAATATTCACATATATTTCTATAAATTTTGAATTTTTGAGGGTGTTTGTTGCAAATTTAAAACTTTGGGTGTTTTTGCAGAATCTAAAATTTTAGGGGATGCTTGTAATTTATAGATTTTCAGTGTAAGTCCTGAAAGTTTCAAGCTTTTTTCAGAAGTTTTAAAATTTTGAGCTTAGTTTTGCTAATTTTGAAAAGTTTTGTATTGTTTTTTTCAAAGTTAAAACTTTTCGGGGATGTTGATTTTCAGTTTATTGGTTTCGTTTGAAACTCTTATTTTTTGTAAATTATAATTTTTATGGTGGTTTTATAAGTATTTATAGTTTTAGGGTGTTTTCAGATATTCTAAATCTGTTGGGGTTGTTTGTATTTTCTTGAATTTCATTGTAATGTTCAGATTTGAAATCTTAGGTTTATTTTTAAACTTAGTTTTTAGGGTGTTGGGGTAAATTTTGAAATTTTGAGGATTTTTGTTGCAAATTTGAAAGTTTTGGTGTTTTTACATAATCTAAAATTTTAGGGGCTGCTTGCAATTTATAGATTTTCAGTGTAGGTTTGAAATTTTTAAGCTTTTTTGTAAGTATTAAATTTTGAGCTTATTTTTCTTAAATTTTAAAAGTTTTGGGTGTTTTTGCAATGTTAAAACTTTTAGGGGATGTTTTTGTAAATTATAAATTTTTGGGGTTGTTTATATCTCCTTGAATTTATTTTAGATATGAAATCTCCTTGAATTTGATGTTGGTTGTAATTTTAATAAGTTAAAGGTGTTTTCTATAAATGTGTTAAGGTGCTTTGTGGCGGTGAACAGTGAGATAGAGATAAAGATATAGAGATATATATAGTAAGTAGCGTCGTTGCATGTGTTTACTTCATATGTGAGTGGAAATTCAGGGCAAAGTCGTCCAAGTAAAGTTACATAAAAAAGTACAATAGTTGTGGTAAGTATTGATTTTAGGGGCTATATGTAAATATTCACATATATTTCTATAAATTTTGAATTTTTGAGGGTGTTTGTTGCAAATTTAAAACTTTGGGTGTTTTTGCAGAATCTAAAATTTTAGGGGATGCTTGTAATTTATAGATTTTCAGTGTAGGTTTGAAATTTTCAAGCATTTTCTGTGAGTTTTAAAATTTTGAGCTTAGTTTTGCTAATTTTGAAAAGTTTTGTATTGTTTTTTTCAAAGTTAAAACTTTTAGGATGTTGATTTTCAGTTTATTGGTTTCGTTTGAAACTCTTATTTTTTGTAAATTTATAATTTTTATGGTGTTTTTACAAGTATTTATAGTTTTGGGTGTTTTCTCAGAATTCTAAATCTTTTGGGGTTGTTTGTATCTTCTGAAATTTCATTGTAATGTTTCAGATCTGAAATTTTAAGTTTATTTTTAAACTTAGTTTTGTGGTGTTGGGGTAAATTTTAAAATTTTGAGGGTGTTTGTTGCAAATTTGAAAGTTTTGGGTGTTTTTGCAGAATCTAAAATTTTTAGGGGCTGGTTGCAATTTATAGATTTTAGTGTATGTTTTAAAATTTTCAAGCTTTTCTGTAAGTATTAAATTTTTAGCTTGTTTTGTTAAATTTTAAAAGTTTTGGGTGTTTTTGCAAAGATAAAATTTTAGGGGATGTTTTTATAAATTATAATTTTCTTGGGGTTGTTTATATCTCATTGAATTTATTTTAGATATGAAATCTCCTTGAATTTGATGTTGGTTGTAATTTTAAAAAGTTAAACGTGTTTTCCATAAATGTGTTAAGTTAAAAGGTGTTTTGTGAAAAGTGATGAACAGTGAAATGTGAACAGTGATCTCAGACGAAAATGAACGGTAAAATGTGAACAGTAACACCTCTAGGCCTTTTTATATATATATATAGAGGAAACGGTAAAATGTGAACAGTAACACCTCTAGGCCTTTTTATATATAGAGGATATAACATAGATGGAACATTGCAAGATTTTAGTCTATTTGTAATGCTCACGGTTTCGTTTGTGATGCCCAATTTTTTTATTGTTGCAGACCTGCCCAAACCCAGATTGAGACAAGTGGGTCGTTTCGACCCAATTGTGACTTTACGAGTAAAGGATTCCAATTTTTACAGGTGAGGTATCCTAGTCGAATTCATACTCTTCATGTTAAGTTGGAATTTTCAATATTATTTGAGAAAATAATATTCATCTTTATTATTTTGAAAAACTGCATCTCTGCAATTAAAAAAACTACAATATTGTAGTTAGAAAACTTCAGTAAACCACAGTATGCAGGCCTATAAAAGGGTGAAAATGATGCATGTTTGAGGGGTGAGCAAAGAGTAGAGAATAAAGGTGAAAAAAAAGCTCTTTGAATTCTATCTCCCTAGAGAAGCAATCTCCTATAAATCTCTCTTCCAGTATCTATATGTTGATAAAGTTTCGGAATGATCCTTTGGCCTGCAACCAATGATCATTGCAGAGTATTTTATACCTGAATTATTTTGGGAGATAAATTTATAGTAACCCTTGCAGATATTGGGGCAGATATTGTCTTAAAGACAAAGGGAAATCAAATCCCTTAATTCAAATGTTGAAACATTACTCCTAAGTCCACTACAAACAAACCCAAAATCTAACAATTTTGCATGCATGCAGATTGCACTTTGGTGTATTCTGGCTTCAAATCCCCTGGTTATCACTACAAAATAGTTGTAATACCCAATTTTTTCATAGATACTAATTATGTATTCATGTATGAGGGTTTTATCTTAAGGCCCACTTTGTTTTTCTTGTTTTTTTTTTCCTTAGAAAGGCCCATTTAGCCTTAAAGCCCAAAGTTATTAGAACTACATTATCATTAGGGTTTTATCCTCATATAAGTATCAGCAATCATACCTCTCGTCACGAAAAAAAAGAGCCGTATCTTTGTAACCATGATTCCACGTTTAACTAAACGGATAGAAATTCATAACAAACCCTCCCTCATATACGAGAAAATCTCTAACCGACTATCTCTATCTAAAAAAAAATCACCTCCTTAAATCTTTCTCCTATCAGAGTCTCCCCCTTTATCACGGAAAGAAAAAGAGAAGAGAAGGCAGCGACGGAAGCTTAGGAGGAGAGAGAAGGGTCTTTGCTTGTAGACATTTTAAGTGGTGTATGATCTGTTTTTACATGTACAAATAATGTTATGCCTCTTGGGCCTTCGTTTATAGTTAGCTTTATAGATGCATGAGTTCTAGTTCAATATATACCCATTATATGTTTCTCCTCTACTCATAACTTTAGCTATGATCTCTTAGATATTTTTTATATTATAGATGATTATGATAATTCATGGCTGTGAGTTGTTGTCATCATAGTTTTCTCTCCCAAGTGAGTATTTCTTTATACATATGTTAACTATTCTTGCTCCTGTTTACTAGATGAAGATTTATATAAGCAAGTCTTTATAGTAAGATATTGATGGGTATTTCAAGTAGCTAGTTAGAATATTAAAATATTTGATTTTTGTATCAACCATAGTATTTGTTGATGGTTTAAATCACACAGTCAATTGCTTTGAAGTTTGAAGATGATTAGGGTCCGCTAACTTCTCCGAATATTTGGTTTTGAGATAAGCTATTCTTCCCTGCATAAGTAAAAGTTCGTAAGAGGGCGGGTTGGTTTCCCAGTTGTTCCTCAGGCGATCAAGTCGAGGAGTGCTTGATTGGAGAAGTAAATAGGGCTGTGGAAGTTCTTAAGTGCGTGATGAAAAAAAATCTTTGAAAAATGCTTACCCTAGTGCTAAGAATAGTCCCTCTATTTATAGGAGGTAATAGAGGGGTGGTTTGGTAACCGACCGGTATGGGGTGAGTCGACATTTTATTCACAGTGTTGGGCTGGTGGAGAGTCCTTCCGACAATTATTGTGAAGTGACTGGAGGCATGGTGTGCCAACGTGGTCTGAGGTGTTATAAAGATCTTTAGGGGCGGAGAAATAATGTCTCGATCATGCATTTAATGTGATGGCGACGAGCTATCGCCAGGAGCCCGAGATAGTTATCGTCTTTCTACTGGTTGTGTGTCGAGAAGAACCGCCTTTTGAGTCGTCTTTCACGAGAAGTCGGCCAAGGAGGTGGTCGGATGGGTCGCTCATTGAGTCGGCCTACCAAGGAGGCCGACATGTACCTCCTTTCTAGTCGGTTTCGAGATGTCATTCCGAGTCGTCATTTGGGGATTCGGTTGTCTCGGTGACGAACTGATTGGATTATGTATTTAATGCGGGATACTTGTCTGCTATTGAATGAAGATTATTATTTGGTAATTGAAGTGTTATAATAGTTGTCCCCTTTCGCTTGGAGTTGGCGTGAGCCAGTCAGTGAAATAACGATGGCCTGGCGAGTCATTAGACGCATTAATGAGGAGAATCGGATAGTCCTTTCAGATCGGACGTGGTGGCGTCATCGAACACCTTTAGACTGTTGTCACCTCGCGTTTTGAGCCAGATTGCAGGCTACTTAAGGCAGACGTGCCTTACCTCGATTGAAGTGAGGGCACTTCGAATACTGAAATCGATTTGGTTCGTTGATTTGAATCTTATCCGACCACTGTGGTCTTGTGCATTACCGCATTCTGCGGCCTATAAGTAGGCCGGTAATGCGTGGAGGCTATTGCTCTCCAAAATTCTAATTTTAAACCCTTAGAGTGCTCTTACCATCTTCTCCGGTGATTTCTCAACGCTAGACAAGAATTATTAGTGGAAATCGATTCGAAGGTGACATTGTCACAGTTGAAATTGCTCCGCGGGAGATTCGATATCCCTCAGACCTATAAATTGACGGCACCGACGAAGTCACAGGCGATTTTTGACCACGATGAAAATCGGGATCCGCTGTACCTCAAACATTTGGAGTGCAGCTTGCGTTTTCCCCTACATCCCTTCCTTCGCAGTGTCTTTACAGCTCTGGGGGTGTCTCCGATGCAGATGAAACTGAACGCCATTACGACTCTAGTGGGGTTCGTGGTCATCTGCCATTGGCTGGAGGTCAAGCCGTCTTTGAGCATTCTGGGTCATCTAATTGGTGTCAGGGTGCACCAAAAGGATGCCCACTATTACTTCCAGGTAGTGGGCAAATTCAAGATTATTGTCGATCCCCTCGAGTCAAACAAGGATTGGAAGAAAAAGTTTGTCTGGGTCTTGGGGGACGACTCAGAATTAGGCTGTTCAAATTGGCCTGAGATCATAAGAGAAGTTCTGTTAGTGGGGAATTTGTCAAATGCCGAGAAGCACGCTTTGAATCTAATCAGGTCGTACACCGGCTCTCGAAAGATGGAGCATCTGCTCGACAACTCCGTTCTGCGGGTGGTCGGTGTTCGCGGTGAAAGTCGGGATGATTGTCATTGCTTGAATTTGTTAAACCTTTATGGAATTACAAACGAATTCAAGAAAATAAAACTAAGTCTTTTTAGAAGACCCAATTACAATGAAAATCAAATAAAAATTATAACTTTCTTTCACCAAAACAAACGCGGGAACCGTTTATTGGCTCCTCGCCATGGAGTGTCTTTGCCCGTGTGGGACTTTTTCCACTGTGGACCGCCCTGATCATGATCCGAAGAGATCTACGGTAAAAGGAATTATTTCACGAAGGAAATAATAGCCCAAAGCGAATGAAATCGACCAAGCGAGATCAAAGCTCTTCTCGGGATCAAAAACAAAGTTTTGATCCGGAGGAAACGCGTGTAGATCTGAGATCTGATCTCTCGAACCTTTTTTGAGGGGATTATCTCACGAAGGAGGATAATAGCCATGGGGATTATCTCACGAAGGAGGATAATAGCCCTATAGAGTTCGCCGAGATCTGGATCTGGTGTCGAAGAAGATCGGTCGTCGCTCCCGAGTTTAGATCTGATGTGAGAAGGCAAATTGGCAGAGCTTCGGCTTCTCCAAAATTTTTAGATCCGTACAAATGAGCACCCCTCCTTGTATTTATAGGATTTCAAGTGGATGCGGGTCGAACCGGGTAAAAGCCCAAGAAACCTTGGTGTCTCGGTGACCGAGACACCTCTAGGTGTCTCTCGTTCGCCAGACACCTCTAGGTGTCTTAGTTGGCCGAGACACCATCAGGTGTCTCGCCACCGAGACACCACTTGGTGTCTTGGCATTTGGCGAGACACCATTTGGTGTCTCTTTTGGCCGAGCCTCCCGTGGATTTTCTCCGGTCATTTTCCGAAGCTTGATTTGATTCCGACTCGTCGATATTCGTTGACTTGCAAACTTTGTACGTGGGTTCATCCCATTATTCACACGTGATTCGTCGCTTTGTTGGTTTTAGACATTTTGTTGACTCGGTTTATTGACTTGGACGCTTCATCGACTCGCTTTATGCGCTTGCGTCGCGGTCACTCGTCGTCACACCACCAACGGTTCGTTACTACGTCGTCGGATGGATCGTTAATCGTCAACCCATCGTCACAAGCTATGTTCGGGGACGTATAGGTAATTTTTGACGCCTACAGATACCCCCTCCAAAGTGTTTCGGTCTCGCTCTTTTATAGAAGAAGCCGAAATACTTTGGATATGATAGGCCCCAACCTTCAGTCGGTGTAACGGGACCTGAAAATGGCTTCGAATCTTGACTTCTCCAATTCTTTCGGACTATCCAGTGATTTGTAGGATGACTGAAAGTGTCACGGTGCTGCATATATTGTCTGACCGCTGTTTGAAGTCTTGAATCAAAAACCGATGAACGAATTTTCCTATTTTAGCTTGCGTTGATGAGTTGTCGTCGAACTGACCATCTAATTTCGTGAGGCTTAACCTTGAATTGGCGAATTTTTCCGCTTCGCCGTGAGAACTCCACTAGCGGAGGAATTTTCTTGAGATTTTTAATTGGTGAACTCTCTTTCACGACGCGTTGACCGGCGTCAGAATTTTTTTCTTGAAATCCAACCTTCAATCGGTGATTTTCCACTGCGATGCGTTGTCCGGCGTCAGAATTTTGAACACAGTGGGTGTAAATTAGGGGTTGTCGAGTTATCCTTAAGAATATAAAATATTTTTCAGGAACTTCTCGATAAAATAGGAAATAGTTTATACTCATGTACTTTTTGGAGTTGTTGAGTTATCCTTAAAATATAAAATATTTTCCAGGAACTTCTCAACAAAATAGGAAATAGTTTATACTCATATACCTTTTTTGGAGTAAATAGCCACCATGGGGGGAGATCGAGGGTTGTCGAGTTATCCTTAAGAATATTTTATAAAAATATTCTCCAGGAACTTCCCGACAAAAATAGGAAATAGTTTATACTCATATACATTTTTGGAGTAATTATGAGGCTCGCATAATTCGAACCGGATAAGAACTAACCCTTAATGGGTGATGATCCCATTGAATAATTATTCAGGACCTTTCCGAATATGTGAGAGGGAAAAAGAAAGGAAGGAGTTCATTTTAGGAAACCCACCCCTCCTCCTCTGGGATTGGGTTGAATCCTTCGATTAGGATTTCTTCTTTTCTTTTTTCTTTTTTCTTCCTCCTCCTATTTGGACTTGGGCAAACCAAATCTTCTCTTCTATAAATAGGACCCCCCATCTCTCTCTTTTTTTTTTTTCTTTTTTTTCCTTTTTTGTTCTGGTGAAACCTCTTCCTAGGGTTTTTTCAACAAACCTTCTCCTTTTGTTTCTCTCTTTCGCTCTCATCTCCCTAAACTTCAGCGAGCATCCAAGGTTCAGGTCTCTCTTTATTTTGATTCAAGAACTCGCCCAAATCCTTGTGTTATTTAGATTCGAGGCCCTTCAATCTTTTCTTCAGATTTCAGATCTGGGTCCCTCGAGTTTTCTTCCAGGTAAATCCTCCACAACTCTTGCATATTTGGCTTTTATTTCAGCATAAACCTATGAGTATGCATGCAAGGGTTTAGGGTTTGATTTCATGCCTCAAATTAGGATTTTCGAGGGAATTTACATGAAATTGAAGGATTTTATCAATGAAAAAGGGCTGAAATTTGAGGGGCTTTTATGCAAAAATTGGACTGTAATTTGAAGGGTTGGTATGCCAATGATTGCTGGGAATTCCTAAATTTTTGTTTTGGTCAAAATTTGGGGGGGGGTATATGCAAATTGTGGCTGAAATTCAGGGGGTTTTGTGCAAAAGATCAAATTCAGTGGTTTTAGGCAAAACCAGCCCAAAACTTTGGATTTGAGGCTTATTTAGATGGCTGGAAATTTTTGGCTTTAAAGATGACTAAGATGGCTAAAATTCTGATTTGGTCCCAGGGGTATTTTGGTCATTTTACTGCCAATTTTGGTTAAGAGGGGTTTTCGAGCAAAATTTGAACCTGATGTTGGCGCGTATGCCCCTTGTAGGTTTAATTAGAATTTGACCAAGAAATCTCATATATTTTCCTAGGATTTTTGGTTCAAAACTCATAATTTCCCTTTATGTTTCGGATTTGACCCGTCAGGTTCCTTTTTGCAGGTCGAGATGTCATCGGGGAGGTCACGCGCTCCGAGGAGCCAGCCAACCACCCCGCCACCTGAGAGTGTGCCTTCATCACTTTCTGGTGAGATTTTTCCAGTTCTTAAGCATTCAAAATTCACATGTAGCATATTGCATCCCGCTTTGTCCTCCTTCGTGAGGTTGGGAAGAGCCGATTCTCCTTCGCGGAGGGTCGCCGCTAAAAGATGGGTTTTGCTTGGTCAGCACCTATCTTGAGGGGACGGTTCCATGCCGATGCCTCAGAGGGCGGGTATATTGTCGCTTTCTGCGTGCGATGATATACATTGCCTTATAAGTGCATAATGCAAACGAATCATCTCACCCGCTATAAGGCACGCTGACTTCTATCTCGTAGGTTTGCGAGATGAGTTCTACACTCATATGACTCAATCTACCGAATATTTATTACTGCTTTCAGCTGAATACCCTCCGAGCATTCCCTTCATGTTGACGGACGCCGTGGCAGCACTATGCTACATCCCATTATTCACGCCTATTTCCTTACCTCAGCCCACTCTGTACATCGGTGGAGACTATCCAAGTGATATGCGGAGGGGAGTCCTCGGCCCTTTGTATTGATCATAGACGCCACTTGTGAGAGACACCGCTTCACTCAATCTTTGAGGAAAATGCATTACTTGTTCGGCGATTCAGAAAAGACCGGATGCGCCTTTTATCGCCATGAGCGATGGTTGCATAAGGATGATGGAGGGCATCTCAGATTACCCGGATACATCGTCACGAATGAATTGAGGCGCGTCGCGGACTCGGGAGATATCATGGCACTTAATCTGATGAGCATGACCATGTTCACAGGGTATATTACCCACCGTGATCCCGGTTCGCCGAAAGGAATCGCATTTATCGCTGGCCCCGTGTGTTGGGATTAGACACACCTCCCTCGTGATGAGCTATTCACCGCGCCATACTTACGTGAACCGCCTCAAGCCGGGTGAGAAATGCCCGCAATGGTCACGCTTAACTTTGGTTGGCTTCACTCTTCAGATATGCACTAGTGGGCTCGTATGACTACACTGCATTTTGGCCAATGGGGAGGGAGTTGCAGCTCAGTTTTACACCATGATTCGTACCACGATGTGGGTCGGGTTTGCCAGACTAATCACTTCCTCGCTGCTTGCCCGGAGCTCTATGACCCGGATTCAATACTTTTCGACCAAACACGGAGAATTGGGGTTATCTCTTCATGAGATGCACCGAAGCTTCCGGGTTCACCGATGGGGAAGATGCTATACCAGAGTATTTTCCTCAAACCGTGAGCCGAAGTTTGTTGAAAGATCGCATGCCGGTCGCTACGATACTCTATGGGATCTTACTCCACTATCATATTTCTTTGTCGATGATCGGCTACTAGCCAAGAAGACTGCCAATTGAGCCTGGGCAGTCGCAACTTACTTGTTCGTGCATTTGAAAGCACTCAGCGTAGGCAATTTGCTAATGCCACCGCTCACTCCTTCCGAGGTTAACGAGCTAACCAGAAACTAATGCTCACTCTTATACCATCAGTAGCACCGATGGTGGTTTTCAGTGGGACCAAATTCAAGACATTCCTGGCATGCAATTGCCGATTGAGCCGATGACTTCTTAGTCGCCACTCCCCGCAATATGGTTGAAGAAATGCGCGGGTAACCAGACACCGTGAGGCATTGCCATTAGAAGTGCTCTATCCTCGTTCAGCCTTGCTCGCCAAGAAAGAACTTTCCTTCTTCCCAAGAATGGTAGCTAATATTCACCGTGGGCTTCATCAAATAGTCGGTCTTCACCTGTGGGAGGGTAAACCGACGCAAATTCCTCTTGCCAAGGTGGAGTCCATATACTTATTTGATGGCGTGGTTCATCCTTCACCGCCGATATAATGTCGATGCCGAAAGTACCGCTGCCCAATCCATCCCCTTGCTACAATCGTTAGAAAATTACAAGTGGAAGGGGTGAGATTCCCGAGATAAGAAAGCAATTGCAGATTCACAAAGATTGGGTTTTCTCCAGATGTCTCGGTTCTCTTAGTCAAGACGGGCGAAGTCTTTGCTCGATGAGGAGAGGCCGAGGGCTTAACCGACTTCTTGATGTCGGCCGTCAATTGGTCAGATGAACATTCTACGTTACCGGACATTCCGTGAGGATGAGTGCTTCATCGAGTCATACCTACCATGTCGATTCGCTCGCCAGTTTGGTTATGACCAACTTTATGTTGGTAATCCAAATCGGCAATTTCCGCCTTAGACGGATTGGTGGACGGCGTACGGGCATGGCTATGGAGCGGCGGGGTATACGTCGTCTGTAGCCTTCGAAGTTCTAACGTAGGCTTGAGTCGATATTTTTGTGCCGCGCGGGTTGTTAGCAGCCTAATGAACCCGCTGTGAGGCCCATTGTAGAGTTAGTGGTCGAAGAGGCCTCGCTGACACCGGTTGTAAGGCCGCCTCGTCATTTGGATGAAGCAACGCAAGACTACAAACTGATAAGGAAGAGGAAGAGACCTTTAATTCCTCAGACGGTGAGTCGAGGTGAGATCACGGTCATGAGGAGGATTTTGGGACAGGTTTGCCAACACCTCACTCTTTTTCTCTTTCCTCTTTTAGATTTATTGGTCCTAACACCAATTTGAAGCTTGATTATCACATTTTAATGACATTTTATACCCTCATTACCTATGTTATATGAATAACGATATTACTAATAATCATTTTATCTTATTTTGCAGGCTAATAAAGAAATAATGAATAAAAGCCCAAATGACTCAAATTCTCACGAATTTCTACCTATATTTGAAGCCCAAATCGAAGACAAACAAAGGTCCAAGATACCAAATTGATCCAAGAGAAATTTGAAGAAAAATCAAGAAAAGACAAATTAGGTTGGGAACCAATCGGTTGACCAACCGGTTGGCTAATAGGTTAGCTAAGTCGGCCAACCGATCGGTTTGCATTCAATTAATGGTGGATTTCTCTTCCTTTTGGCTAGGTTTGATCCAATGGTTCACATCAACTCCGTTGGGCTATAAATAGGGAAGTGAGGGTTTTGAGTGTGAAATATTTTGTAAAACTCCATTTGGAGAGGAGGGTCACTCTTAATTGAGAGACCTTCCAAAATTGTAACTTTTGTTACACAATAAATGAAATTTTTCACCTTTAATTTCCTTTCTCTTCTTCTAATCCAAGGACCAAAAGGAGGATTAGATTAAGATCGAGGAGTTGTTGGTTTCTATTTTATTTCTTTTTCATTTTCTTTCTTGTTCATTTATTGCTTTGTAGCTTAGATTTACTTTCATGCAATTTAATTTCATGCAATTTACTTTCATGCACTTTACTTTCATGCAATGTATTTAATTCTTGTATTTACTTTCTAGAATAGATTTTTCTTTTCTTTAATTCACCTTGAGGCTAGAACCCTCTGAGAATTACCATTTTCTAAGTGTGGAGCCAATATTTGTGGGATCCTAGAGATTGTTTGAAACTAGCTAACAAATCCAACTCATTCATTTGAGATTGAGATAAGCTAAGTGGATCTACTCTAGATTCCTCATATCTTTAATTAATCCTCCATACTTTACATTCTTTATTTTCCACTTATCCTTGCTTTTCATTTGTTGTTATTTTCCTTTATTCTCCTCTCTTGATTTCATTGATTTTTACTCTCTCAATCTCATTTCCTCCATGTGCATATAATCTCAAACCTAGTTTTGTTATTATGTGCATATAACCACAACCACATTCTCAACTTCATTTTCTCCTCCTTGCACATAATCCACAATCCACTCTCTTATCTCCTCACCACCACTTTCACCATTTTATCACTTTAGTTTTATTTGAATAAACTCCTAATTGTCACGCCGATAATTTGAGAACCAAACTTGAGCAAAACTCTTCCTACTTCCGCCTCGGGATCGATAATCTTTTATACTATAACTTGATAAAGGTTGTATACTTGCAACTTAGGAGGTAATCATTTATTTCCCATCAAGTTTTTGGCCGCTGTCGGGAACGGTGCATAAGTAGGATTTTGATTAATTTTGGTTCCTTAACTGTGTGTTTCTTTGTGTAGGAACTTGGAACTTGAAGATTAAGAGTTGAAGAATCAAGATTGAAGATTTGCCTCCAATGAGGCTTTGATAGCTTTTGCGGGTAACTCTTCTTCTTGTATTTTCAATTCCACCCTTTAGATAGTCCATTCACATTAGAGACAATTAGGATAAAAAAAAATTAAAAAAATTTACTCTTGTCGACCCTAATAAACTTCATTTCTTTGATTGTCTAATTATAATAAAAAATAAATAAATAAAAGATTTTTATTTTTGCATCCTTTTAGTTGCTTTTAATTCAGGGTTGCATTTCATATAATAGTAGGAATTCACCAAGTGATTTGAGCATCTTGATTTGGCATACATTTGAAAATATCTTAAGGGCAAAACCCCTAATCAAGATAAGGTGAGGGATTTCATCACCCTTTCCTTAGCCCAAAAATCACTAATTCCTCACTACACTTACCCAAGCCTATTAAAATTTGATTAGACTAGCCCCTAAGGATTGAAAGCTCATTAAGGAACAAGAAATCCTTAAGTGAACCGTCCAAGTTTATTTGGATTAATTGGTGTCTAAGGTAAGGTTTAGGGGTTATGAAGGCTCGAAAGGAAAGAGGTACTTAATTGATCTTTGATCTCCCTCTAGTACTATCCTTACCGGCTAACTACCCAAGTAAACTTTGATCTTTTCACTAGGGAATTTTGGTTAGGTTCGGTCTGTCAAGTTTAGGCTTAACCCTAGAGTTAGGTGATTGGAGTGATTGCCTTGATTTATTTTAGTTAGTTTTTCCTTATTTTTTTCTCATCATCTTCTTAACTTTTTATCTTGTCCTTTTCAAATAAAAAATTTTGATTTTGGTGTATGCAAACTTGGGTTAGGGATAATACTAATCGCTTAATTCGCTTTTGATCCATCTCTTGAACCAAACGAAATGGCTAATACCAACCCACTTTCTTCAAGATGTTTGTTACCCCACTAGAAATGCAATCCCTCTTGCATAAAACTCCCCGAGGTAAATGGAACCAATTTTGAACTTCGATCGCATTTCATAAACATGCTTCCCAAATTCTTAGAGTCGAAACCAAGACGATACATCTTTATCTCAATTTGAAGAAGTTTGCCTCATGATTAAGATGAGGGACTTAACTAAGATGCGATCAAACTCTCGATTTATTCCATTTGCCCTTAAGGACAAAGCCAAAAATGGTCAGATAGCTTGCCCACGATTCCATCTCAACTGGGGTGAATTTGTAAAGCTTTTCCAAATTTTTTTCCTATCCACAAAACAATCAAGCTTAGAAACAAGATTCAAAATTTTAAAATTGTCCTGAGAACCTTTTTGAAGTATTTTGACAAATTCAAAGATCTTCTTATCCAATGTCCTCACCATGGTCTTGAAAAGTGGCGATTATGGCAAATCATTTATGAAGGATTGGATTATTCTTCAAAACTTCTTTAGAGTCAATGTGTCAAGGGGATTTCATGAAGAAAAATGCGATGAAGCTTGGGACTTTTAGAGAGTTTATCCGAGAAAACCATGCAATGGGAAATTGTGATGACCGTTTCATCGGGCCTCCCAACCCAAAACCGGTCTTTCCTTAGAAACTAACATAGCCTCTCAAGCGATGGCTACAATCATGTAGGTTAGAAGCTTTAGAAGTCAAAGAACGAGCCCACTCAAATCAACCAAGTTTCACCAGTTGTCATAACGTCGTCTCCATCTCATGTTTCGAGGAATGCTCCTTTTAGGATCTCGTCACCACTAGGTCGATAACGCCGTGATTCCAAAGTCCTAATGATCCATTTTCTCCAACCTACAATCCGTGTTGGAGAAATCATCCAATTTTGCATGGAACTGTGTAAACTACTCTGAAATTAAAATTTCACTCCTCTTCAACCCAACAATTTCTAGGGCAATACAGCCTCTCAATTTTCAACAACCAATCTATCCTTTCAAAATCGCTCCTCATCACCAATCAGAAATCACACTCCTCAAATTGTTGATCATGATAACGCCTTAATGTTCTCGAAAAGGGTCTAGAAACTTTGATTAAAACTCTACACGCATCACTTAACTTATTGACTCAAACATCAAACACGTGAATTCCTTCATGCAATCAACCGCAAACTCACTCCAACACTCAAGCCAGCTAAGTTAGAAACCCAACTTGGTCAACTAGCTAATGCCATGAGTGAGAGAGAAAAGAACTTTTCTCGAAGTCAACCCGCGCTCCAACCCGAAGGACGGGATCAAGTTCAACCTACTGAAGTCAAGAATGCAATCCATTCACTACGGTCGTAGACAGTCGATAATCGTTAGAATGCCTCTAAGTGAAACCCTTGAACCGTAACAAATTCCTCCTTCTCGAGATCTTTCTACTGTAAATCACACCTTCGATGACCTGTAACCTCGAACTGAACTGAGTCTAATCAATTTAAACCAGCTTGCTCCTTACCCTGATAGACTCGCATCTAGGAAGCACTCCTCTCGTGAGGAGAAAATTCTAGAGACTTTCAAGGTGTTAAGGTCAACATTCTCTTTAGATGTCATTGAACAAATTCCTTCTTATGCCAAATTTTTAAAGGAATTATGTACCAAAAAGAGGCAAATAAATGTTCCAAAGAAAGTCTTTCGGCCAATATCGCTGAAGTCCTCCTCAAAGTCTCCACTATTGAAACATAAGGATCCGTGCTGTCCTACCATCTCATGTATCATTGGTAATACTCAGATTGATAAGGCTTTTAGACTTAGGGGCCGCGTCAACTTGCTTCCATATTCAATCTACCAACAACTAGGTGTCGGGAACCTAAGCCAACTAGATGCACACTTCGCTAGTCGATAGATCTGTTAAGATCCCTATGGGTGAAATAACGATGTATTGATAAAGCGTTGGAGACTTTTTTTCCTCGTTGATTAGGTCCCGAAACGCAACCCGTTCCAATCCCAAAGGACGATACCCGTGATCGGGAAGACCGCTTTTAGCCACTTCTAATGCTCTCATCAACCAGAACCGGGTCACAGAAGCCTTTTGGGAATCCGGATCCGAACTTAATATTTTCAATCCAGAAATAATATCGATAATCAAACTTTCAAATCAATTACATCCAAGAAAGTTTAGTAGAGAATGAATCACATTAGTTTTGAGGAAATCTTTCATGAGGAACTGAAATCTAAAAATTCGTGATTTGATTTTCCAAAATGAGGAAACTGTGTTGAATACATGCCTTTTGAATGCAACATTCAAGAACTTTTTTCGATGAGCTTAGATTTTGAGAGCAAACCAAAAATGTCAAATTTTCATTAATCAAAAATCTAAGTTCAAAATGCATAACACCAATAAGACCTACCTTAATTTGTCGCGAAACACATTGCAAACCTTGGAATTTTCGTAATTTGAGAACATCATTGATTATATCATCTTGAAATTCTTTTAAATTTCTGGGTAGAATTTTCAGCATATGTAGGATTTAATGTAGAATGTGAGCTTCTCATGTTTCATCTTTTATTCTACATTTTTATTTTTTGTCCCACAATAATAATAAAAGAATTTATTCTTCTCTCATGTGAGAGTTTTTGTTCTTTTCTATTTATATTCAAAAAAAAGAGAATAAATTTTTGACTTCACCTTCTCATACCTAAGGTAATTCCAGCATCTTTATCATTGTTAAGTCGACCAACAAATGTAAGTGCTTCCATTCTTATCCTTTTACTTTTGTGTATATTAGAATTTGCATTGAGGACAATGCAAAATTTAAAGGGTGGAATTAGTCATTTTTATCTTTATCTTAGTTATCTTTTTTCTTTTTTCTTACCATTTTTTTCTCTTTCATCATAAAAAAAAAAATAGTCACTTGCCAACATAATAGAGTTGATTAATAATTGATCAAATTGATAGAATTTAAATCCCTAGTTAGTTCTATACTCAAGTTTACCTTTATGATAACTCCAAATAAATTTCTTAAGAAATGATTTTCAAGTAGTATAATTTTACTTAAGTTTTAACTTAGATTTTTAATAAAGTAATGGAATTTTTGCATGCCTAACTTAGAGTTGAAAATAATTTTTCAAGTTGTCTTGATCCAATATTGTTCGGAATATATATACATATACACATATATATATTATAATTAACTTAATAAAAGAAGAAAAATTTCTCTAAAATCATTGGTGGTTCTATTTTACTGCTCCTAAGTTGACCGAGAGTAAGCCCGAGGAGTATTTCTATACTTAATGACCTAAGCCCAATTGGGTTGGGATTCATTGGCCCAAAACTCGCTAAATGGTCACTTAGAAAGTCTGACAATTAAAGAACAAAACCACCAAGGAATAAAGAGTTAAAAAAAATTGTCACACTAATCATGTTTTTATATATAGTTATATTTGTATATGTTCTTGAAAATTAAATGGATTTAAAGACTTGAAGTTTGTTTAAAACAAAGAGTTAGCATGTTCTTTTCAAAACTTTCAATTAAATTTTGAGTTAAACTTGGTTTTGTATAACTATAATGAAAGGATTTTCTTAAGAAAATTACATGGAGTTATGATAAAAATATTTTCTTGAGTATTAACCAACTTCAATTGGAATGTTTGAAGATATCAAATGAATTAATTATTTTATTAACTTCTTTAAATTGGCAAGTTGACTGAATTTTGTGGGTATATTCATCAGAAACCCTCATGAGACTACAACTCGTCCACTAGGGTAACCTAGGGGTTTAAAGGCTTGTTGTATGTGCTAAATACAACCGCCATTCCTAAAAGTGAGTTAGGTTTTCTTTTTATTTTCTTTGCTAGAGGACTAGCAAAAGTTTAGTGGGGGTATTTGATTATCACATTTTAATTACATTTTTATACCCTCATTACCTATGTTATATGAATAACGATATTACTAATAATCATTTTTATCTTATTTTGCGCTAATAAAGAAATAATGAATAAAAGCCCAAATGACTCAAATTCTTCTGAATTTCTACCAATATTTGAAGCCCAAATCAAGACAAACAAAGGCCCAAGATACCAAATTGATCCAAGAGAAATTGTGAAGAAAAATCAAGAAAAGACAAATTTATTGGAACCATCGGTTGACCAACCGTTATTAATCATAACCGACGGCTAACCGATCGGTTTGCAATGCATTCAATTAATGGTGGATTTCTTCCTTTTGGCTAGGTTTGATCCAATGGTTCACATCAACTCCGCTGGGCTATAAATGGGGTGAAGGCCGAGGTTTTGAGTGTGAAATATTTTGTAAAAACTCCATTTGGAGAGGAGGGTCACTCTTAATTGAGAAGACCTTCCAAAATTGTAACTTTTGTTACACAATAAATGAAATTTTTCACCCTTCAATTTCTCTCTTTCTTCTAATCCAAGGACCAAAAGGAGGATTAGATTAAGATCAGAGTTGTTGGTTTTATTTTATTTCTTTTTCATTTTCTTTCTTGTTCATTTATTGCTTTGTAGCTTAGATTTACTTTCATGCAATTTAATTTCATGCAATTTACTTTCATGCAATTTACTTTCATGCAATGTATTTAATTCTTGTATTTACTTTCTAGAATAGATTTTTTTTCTTTAATTCACCTTGAGGCTAGAACCCTCTTGGGAATTACCCTTTCTAAGTGTGGAGCCAATACTTGTGGGATCCCTAGAGATTGTTTGAAACTAGCTAACAAATCCAACTCATTCTTGTGAGATTGAGATAAGCTAAGTGGATCTACTCTAGATTCCTCATATCTTTAATTAATCCTCCATACTTTACATTCTTTATTTTCCACTTATCCTTGCTTTTCATTTGTTGTTATTTTCCTTTATTCTCCTCTCTTGATTTCATTGATTTTTACTTCTCTCTCAATCTCATATTCCCTCCATGTGCATATAATCTCAAACCTAGTTTTGTTATTATGTGCATATAACCACAACCACATTTTCAACTTTATTTTCTCCTCCTTTGCACATAATCCACAATCCACTCTCTCTTATCTCCTCACCACCACTTTCACCATTTTATCACTTTAGTTTTATTTGAATAAACTCCTAATTGTCACGCGCATAATTTGAGAACCAAAACTTGAACAAAACTCTTCTTACTTTCCCGTTCCTCGTGGGATCGATAATCTTTTATACTATAACTTGATAAAGGTTGTATACTTGCAACTTAGGAGGTAATCACTTATTTCCCATCAAGTTTTTGGCGCCGTTGCCGGGGAACGGTGCATAAGTAGGATTTTGATTAATTTTGGTTCCTTAACTTGTGTGTTTTTCTTTTGTGTAGGAACTTGGAACTTGAAGATTAAGAGTTGAAGAATCAAGATTGAAGATTTGCCTCCAACGAGGCTTTGGATAGCGATTGCGTGGGTAACTCTTTCTTGTATTTTCAATTCCACCCTTTAGATAGTCCATTCACATTAGAGACAATTAGATAAAATTAAAAAAAAAAAAAATTAAAAAAATTTTTACCCTGTCGACCCTAATAAACTTCATTTCTTTGATTGTCGACCATAATAAAAAAAATAAAAGATTTTTATTTTTGCATCCTTTTTAGTTGCTTTTAATTTCTAGGGTTGCATTTCATATAATAGTAGGAATTCACCAAAGTGATTTGAGCATCTTGATTTGGCACACACTTGAAAATATTTTAAGGGCAAAACCCACTAATCAAGATAAGGTGAGGGATTTCATCACCCTTTCCTTAGCCCAAAATCACTAATTCTCACTACACTTACCCAAGCCTCTTAAAATTTGATTAGACGCTGGCCCCTAAGGATTCGAGCTCATTAAGGAACAATTTCTTAAGTGAACCGTCCAAATTTATTTGGATTAATTGTGTCTAAGGCAAGGTTTAGGGTTGCGTATATCCGGAAAGAGGTACTTAATTGATCTTTGATCTCCCTCTAGTACTATCCTTACCTGGCTAATTACCCAAGTAAACTTTGATCTTTTCACTAAGGGAATTTTGGTTAGGAGTCGGTCTAAGTCAAGTTTAGGCTTAACCTAGAGTTAGGTGATTGAAAGTGATTGCCTTGATTTATTTTTAGTTAGTTTTTCCTTATTTTTCTCATCATCTTCTTAACTTTTTCTCTTGTCCTTTTCAAATAAAAAAAGTTTTTTTCTTTTGGTGTATGCAAACCGTTAGGGATAATACTAATCGCTTAATTGCTTTGATCCATCTCTTGAACCAAACGAAATGGCTAATACCAACCCACTGTTCTTCAAGATGTTTGTTACCCCACTAGAAATGCAATCCCTCTTGCATAAAACTCCTCGAGGTAAATGGAACCAATTTTGAACTTCGACCGCATTTCATAAACATGCTTCCCAAATTCTTAGGAGTCGAAACCAAGACGCTTACATTTTCATCTCCTAATTTGAAGAAGTTTGCCTCATGATCAAGATGAGGGACTTAACCGAAGATGCGATCAAACCCGATTTATTCCATTTGCTCTAAGGACAAAGCCAAAAATGGTCAGATAGCTTGCCCACGATTCCATCTCAACCTGGGTGAATTTGTAAAAGTTTTTCTCAAAAAATTCTTTTCCATCCACAAAACGGTCAAGCTTAGAAACAAAGATTCAAAATTTTAAAATTGTCCTGAGAACCTTTTGGAAGTATTTTGACAAATTCAAAGATCTTCTTATCCAATGTCCTCACCATGGTCTCAAAAGTGGCGATTATGCCAAATCATTTATGAAGGATTGATTATTCTTCAAAACTTCCTTAGAGTCAATGTGTCAAGGGGATTTCATGAAGAAAATGCCGGGAAGCTTGGGACTTTTAGAGAATTTATCCAGAAAACAATGCTGGGAACACCGTGATTCATCAGCCTCAATCCAGCTTCTAGAGGTCCTTCCTTAGAGTCAAACATAGCCTCAAGCTAAGATGGCTACAATTCTACGCAGGTTAGAAACTTTAGAAACCAAAGAACGAGCCCCAAATCAATCAAGTTTCTCGCCAAAGTTGTCATAACGCTTTCTACGTACCCATGCTTCAGCAATGTCCACTCTTAGGAAATACTCAATTCTAGAATGATGAATGTCCGATTCCAAAGATCCGACATCGATCCATTTTCTCCAACCTATAATCCGTGTTGGAGAAATCATCCAATTTTGCATGGAATCGTGGTTTTCTGAAATAATTTGCCCAAAGAATCAATCAAATCATCGGCAGATCTAGAATCAAAGTTCCTCTCACAATTTCATGAGGAACAATCTAATGTTACCATGGCCAAACTCCTTTCTAAAAAGCAAAGCGAAAATGAGACGATCAGAGAATACATCGAGAGACATCATAATCTGACATTGCGATGTCGAGATATGCCTCTACCGATGTTACTTTAAACCTGTTGACATAATTTCGTTGGATTGATAGAAGCTCACATGGGTGCCGTTACTGCCCACACATGGAAGAATTTGGTGGAACAAGCTGAGATAGCAGTAAAATCATCAGAATGTTTTAACAAATTTGAGTCCTGTAACAATTTCAACAAAGGCAAATAAGGACAGACCTCCCAATCGAAAGCTAAAGAAACTTTTGCGGTCGAGGTCTAAAATCCTAACAATCAGAGAAGAGAACCAAGAAAGAATATTCCGTGCAATTATTCGTTCAAAGATAAACATATAGTCGCCATCGTTCATGTTCTCAACAAGGGCAATTGGTTAAAGCTTCACGAGCTCGGCCTTGGGAAAGAAGTCGGGAAAGGCCATGACCCCATTGTCTTTATCCGCAGAATATTGGGACACCTGGCGAAGAACTGCTACATCCTCAAGGATAAAATCCAGACCTTTGTTGAGTCAGGGATTCTCAACCTCAAACCTGAGCAAAAGAAAGTTACTGCCAATATGGTAACTCTTCAATTAGACTCCATGTCGAAAATCCAAGCCAAAAATAGTGTTGTCCCCATTCCCCTTTGCAAGATGGAAGTGGTCAACTATGACCATGAGAATCGACAAAGCCAAGGCTAAGTCCCTCTCACTACGGTAAGAGGTGAAATAATGTGGGTACATCCA
>WHSE01000020.1:0-158511 GCA_012295165.1 Asparagus setaceus
TTGATTAAGACAATATGTAAGTGATTAGCTCAACAAGCTAACTTACTGAGCAGTATAAATGAAATAGAACATATCTCCTCTATGAATAAAATGGTTAGCTCCGACTGAGTTCCAAATTCTTTTCGCTTAAGGTAGAAAGAATAAGTACAATACCTCAATAACATCAGTTGGTGAGAGTGCTGATCTCACATTGTTGTTTTCCTGCATGAAATTCGCTACAATATTATGAAAATGAAATTTTTTTCTCCATTCTAACAGAAATAAAACCAATAATTTCGTATATTAATCTAGGGTTTGAAGAGACATTACAACAAGTTTGTAGCCATATTTAAATTCCTTAGCTGACCGCAATACTCGATATTGCTTTAATGCTGACTTCTGTATCTCATTTTCATCCTGTTAAAAGTACATTAACAGATGAACTCACAAAGAAGTTGAGAACTGAGTAATAAAGGTTACATCCAACAAATAAATGCAATTAAAATATCTAAACCTGAACCCGACTGTGTAATGTAGAATGGGAAAGAACAAGATGAATACATAAACTATAAAAATTTAAATAATCTTCAAGTATAATATGCTACCCAGATGGATGTTACAAAGTGAACCAAACTGCACATACCAACAATATATACTGCCCCAAACTTGATATATGATCGAAAATAAAAAAAAATAAGCCAAGCATATCTCAACAAATCAACTCCAATGGGAACCCAATCAACAAACCAACCTTAACCATCATCACAAAAACAAAAAACCCAGATGAAATAGTGCCAGAATAAGCAAAACCCAAGTGAGAAGCAAACACAAAGAGATGAAAGAACTCATAGGGGAAACAAATGAAAAGGGTTTGCACCTGAAAGAGCTCGAAGGGGAATATGAGCGAACACATGGCCTGCATGATTGGTCTGAGATGAGGAAGAAAGCAACAGAGAGCAGCAAGGGGAAGCAGAGAGCATTCTCATTTCATTTATCAATGCTATGGAGATTTTTTTTAATTGTCAGAGATTTTTGGGGTCAAATTGGCAAAGGCCTGCTTGCTCCAAGATTGAGTAGAGGATGGATTTGGAGCATTCAGTGAGATAAAAAAAAATGTTCAGGGGGTTATGTGCAAAGCTCAGAAATTTCGGTGCCTTTCGGCCAAGTCTAAGCCCATCCAATGCAGGTCCAACTAAACTCTTAGGCCCCGATTGGTAAACGCCCTTTACTAAAGGGTTAAGAAAGAGGGATTAAGAAGAAGAATTAACATAATTAACTTATTCGATAATCTAAAGGACTAAATTATTAATCTATTAAATAAGTTTTATTTTAGCTGTTATGATCGCTTGTAGTGTTTGGGAATAACAAGAATTTTGACTATTTTTTTATAATTAGAGGGTTAACTCTTAATTATTCTAAATAAGAGTATTAGTAAACCCCTCATTTTGAGGGATTAACTCATTTTAATCCCTCTAGAGATGTTAGCTTAACTCTTCAGATTTTTACATTTGGCAAATTATAGAGTGTTAACTTATTTAACCTTTGTGTAGATGTTTTTGTTTGGTGAGTTAAGAAAGGGTTAAGACTCATTAACCCCTCACTTAACCCTTTGCCAAACGGCATGTTAGTGCTTCGGGCTAGTTCTTTGTAGTAGTAGGATCCTTTGATGAATTAAAATTGGGTTTTGTAAAAGGAAATATTACTTATTTGTAAGCCAGTTGTGGATTAATATAGAAACACTTTGCATACGACTAGTACAAAGCAAGAAACAAATAGCTTGCAAGCAAATAAAGAACCATCTCCATCTAATGATTTTATATAGGCTAAAATACCGATTGGCATTTTAAATAGACCTAAATGACAATAGAAGCATTTTAAATAGCTCGACTACAATAAGGCCTTATAATTGGCCAAAAGAGACAATAAGGCCCATTTTTCATCGGAGATCATTTACTCCGCCACCCCTCACGCGTTCGACGCCGTGATTACCTGCCGATGTGACAGAGTTGCCGAGTTGGAGAAGGTAGTTGGGAATGTTAAAATAGGGTTCCGATTCAATTTTGGGGAAAAATTAGGCGATTTTGAGCTTAGGGCTTACATAGCGAGAAATCTAAGGAGAAATTGTTGATGAAAGCAAGGGAAGTTGGTGAGGCTAGGGTTAGGCTATTATCGCTGAATTTGGTCGCTCATAATGCCACAATCAAGCTCGAGCTCAAGCTCGAAAATGCAGCGCGCGTTCAAAGTCAAGCACGAGGACTGAGAAATTTGGCTCGTGGGTAAGCAGTAGCTATGGTTTGAATAGTTTGCCATCCATTCAAAGGTGGAATGAAGAAGCAAAGAGTGTTGGGGTGAAGTATTGTCACCGTGGGTAGATTGCGGCTATTACACATCATTCACGATGACAATCTCGGTCAAGATTCTACCGATGTCAAATGAGCAAAGTAAGTTTTTGTAATACTTTAATTTCCTGTAATTGATGAAAATTAAGGTTAATATTGAAGTTGAAGTTTTGGTTATGTTCTTTCAAATTAATAGAATGGTGGTTGCGGATTTTGGGAATGGTTTGATAAACCAACTTGTAATGTGGATTCTCAGTTACTTCCTCTTCTACGAGATGAAATTATCAGCATGAGGAATGAGTTGAAGTTAAAGGAGGGTTTGCTTGCACAAACAAAGACAGAGTTGAGGGGTGTTTATAGTGAAAATGACAAATTCAAAGAAGAGCTCCAATTGTGCCAAAATGAAAATACTTGTTTGGTGGAAGAAGTATGTAAATTGAGAGATGAGATATCTAAATTTCAGAGAAGCAATGAACTAGAGAAGGAAAAATTGGTGTTTCTGAAGAGAGGAAATATCATGCTACTTTTGGTTGTAGTGTTTATGAGTATGTATTTCATTCATGTCAACAATATGGAGATATGATTTGTATATGTAAGATAAATGTTAGTGCTATTGCAATGGTGTATTGTGATCTTAATGAAATGAAAGATGGATTTATATTATTCTCAAGACCGTATGTGTATTATTATTTTTTGAAAAATTTTGGCATGATTTAGCATGTTTTCTCTAATTTATTGGCAATAATACAATGTGCATTATAGTATCCTGTCATATGCTCAAACTTGTTGTCATCCTCATATATTAACAAAATTAACATTCAAATGCTCAAACTTGAATTTCAGACACATATATTAACTAAATCAACATTCATATACCAAAGAGTCTTCACTTTACAAAATATCATTTGGACAAACTTCATAGATTGCTAAAACTTGAAATTCAGACACAAAAGATAATACATAGGTAGACATGTCATGTGGTTGGTGCATTTGAAGCTTGTGTTTGCACTTGGCTTGCATTCTGGGTTGATGTTTGAGTAGAACCATGTAGGATTGTTACTTCATTTGCAGTAGGATCTATGTATGCAATTTCACCATGATCACCATGCCATAGACCATATCCCTCTGGCACCCTAATGTCATTGGATCTCCCTCTGGCCCTGCCTCTTCCTCTTCCTGTCCTACTTCCTCCTTTGACAGCTTGTGTTTGAGTCTCAGCTACACAATAAAAAATAACATTAGTACTAGTAGAGTAGAAATTGCAGTTCAAGTCCTAATAACAATGCCAATTACCTCTGGCCCTTGCTCTATTGGTTATATACATTTGTGAAGCTGGAATAGAGTTTGCCCTTGAAAGATCCTCAAGAGCAGTAATAGTCCTCGTCTTACTTCCTTTTGGTCCCCCTCTTTTCCTTCTTCCAATTGTGCCCTCTTCACAATGAATTTGCTCATTATATGCTTCTTTCAACTTTTTAAGAATTCTTGGTGCAACACCATCAATAAATTTAGGGATAAGCTTAAGTTTTTCTTGCATTCTATCAAGCAAAGCTAACCTAATGTCCTCCAACATAGAAACAATAGGTTTATATCTTGCAAGAAGTATGAAAGAGTTGAATGTTTCAGCCATATTATTGTCTACGCTATCACACTTACTATGGCATTTGAAATGAGACTTACAAAAGGTGTTAGGGTCTCTAGCCATAAAGCCTTCATAAGCTGTTTCAGATAACCTCCTTAGCTTAGTAGCCTCATATGCAAATTCTGGCATTGAGGTGGCCTTAACACATGTCCAGAACTGTTTTTGAAGTACTCTGCCACCATGTTGTTTCCTCCAATTAGAATATATGTGCCTAGCACATTGTCTGTGTTCGACTTCTGGCCAAACCTCGTGAATGGCAGGCACCAAACCCTGAAATTACACATTGATAAGTTAATGAAACATTATAGTTAAAAGTCACAACTAAAAAAGTGAGTGATGATACCTTTTGTTGATCTGAAATAACAGTCCATCCCTTACCATCTCCCATTAATAGATCATTGGACAAAATTCTCAAGAACCAAGTCTATGAATTCCTAGTCTCTCCCTCTACAACTGTCCATGCTATTGGCCACATTTGGTTGTTGCCATCTTTGCCAACCGCACAAAGCAATGGCCTCCACAAGCATGTTTCAAAAGCATCCATCAACTCCAAATACTCTCCTAGCACAAAGAGCAAAGCCGATTTCATTGCTTGAAAACAAACATAGAATCTCAAAATGTTCTTTGGTTTCCTGTTTCTCCTTCATGCACCTTTAGAATACAAGTAGTACCGTGATTGAATCTCAACAATTCTCTCATGTATGGTTTGAGCAAACCATATTGTCTTTTCATTAACCCTTACCTTTGCATTCAAAGCTTTCTCCTTAGCTCTCCCACATTTTCTCGTCACATTCACTTCATAATTTTGGTAAATGTCTTCCATAATTTCACTCGGCCTCATCTTTGGATTTCTTAAAATTTTATCAAGATACATATGAGCAATCCAATTTTCAGTGACTAATCTATTTTTAAAAGTCCTACTGCAGTTATGAGATGGAGCCAAACTTTTATTTGCCAACTACCCTCATCATCACAATCAGTCCAAAGACTCATCTCCCAATGACAAAGTGAACATCCAATGTGGATCCTTTGCTTGTCATTCTTCATATATACTAAATCATAGTGTTGTTGAATTGAAAAATTAAGGATAGCCTCCTTCAACACCTTTCTTGAATTTAACTTTAAACCTACATACAAGAAAACAAGAATGAGTTCTATATTAATTAAGCAATTTGTAAGAAATTCACCAAAACAAAATATAAATACCGCTTCAAGATACACGACTTTCATATCCACATCCTCATTGAATTATTTGTACTGCACTCTTTCTTTCTTTTCCTTCTTCTTCTTGTTAGTAACTACAGGGGGTTCTTCAAGATCAATGTCAATCAAGGGTCTCTCATCATCACTATCTCTTTGTTCACTTTGATATCCTCCCTCATCAGAAGTAAAATAATCAGGCCACTTTGTAGATTCAGGTACTGTGCCTCTATGGCTTGATCTCCCTACATTGAAACCCTTGAACTTATCTTCTGACATTTCATCTTGTGCACTAGTGTATTGTGTGTCAAACTGATTGGTTGTATCTGACACATTGTGCTCCACTTCTTCACCATAGGGGCTTTCCCTAATGTTAGCTTCAATGGCTGCACTAGGTGGCACATTGGGGTGTGTTTGGCTTGAGGGAACATCAACATCATCATGGAGGTCTTCATCATCATCCACCAACATTGCTCCAGATTCAAGGCTATTCTACCATTCATTGCCTTTAGTTCTTTCAAAATCCCCTTATTCTTATGCCTTATTTCATACAACTCCTCATCCTCACTACCTAATGCTTCTAGTGTTTGACTATCTTGAGATTCTACTGAGTCATTACTGTCATATCCATCTCTTTTCTCCTCTCTTCTATCAGTGGCCTCCTCTAGTCCTGCACCAATCTCACTTTCTTTGCTCTGGTTGTTGCCATCAGATGTCTTCATGACATGCTTTTCTTTTCTTCTCTTGTTCTCTGCATTAAACTCATCCACCAATTCAGGATCTTCAGCATCATCATCCTCCAATGCCTTAGTGGGATCAATTTTATAAGTTTCATCTTCCACCGAGTCATCATCATCGCTAGAAGTATTTGCATTTGTTGTCATCCTCACTGGTGATGGATTTGGAATAGTTGCATTTGTTGGGGTTACACCACTGCCTTGGCCTTGTACTAAATCTCTTCTTCTTTTAGGGGTTAATTTCTTTCTCCCTCTTGTTGGAACTACTCTTTTGGGGCTAACTACTTCTGTGTTTTGAGCTTCAGGTGTTGGTTGCACATCTTCAGGAGCTGCTTGCAGAGGGACATCAACTTCTACTGGTATATCAATACTATGATTTGCATATATCTCAATCACTCTATGCCTAAGTGCAACTTCAATCAGTTCTCCAAGGTCTAAGTCTGAAATTAGAGTCTTCAAACCCCCACTTTCCAAGCCTGCGCTAGGTATGGAGTATGTTCGCGAGGAAATTTAAAGCTGTAAAACAAATGTTATCCTTTCCAATTGATTTTAAAGAAAGAATAAATACAACTCTCTCGAATGCAATCTCTCTAACCGACTTAGATAAAAGAAATTACAAATTCCTCGATCGGTTGCCCGATTTACAAAAGAGGAAAGGTCAACGGAGTCCCTTCCCTTTATTTAATCTGGGTTCTTCACGGTAGCGGTGGGAGCTTGAATCTTGTATCCCGTTGACGATCCGACCGTCTTGACTCGTGGGACGAGGTTGGAAAATAACTCGCCGGAGCAAGTTTAGAACTCTGGACGAGTTAAGAACTCTTTGATAGAGTTGATTTTAGAAAAGGATTAGTAATCCTTTTAGCCAAGAATGGTGGAGAAGAACTTGCCGTGCAAGTTTGAAAACTGTAATCGAGTTGAACTCTCTAGGAGAGTTGATTCCAGCAAAGGAGGTCTTCGGTAAAACCTCAATATCTCCAAATCTAACCGGTAGAAATCAATCTCCACCGTTCAGAATTAGGAATGATGAGTGTTGAGGCTTCTCTCCAAGTTTCACTCCGATCAGACTGCGGATGAAGGTCCGATCGTCACGCCGATCACAGCTGCGCGGAAGAAGCCATTATCTGCACCATTGGCTTCGGTAAAACCTCAATATCTCCAAATCCAACCGGTAGAAATCAATCTCCACCGTTCCGAATTAGGAACGATGAGTGTTGAGCTTCCCTCCAAGTTTCACTCGATCAGACCACGGATGAAGGTCCGATCGTCACGCCGATCACAGCTGCGCGAGAGAAACTGGTTCTCTCCCCTTTGTTAGTTCTCCGGCCAAAACCTTTCAACCTCCCTATTTGGCTGTGAAAACCCCCATTATAGGGATTAAAGGGTGTAACTGCCCCTTGAATTGCTCCTCAATGGGGTTTAGTGGTGTAACCACCTTAAATCTCAAGCGGTTTATGAACCGTTCAACTCATGTTTGAATGAGTCAAACGCGGTTCGCGTTAAGCAAGCCTCGCGTCTGCGTTTTGAGCCGAGCAGCGGGCCATGTGAGCCGCGTTTTGATCTTCAACGCTGGGCCATGTGTGCCGCGTTTTGGAAGCCAGCGGGCGTGTGCTGCGTTTTTAGGTTGAAGCAGACGCGTGCTCGCATTTGAAAATGGCGCCGGGCGCCAGCGTTTTGAGGCTTCAACGCGGGCCGTGTGCTCAGCGTTTTGGACTTCGGGCGGGCCAGCCATATGCTCAGCGTTTGGGGCTTGAGCGGGCCGCTATGTTCGTTTGAATTGAAAGCGGGGATGAGCCGCATTTTGAATGAAGAGATCAAAACTTGTGATCTCTTTTCACAAGGATTGTCAACTTGTAATCCTTGTACTCTGGGACATTAGCGATTCTCCTTTGTCATCGTGAAAGTCGTCGACTTGTAACCTTCATCGATAGTAGGCGTATTCGATGAATTTTTACGACCTCTGAACCCTCCAAAGTTTTAAAGTTTGCGGTTGGCGGGACGAGCAAATACTTTGGATATCTTCTTTGTTTGATCACGAGGTATTGCTCCTCATTCGTCTTCAACGAAGTTGTGTCTGCTTTTGCCACGCTAGTCATTCGTCTTGCATGGATGAACTCGGCGTTTTGCCTTTTGAAATACGGGGTGGCCGTAGCGTCTTGAACTTTGCTACGTGGGAGGCGATCCTCGCGATTTGAGGTTGAAACACGGAGATGGCCATCGCGTTCTTTGTTTAAAGCGTGGCAACCCTCGGCGTGGGTGGTCCCGGCGTTTCATGAGTAAAAGCGGGGATGAACCCCATTTTCAACTAAGTCTTTTAGACTTTTCTTTAAGGTGCCAAAAGTATAGTGTTAACTTGGCATGCCTTTCATACTTGTTGTTTGAACAAGCTTTTGGGGACTTATCACTCTATCATAAAGAGTTGATAAATTGATTTTATCATCGAGTGAAATTTTAACTTGATGATGATTTTTGAGGACTTATCGCTCTATTGAAGAGAGTCGATAAGTTGATTTTATCAGAGGTGTGGAGTTAACTTGATAAAGTTGGGTACTTGTGGTTAGAGCAAGATTTTGAGGACCTATCGCTCTATTGAAGAGAGTCGATAAGTTGATTTTATCAGAGGTGTGGAGTTAACTTGATAAAATTGGGTACTTATAATTTGAACAAGATTTTGAGGACCTATCGCTCTATTGATGAGAGTCGATAAGTTTAGGTTTTGTCGGGGGACAAAATATGAAACCTGTGATTTGAACAAGGTTTAAGGCCTGTGATGTGAACAAGGCTTACATGGCTTGTGGTGTGAACAAGGCTTGGGGCTTGTGGTTTGAACAAGGTTTTGGGCTTGTAATGTGAACAAGGCTTTTTGGGCTTGTGTTGTGAACAAGGCTTTAGGCTTGTAATGTGAACAAGGCTTTAGGCTTGTAACGTGAACAAGGCTTTTTAGGCTTGTGTTGTGAACAAGGCTTCGGGCTTGTGGTTTAAACAAGGCTTTGGGCTTGTGGTGTAAACAAGGCTTTGGGGCTTATCATCCTATTGAGGAGGTTGATAAGTTGACCGCCGAGGTGAGGTTAACATGACAAGGATACGCTGCGATTGAGCAACTTTGTGGACTTATCATCCTATTGAGGAGGATTGATAGTTGGTTATCAAACTCACGAGGATGTGCATGATTTTGATAGGATTGTGTTGTAATTTGAACAACTTTGTGGATCTATCATTCTATTGGAAAGGAATGATGAGTTGATTGACGGGTTTAGATGTGATTTGAACAATTTTGAGGAACTTATCTCCGGGAGGATTGATAAGTTGATTATATCATCGAGGTATAGTGTCAACTTGATGAAGATACGCTATCGGAGCAACTTTGAGGACCTATCATCCTATTGAGGAGGATTGATAAGTTGATTGCGATTTTTGAGGAGTTCAGCACTGACGCGTGCCACGATGTTGAATAACGTGACTTTGGTCGCCTTTACCGGCAAGAGACTAACCTAACGCTGCAGTTAGCGCTGACTTTAGGGTTATCCAACCCCTACCATCAACGGACTTGATGAGCCTTTACCACCGCTTGAATCCGCCAGCATGCAGATTATCTAAACCGCTCAAGATGTGACGCTGTGCTAAAAGAATAAAACTCTTTTAGGCTTAATGCTACGATGTTGAATAATGAGGTTTCGCTCTTTCACGAATAGACAGACTACCGCATGTATTAGATGCGTGCTTATCTCTCGCTAGATTTCGAGATAAAATTCCCATTTGAATTCTCGGTGTCTTGATCGGAAAAGACTAAACCCAACGCAGTGTTAGACGCTGACTTATCCTACTTAGATTCGATAAAATTCCCCGATTTGAATTCGTGTCTTTGATCGGTAAAGACTAAACCGGCAACGTGTTAGACGTTGACTTATCCTACTTAGGATTCGATAAAATTTTACCGTGAGGCGTGGATTGTGGTGTTATTAATAACAACCTGGAGGATTTATCATCTATTGAAGAGAGTCGATAAGGTGATTGTCGAGGTGTTAGGTTAACATGACAAGGATACGCCGCATGGAGCAACTTTGTGGACTTATCATCCTATTGGAGAGACATGTTGCATTGGAGCAACTTTGAGGACTTATCGCTATTGAAGAGAGTCAATAAGTTGATTGTCGAGGTGTGAGGTTAACGTGACAAGGATATGTTGCATTGGAACAATTTGTGGACTTATCATCCTATTGGAGAGGATTGATAAGTTGATTGTCGAGGTGTGAGGTTAACATGACAAGGGTATGTTGCATTGAGCAACTTGTGGACTTATCGCCTATTGAGGAGAGTCGATAAGTTGATTGTCGAGGTGTTAGGTTAACATGACAAGGATACGCTGCATTGGAACAATTGTGGACTTATCATCCTATTGGAGAGGATTGATGTTGATTGTCGTGCAGTTAACCCGACGGATTGTGTTACGATGTGAGCAACTTTGTGGGCTTATCATCCTATTGGAGGATTGATAAGTTGATTGTGGTGGTGTCGCCGCGACGCTGAAGTGCTTACATTGTCAAAAGTGTTTTGTTAACTTGACAATATTTGGAATTTATTATTCTACTCTAAAATAACAAATAATCAACCCTCACCAGAATTATTCTAGGTCGATATTAACCGAAGTCTTCGCCTGATTTAGAGCCGGTCACCAGCTAGGTCTTCTGAGTCGGTCTCCTCTCTTCACTTCAATCCTAGCAATAATTACTTCACTGCTCGGCCTGAGACTAGTTGTTTCAGAACGACATTTGGCAACCCCATTCGAGCTAGGAGATTGGTTTGTAAATTGTGCCACAGTGTCAATCGAAAGCATCGTGTCATACCGCCGAGCATCGAAGAGCCATGCTTCGAACCGCTCGACGAAGACTTTGATAGGCTCTCCTCCTTTTGCTTAAGGGCAAGGAGAGAGGTGATGTTGATTTCGTCATCTTCAAAGAATCGCGGACAGAAGAGTCTCTAAACCATTTCTCGATACATCCCGTGCGCCATGAACCATTCAAAGGCAACCCCTTGAGGGTGCTAATGAACAAACGAAATGTTATGGCATCGTTTGACATCCCATTCCCACCGGACTTAAAATGGTAGATGTGTTGTTCGGTGATCCCGCGTCAGCCAAAGCTCAGAGGTCGGGATTTTGAATTTTGAGGATAAGGAACCGTATCCCATTCTGCAGATATGGTCCGACAACCCCGATCTTGGAGCTCGCACCTATTAGCCATGGCCTTGAGGCGGCTTCCGCTCGTGATTTTTGCCGATTGAGGACTTTGCTCGCTCTCGGCCTCTTCCTTCTTTAGAGGAGGATTCTACGCGGATGGCTTCTTGATCGGGAGCTTCATTCACGTTTTCATTCCATTTTGAGGATTGACTCCTCCTCCTGATGATTCCAACAGGTGTTGAGTCTAACATGTGAACTTGAGCCCTATCTCCAACAAGTTGGTTTACCATATCTCGTTGATCGATGGACTCTGTTGTGATCGCAGGCCTCTTGCATCATAGCCCGATACTCTTCGAGCCTCTTCTTGAAATCTTCGCCGTCTCCGCCGTGTAGACAAAGGCCACATGCTCTATGAAAGAACTAGAGGATTGAGATTCTCGATGATCAATGCTCATCATCGCACTCAACCTTTAGCCAACTTGTGATAATTGACGGGGTATGACCCCTGCTCGAGTCCGGTATGTTGTAAACTCCGCTCGAGTCATTCAAAGCCTCTTTCAAGTCGGGGACCGATGGCCTCTCGCTCATCGAGCTAGAGATTGACGACCGCCTTCATCATGTTAGAAGTGACTCCAAGGTATTCGACCTCTCAAGCCTCCTTCCTCGAGAATGCCGCTCGGGCGACCAAATGATATTTGTCAATTGGTCAAACACCGACGGCTTGGCCGCATGTGAGCAGCGCCGATATGCCGATGATTTGGCACTTGGAACGCCGAAGATCGCGCTTGAGCATTTGAACGCCGGTGTTCGCACTCGCTTTAGATTGTGAACGCCAGGTCCGCTGAATGCTTGACGCCGGGTTGAGACCCCGCTCGATAGCGCGGGTTCGCTTGCAACCTCAACGCGGAGGTTCGTTGAAATTAAACGCGGGTTGTGACCCGCTTTATAGTGGGGACGAGGATCGCGCGTAACCTCTGCCGAACGCGCAGGTTCGCTGAGCATTTGAACGGGTTGTGACCCGCTTTTGACCGCGGAAACGCGCCATTGAGGGCTGCTCACCGGCTTTTGCGAGGCTCGATTCGGCACATAAACGCCGGCTTGCGCTTCAAAAGAAACGCTAAGCTCGTGATCGCGCTTTTGCTCGCAAACGGGTTCGTGATTGTTGGTCGATTGGCCATCTCGGTCAGGTTCTTTACGAAGCGCCGCTCCTTTTCGCCGATTTGAGGCTTTTAAATGACATCACCATCTTCATCGATCGGTTAGCCACGCCAAACGAATGGGCTTTGGTCTCCTTAGAGGCTTTGTGGATCTTGGCGCATAGCCTTGGGGCTAAGGGATCCGGAGGAGAGTGCCTCAACTTGGCTTGATCGAACTCTCTACTGGCCGAGTTTCAACAATCGTCCCAATGAGCTTGACGTCGGATTGCCACCACTTCTTCATCTGTGAAGCTATTCCCGCCGAGTCGCCATCTTTTGTTCAGCGAGGAAATTTAAAGTCGTAAAACAAATGTTATCCTTTCCAATTGATTTTAAAGAAAGAATAAATACAACTCTCGAATGCAATCTCTCTCTAACCGACTTAGATAAAAGAAATTACAAATTCCTCGATCGGTTGCCCGATTACAAAAGAGGGAAAGGTCAACGGAGTCCCTTCCCTTTATTTAACTGTTCTTCACGGTAGCGTGGGAGCTTGAATCTTGTATCCCGCTGACGATCCGACCGCCTTGACTCGTGGGACGAGGTTGGAAAATAACTCGAGCAAGTTTAGAACTCGACGAAGTTAAGAACTCTTTGATAGAGTTGATTTTAGAAAAGGATTAGTAATCCTTTTAGCCAAGAATGGTGGAGAAGAACTTGCCGCGCAAGTTTGAAAACTCGAATCGAGTTGAACTCTAGGAGAGTTGATTCCAGCAAAGGAGGTTCGGTAAAACCTCAATATCTCCAAATCTAACCGGTAGAAATCAATCTCCACCGTTCAGAATTAGGAATGATGAGTGTTGAGGCTTCTCTCCAAGTTTCACTCCGATCAGACTGCGGATGAAGGTCCGATCGTCACGCCGATCACAGCTGCGCGGAAGAAGCCATTATCTGCACCATTGGCTTCGGTAAAACCTCAATATCTCCAAATCCAACCGGTAGAAATCAATCTTCACCGTTCAGAATTAGGAACGATGAGTGTTGAGGCTGCCCTCCAAGTTTCACTCCGATCAGACCACGGATGAAGGTCCGATCGTCACGCCGATCACAGCTGCGCAGAGGAAACTGGTTCTCTCCCCTTTGTTAGTTCTCCGGCCAAAAACCTTTCAACCTCCCCTATTTGGCTGTGAAAACCCCCCATTTATAGGGATTAAAAGGGTGTAACTGCCCCCTTGAATTGCTCCTCAATGGGGTTTAGTGGGTGTAACCACCCCTTAAATCTCTCAAGCGGTTTATGAACCGTTCAACTCATGTTTGAATGAGTCAAAGCCGAAGTTAGGTGCGGAACTTCATGTCGTTTGAGCTTGACGGGCCATGTGAGCGCGTTTTGATCTTCGAACGCGGGCCATGTGTGCGCGTTTAGGCTTGAGCGGGCGGTGTGCTGCGCGTTTTGGGTTGAGCAGGCCCGCGTGCTCCGCATTTTGAAAATGAAACGCGGGCCATGTGCTCGCCAGGCTTCGAGCAGGCGTGTGCTCGCTTTGGGCCGGACGGCGGGCCGGGCCATGTGCTCAGCGTTTGGGGCTTCGAGCAGGCCATGTGCTCCGCGTTTTGAATTGAAAGCGGTGAGCCCGCATTTTGAATTGAAGAGATCAAAACTTGTGATCTCTTTTCACAAGGATTGTCAACTTGTAATCCTTGTACTCTGGAGACATTAGCTTCTGATTCTCCTTTGTCATCGTGAAAGTCGTCGACTTGTAACCTTCATCGATAGTGTTTGTGGGATGGTATATTGATTAATTTTTACGACCTCTGAGTAATACAAAGGAACTCACATTCGTGATAACCATACTGCTCTACCATATCTTTCAAATATTCTATTGAAATGTCATGTGCATCACAAAATTCAACATGAAATGTCCCACCAACATACTCCACTCCTGGATCAAATCGAAACTCCCCCCATTTCTAATTTTAATCATGATATTCATAGACATCGCATAATTTAACGAAATCTGATCAAACTATATCAATTACGATGCGCATGCAACCAAATCCAACAATTTTCAACCAATTTACAAAATTGAGCGAATAATGACCCAAATTAGGGCTATATATTCCAATATCTAAGGATAATCACTACCTAACCATCTAACTCCAAAACGAAACCCATGCAGCGAAATCTCAAATGTCCGAGAGGAAACTAACCTTCGCCGAACTCGACTTCGACAGACTCTAGATGTTCTCTCGGATGTTCTCCTTGGAAGATTCTCCCTTCTCACAGAGATTCCTTACTAAATTCCTCTATTAACTGCTCCCTCTCTCCCTCTCTTGTTCGGTTTTAAAAAATGGGGAATTTGGGCATTTTGGGGACTAAGGGTTTTAGGGTTAGTTATTTCTCCCGCTTTAATCCAAGCCATGTCATTAATAATTGTCCAATTCTCGCCACATCGACAACTAAGTAATCACCGTCGGCGTGAGGGAGTGGCGGAGTAAATGATCTCAGATGAAAAATGGGCCTTATTGTCTCTTTTGGCAAATTATAAAGGCTTATTGTAGTCGATTATTTAAAATCTTCTATTGTCGTTTAGAGTTATTTTAAATTTTAGCGCTTTTATATATAAACAATTTTCTTTATTGGTAAAGGGTACTTTTTTTTTATTTTATAAACGTCATGGACAAAGTGACAGGTGTCATTTTCTTAAAATTTCAACCAGAATCAATAGATAAGATAGAGACACATCGTCTATAATTTTGAATCCAAAATTAATTTCTCTTTCAAATCCTCCATCACATGGGTTAAGTTTCAAGGATTGGCTGGGTGTGGGCTGGCACCAAAGTTCACATGTTCTCCTTCTCTTTGATTGTGCTGCACTATATTTGCATATGGACCCTTCACATATACGTATCACTTAGAAAGAAGAAGGGCATTTTCAGTAATTTGTTCTTTTGAAAATAAATAACCAGTATTAATAAACGAGTTGAGTAATAAGTGATGAATGTTAGGGTGTGTTTGGCAACTCAACTAAATCAGGATAAGTATGGTCCTTAAACTTGTTCAGGACAGAACTGGTTTAGTTGTCAACCCCCTCATCCGCACTTTTAGTGATAGTCGTCGCCTCTCACCTACTTTAGTAGCACTTGTCACCCTTCAATGCGTAAGGAAGAGAAGGTTTAATTGCAGTCTATCATATTCAAAACATTATTTTCGAAATTATAAGTGGCATTAAAATAGTTGAAGAATGACAACTGTTACAAAAAATATTGAGGAGAATTATGTGAAATTTACACGAAATCCCTCCTTTATATATAATGAGAAATTGGCGAACTACTCTTAAAAGCACAAAACAACGCCAACTAAGCATACAAAACAATGTCACATGTCATAAATTTTTAATGTTAAATTAGAATTATTATATACTGAGTTTATTTTCTATTTTATCATGCATATAAAATAGTAAATAAATCACCATATAAATTCTAACTTGATTGATTTCTCTTCCTACAGCTACTAAAAGATTCAAAATTTTTGTTTCCTTTTAAATTTTAGTTATCATTTATAGATTGGATTTCCGCAGTATTATGTATTAATTAATGGGTAAATTACACTAGAACCCCATAAACTTTCAATGTTTTGCAGTAAACCCCCAATAACTTTCAAACTCACACTAAACCCCCAAGAGCCTTTCAAAAGTCATATTAAACCCCAATAACTTTCAAAATCACACTAAACCCCAAATAACTTTTAAAATCGCAGTAACCCCTAACAAGTTTCGGCATTTGCGAATTACCCCTATAAATTAGAAAAAAAGCAACATAAAAATGTAGTTTGAAGGAAAATTTAAGTAAAAGAAAAAAAAAACAATCAAGGTTTGGAACCCCAACCTTGGAGCGAGCAATAGGAAAACGAATGACAAAAAATGAGCAATTTCTGAATTTAGGTTGAAAATATAAAAGTCAAAGAAGATTTTTTAAAATAATTTAAGGGGTATTTTGATCTTTTTAAGCCACATGGGATGCATGTGTCCCATCAGATGTAACATTATTAACTTTGGAGGGAGAAGGGGTTCTGCAAAGGTAATTGGGGTTTCATGTGATTTTGAAAGTTATCAGAAGTTTAGTGTGATATTTGAATTCACGAAGGGTGTAGTGTGATTTTGAAAGTTACCAGGGTTTACAAAACGCTATGGGGGTTTAGTGTAATGGTCTGTAAATTATAGTTTACAAAGAAATATATCAATCATTTTTCTTATTACACTAAATGATCTTGAAAATAATTTAATGTATTCAAAGGATGTATAAAATCAAGATATATAAATTAAAGAAATCAAAATACTCCGTGCGAGCACGGCCATAAAACTTGTACAAGGACCAAGAGGAGGGAGAAGTATATATAAGCAAAACATGAGTAATATATATACACATCTCCATCAAAATAGTAATACGACTTATTTTTAGGACACAGATTTCAACTTGTACCATATCCTTAGATATGTCACCACCTCATCTGATTTCTTGTAAAATGATATAAATTAATCCCACACGTTTTAACTAATTAATCAATTAATCCCACACGTTTTAACTAATTAATCAATTACTCAACAAATCAACAATACTTAAAAACCCTTCACACAAAGTCTCCACCCAAAAACAAACCAAAATGGACTCAACCACTCTCCTCTCCCCTCCTCCTCCTCCTCTTCCTCCTCCTTGAATCATTGAATTTCGGGAGTCATGCACAGATGATCCAAGGGTTGACTTCTATTCGGTGCACATTTGCAAGACTATTGTAATTGTTTGCTCCCACGACTACTATTTAGACTATATTATCCTATCAACCATGATCTATCAGAATACTTATACACCCTTTTTCTTCCTATGAAACTACTTGGCCAGATTATGTGAACCCCCACGTGGGTGGGCCACCCACGTGGGTTCTTTGTGCCACAAACCGAACTGGGTTCGGTTTTCCCATACAATGTGGGGCTACTCCACATGAAAGAAAACAGAATGTTTTCTTTTTTGTTTCCTATAAATAGGGGTTAGAGCAACTAGGGTTACAATGAGGTTAGTGGTTTTGAGCCATTCGAAGGAGATATTTTCAGGGCTAGAGCTTCTTTGTTTGGTATTTGTGTCAGACTACTTTCATTTGTATTCTCTTCTCTAATAGTAGATCTCCTCCTCCTTGCCCCGTGGAAGTAGGCAACTTGTCAACCACGAAAATTTGTGTTTTGCTATTGATTTGATTTGTAATAGCTTTTAGGTTCCTCGACAGTCGGCCCTAGAATCGATGAGAGGAAGAGTAAATATCCCACTTTGTTGAGATATTTGCTTGATTCTTGTTTCCTTGGTGAGGCGAGAATTCTTATGCGATCTGGCTCTCTTGTTGTGGCCATTGTTCTACAGGTGTCACAAATTTTCCTCACAACAAGCGGTATTTGTCCCGATTTCGTGATCTAGGGTTTTGAAGTTTGGTGGAGGAAGATTCTTGTGTGAAGCTTAGTTTTGGAGTTCTCACGGTGGAGATAGCATTAGAGTTGCCGCTGGAGATTTCACTTTCCTCGTGTGGTTAGGAAATCTATTGGAACTGATCTAGGTTCTTAAGTGATTCTTTAATTCTATCAAAGTTGTTCTTTCTCTACAATTTGGAGTTAGTTTACAATGGGAGAAGAAGGTGAAAGCAGCAAGTCAAAGGCGAAAGTACAATACAAATGCAAGTTGGTTTTGAACACCAAAATTAATGTGGTGAAGTATGACGGTGTAGGCATCAAAATTGTCAAGAACCTCAAATATGACTAAATCATGAGAAGATCAAGGACAACGTCGTCGAAATCTCAAGAAGCCCAACATTGGAAGATTGTGTCTCGCTACAAAGGCGACACTTATGTGTGCCTCGCCACTAGCGAGACACTTTGATGTGTCTCATTGCAGGTGACATTTTGTGTGTCTCGCCACGAAGCGAGACATCTTGATGTGTCTCGCTATTAGCGAGACACTTGTTGGTGCCTCGCCATGAGCGAGACATCTTGATGTGTCTCGCTATTAGCGAGACACTTGTTGGTGCCTCGCCATGAGCGAGACATTTTGATGTGTCTCGCAACTAGCGACACTTACTTGTGCATCGCCAAAGCTAGACACCTGCAATACTTGAAACGCATCTCTTGAAGGATCTAAATCAATGCCGGTGGGGCCCACTTGACTTTATCGGTAGCGAGAGACATTCAAATACTTTAATGTGCGTTACATCGCCAAGATACCACTAGGCGGATTCTAGGCATTTAATCGCGCCTAAAAGCGTGAAAACCGCTACAACAAATGGCAGCGACATCGCCGCCAACAATGAGGCACCATACCGCCGGCCACAACAGGTAATTTACACCGCCGCCAGCATGGAGGTAGCCTTGCCAGGCGTACCGAAGCCGCCGCTACTTAACCGCAAATGTGGAGCACTTATGACACTTGTGTTTCTTCGTAAGGCACGCTTCCAAAGGCTATAAATACCCTCCTACGTCCACTTGGCGGGAGGTCGGCTATCGAAAGGGCAATCGAGATCCAAGCTCGAGTTCAAGAACACGATCCACACGAGATTCCTCGAAGCTTAAGCCTTGACTTATTCTTGAGAAGAGTAGATATCTTACCTTGCTAAGATATTTCTGAAGTTCTTGTTTCCTTTGGCGAAGCATCAACTAAACCCCGCCGATTCGACGATCGCCGCCGGTGGTCCACGGATTACTCGCCCCCGCATGCAAAGTCCCACGAAACAGAGATCTACACTTGTAGCGCCTTTTGTTCGAAGTTTGGAGAAGTTATTAAATTTCTTTGTAATCGAGAACCAAAGTGTAATTTTCTCAAGTTTTACAAAGAAATCAACTTTCACCCAAACACGATGGCGCATTACAAATGGGAGCCAACGGTCTTGAGCCCGAGATCGTTGTGTCGCAGCCTTGCAGCGATCAAGCCGACCTCATGGTCGATGGACTGGATTACTTCTTCGATCAAGCCATGTTCGAAGAATACCTCTCCTCTTCCTCATCGAAGTCCTCCTCATCCCGCAAACATCGGAGGATCTCATCCCTAAGAGGGTTAGTTCGTTGTGATGCGCAGCGATTTTTGTTAAACTGCGGCGGTGATTTCCCTCTTAACGAGATCTCAACCGACCGACGAAGAGGGCTCGCCGAGACGACGCCAAAAAATGGCTCGCCAATTAGCCAAAGCCATGGAGTCGGCGGATGGAGTTCACTATCGAACTCACGTGATCAAAGGCATCAACAAAGCGCAATCTCTCAATCCGTCGGCCTCGACAAGGAAGAATGGGTTCTCGCCAAAAGGACTCGATTGACAAGGAAGGAGGCGCCAAAACGCCGCACGCTTTGCTCGAAACGCGTCTTTGTTGTTAAAGTAAGGCACAAGAGCCAAAATCAACCCGAAAATCGGCTCAAAATCGCCAAGCATGGATCCGAAGGCAACATCAAAATCGCTCAAGACTCGCCTCCGGCAACATTCTTCACCAGAGCGGCTCGAGCCGCCTCGCTGGCAACCTAAAACGCCTCGCCGCCGCCGGCGGTGTAAAGCAATCTCGCGCCCGTGAAGCAGAATGGCTACCTACGAACGGCGTTCCTCCATGCCTTAGCGAGAAAATGGGCTTTTCCGCCTTTCTTCCACTTCTCCTAGAGGTATCAACCGTTAAGTCCGAAATCCGACAACCGGTGTTTAGTCGTCTTGGTCCACGGCCGGAAATAAAGTCAAAACACCGGTAATGGAGCGTTTGGGTCACCCGATCCATAAACAACACGCGGGGTTGAAGGTACCCAAATTCCAAGTGATGTTCGAAATGTGCCGAGCCATCCGATGCAACTCAAAGCGAAAGAATTTACGTGCGTCTCGTTGAGCATCCCACAAGGGGTCCACGAAGTCCGCCGAGAAGAAGAAGTTGAGGCAAGTGACTCGCGAAAATCACGAGATGACCGGACCTCGACTCATCGGGAGAAACAACTTGGATGAAGCGGCGAAAGTTGTCTCTCAAGTCAAATAGTCGACGCCCCTAAAAGAAGACGCGGTCCTCCACTAAGGACAACGCTACACTTGGGGTGGAAGTGCAATTTGTAATAACCCACATCAACCGTCATCAGTCGGGGTAGCAACACACCTAAAGAGGACGATCGACTAAATAGATTGTTCTTGCTCATGTGCAAAATTGATTAAGACGTTATTATCGATGTGCCCGCTCGAAGTCTAACGCCACCCACAAAGAGTTTCAAGATTGAGCGGCTTTCCTGTTAGCAACGAAGATCTGAAGCCACGATCAAGGCGACGCCGAAGAAGAAAGATCATCTATCAATTTGATGAGTTTCGAAGTGACTATCAACATGGTGAACAAAGGAAAAGGCCCGGCGGATCGGAATCGACTTCCTCTGGAGGAAAGGTTGGATCTCGATTTCTCAAAGAATGTCTCGTTACAATTGCGAAGCTACCCAACGATCGACTATAGAAGGATGCATGAGGGAGAGTCATCCAAGATGAAGCTCCGACAATAATTCGCGATAGCTTCCGATGACACAATGTCAAGTGTTGGTCGCCATCCCAGAGAATCTTTTACAATTACTCCCGATGTCCTGGCTCAAATGTTACAAGAAGCCTTAGCCAAGCAAAGAGAAGAGCTTAAGGCCGAAATGAGAACAGAGATGGAGCTAGCCATGCAACAGATGAGGGAGTTGCAAACCCAAATGGTTGCACAACCTGGGTCCAGTCAACAGCCTGAATCCAGTCAACAAGGTGGAGTTACCCACCATAATGCTCATAATATCGAAGACAGCGATTCGGAGATTGATGAACACATTTATGCTGATCAACCTCCAAAGAAAGCTGCATTTGATGCTCAAGGTGGAAATGGTCCAATTCTTCCTATTGGAAGTAATCCAAAACAAGGGGAGGATGATGGCGAAAGGATGAAAGAGCTTGAAAATAAAATCAATGCTTTGATGTCCGTACAGGAAGTCAAAAGGACTGGTATCCCGTGTCCGTATCCTAGAGAGTGGGATTCAATTCCTTACCGCGAAATTCAATTTGATCAACTTCACGCCATTTGACGGGAGAGGTCACCTACACAACACGATTTACTTCAAATCACATTTGGGGGTGATCTCGGAAATGAGCCTTTGATGATTCGGTCATTCGTTGGTACCCGGTACGCCTTGATTGGTATCGAAGACTCAAGGCCGAGTATTAATTGCTGGGAGGACATGGAAAGCTTGTTCCTCAGCAACTTCTTCGATGACGACACCGAAGTCTCGATTGGAACCCTTTTGGATGAAAAGCAGAAGAATGGGGAGACAATTGACACTTTCGTTAAGTGTTTCCGCAATAAGGCCATAAACTGCAAAGATCCAATCACCGAGGAATTCATATTGCGGACATGCCACAATAATCTCTCCATTGATCTGTTGGAAGTCATGGGGGTCGTCCCGCCAACTACATGGAAAGATCTGAAAATACGAGGAGAACAAGCCAACGCTTCCTCGTAAGGAAGAAAGCCGAAGAGGCGAAAAGATGGTCGACCCTCGAGTAAATTTTTCCTCTCGTAATAGAGGAAAGGCATCTGTGACTGCTGTTGGTCAAACGTCGCAACAACGATCGCGCCAAAAAGCTTCTAAATCAGAATTCCACAGGACATACTCTTTCAGAGATGAAGAAGTTCCGATCATCTTCAAACATCTCCTTGATAACAACAAAATCAAGTTGCCTCCGATTATAAATCAAGAGGAGGTCGACAAGACTTTCAGACCCTAAATCACATGCGTGCAGGGAGGATCCTCCATCCTACTAAGGATTGCTTAGCTCTCAAGGCCATCATCCAAGCCTTGGTCGGTTTCGCCTTAACGAAATAAGCTAAATGCTAAAGAACCTCCGATGAGTATAAGAGGTTAAACCGCTCCTCCTATACTCCGACGAATATCTGGTATAACTGCTCCCTCGTACTCACAGTGTATCTGAGTATAAATGCTTTCATACGTACTCGGCATGTATCACAGTATAAAGCTGCTCCTCTGTCTCAGCAATTATACAGTATAAAGCTTCAGCTGCCTACGTACTACCGGTAGTAGAATCGCTGCTCCTCACTCAGAGCGGTATATGAGTATAAACCGCCCCTATCCTCCGATGAGTACAAGAGGTTAAACCGCTTCTCCTTTTACTACAATAAGAATATGAGTATAAACTATTCTAAATGAATGCAACCCTATTTTGCAAAGAAAGCTGGGGATGGATAATCCATGAACGAGAGGTCCACTTTCAGATTGAGCAATCAAACCTTCCGACAGTTAGGATTGTCTCAAATATCTGCCTGGTCAAACCTTCCTACAGTTAGGACCATAATCAAAATCCCTTCTCGATTCCTTCCATGAACGAGAGGTCCACTTCCAGATTGAGCGATCAAACCTTCCGACAGTTAGGATTGTCTCAAATATCTGCCTGGTCAAACCTTCCTATAGTTAGGACCACGATCAAAATCCCCTCTCGATTCCTTCCACGAACGAGAGGTCCACTTCCAAATTGAGCGATCAAACCTTCCGACAGTTAGGATTGTCTCAAAATTTCTATCCTGGTCAAACCTTCCTACAGTTAGGATCATAATCAAAATCTCCTCTCGATTCCTTCCATGAACGAGAGGTCCACTTCCATTGAGCGATCAAACCTTCCGACGCTAGGATTGTCTCAAAATTTCTATCCCGGTCAAACCTTCCTATAGTTAGGACCATGGTCAAAATCCCCTCTCGATTCCTTCCATGAACGAGAGGTCCACTTTTCAAGGTTGAGCGATCAAACCTTCCTACGCTTAGGATTGTCTCAAAATTCCTATCCCGTCAAACCTTCCTACGCTTAGGACCATGGTCAAAATCTCCTCGATTCCTTTTATGAATGAGAGGTCTACTCCAACAACGAAGTTTGTTTTTCGCCCAAGAGAAAACACAATGTGGTTTGTTTTCCCAAGAGAAGACACAACGGGTTCGCTACCAAGAGAAAACACAAACAAGTCAGCGATAGTCTCGAATGATTCTCAAGGCATCTCAATTACAACCCAAGTGGTGACCTTCAAGATGAAGATGATCGACTTCGACATTTCAATCCATTCAAATACAAATACAATGCTTATTGAACTCGAATATGGATAGCGACATCAAGCACTCCGTGGTTTGAGAAACCAAGCAAAACACGGCCTCTTCTACAAAGTTCAACGCTGAACGTAAGCAAGATCTTATCCAGTATTCCGCACCCTCGATAAAATACGAGGAGTCTCGAAAACTTTGGAGGGTATCTGTAGGCATCAAAATTGTCAAGAACCTCAAATATGACTAAATCATGAGAAGATCGGGACAACGCCGCCGAAATCTCAAGAAGCCCAACATGGGGAAGATTGTGTCTCGCCACAAAGGCGTAGACACTTATGTGTGCTCGCCACTAGCGCAGACACTTTGATGTGTTCACCGCATGCAGACACTTGTGTGTGTCTCGCCACGAAGCGACACTTGATGTGTCTCGCTATTAGCGAGACATTGGTGTGTCTCGCCACGAAGCGACATTTGATGTGTCTCGCTATTAGCGAGATTGTTGGTGCCTCGCCATGAGCGAGACATTTGATGTGTCTCGCAACTAGCGGTATTTACATTGTGCTCGCCAAAGGCTACACACCTGTAATACCTGAAACGATCTCTTGAAGGATCTAAATCAATGCCGGTGGGGCCACTTGACTTTATCGCAGAGACGCTCAAATACTTTAATGTGTGGTTACATCGCCGAAGATACCACTCAGGCGGATTCTAGGCATTTAATCGCGTCAAAAGCGAAAACCGCTACAACACCGAAGTAGCTTACATCGCCGCCGCCGGCCGAGGCAGTTTCATACCGCCGCCGCCAGCAGGTAACCTACACCGCCGCCAGCTAGCGAGGCAGCCAGCCAGGCGTACCGAGCCGCCGCTTAACCGCAAATGTGGAGCACTTATGACACTTGTGTTTCTTCGTAAGGCACGCTTCCCAAAGGCTATAAATACCCTCCTACGTCCACTTGGGCGGGAGGTCGGCTATCGAAGGGGCAATCGAGATCCAAGCTTTGGAGTTCAAGAACACGATCCACACGGAGATTCCTCGAGTTTAAGCCTTGACTTATTCTTGAGAAGAGTAGATATCTTACCTTGCTAAGATATTTGCCAGTTCTTGTTTCCTTTGAAGCATCAACTAAACCCCGCCGATTCGACGATCGCTTTCGGTGGTCCACGGACACGCTGGCCCCCCAAGACAGCAAAGTCCCACGAAAAAGTGAGATCTACACTTGTAGCGTCTTTGTTCGAGTTTGTGAGAGAGTTATTAAATTTCTTTGTAGCGAGAACCAAAAGTGTAATTTTCTCAAGTTTTACAAAGAAATCAACTTTCACCCAAACGTGACCAAGAAAATCAACTTTGGTTTGTGGATGAGCCGACGCATGATGCGCCAATGCTCAAAATTTGGAGGAGACCATCATGGTCCAAGAGAGGCCACCTAAATATGAAGAGGAGGTATGGGATAAGATGAATAGGAACGCTGTGGTGATCGTCCCGCTTTGGAACAGAGCCTAAATATGATGTGATTGGGGTGGCGTCGCAATGAAGATGTGGAAAATTCTCAACAATAAGTATCTCGCGAAGAGTGTTGAGAACAGGTTGCACTTCTGCGAAGACTCTTCGGGTTTGGATGTCAGGAGCACCCACTAGCGGCTCATGTGAACAACTATACTAAGTTGTCCGACTTGGCAAATGTTGATGAGAAGATAACGGATGAGTACAAGGCGCTTATTTTATTGGGCTCCTTACGATGAGGAGTATGACACCTTGTACTCACTTTGTTGAACGGACGTACTTCTATCGGCTATAGTGAAGTTACTAGCATTGACCAACCATGATTTGAGGAGGAAGGACAAGGAGACTTCCGTCGCGAGTGTACCAGCGAGGCCTTGTCGACGAGGTAAAAGCCCATATCCGAAAGGTGGCAATAGAGGAGGTCAAAGTCAAGAAGGCCACCAATTGTCAAAGAACCAATGTGCATGCAAAGCGGGGACATTGGAAGAAAGATTGTCCAAAGCTCGAGGAGAAATGGCAAGAAAAATGGCCGAAGGCCAATGAGGTGAATATTGCTAAAGGCGATGATTCGATGATTCGTGCTATTCTCTATTGATTACTCGGAGGTGAATCATATGGAAGCATCAGATTGGATGCTTGATTCCGGCTACTTATCATGTGACCTAGAAGTGGTTTGCATCTTTTGAGAAAGTCGACGGGTGTTGTTGTCATGGGAAATGATCAACCCCGTGGCATTTGTGGGATAGGTGCTATGCGGATTAGGATGCACGATGGAGTAGTTCGTGAGTTGAAGGAGGTGAGATTTGTTCCTCACCGAAGAAAAATCTTATCTCGGTTGGAGCTTTGGAGGCGAAGGGATTCAATGTGACTTTCAAAAGCGGTGTAGGGAAAGTTACTAAAGGATCTTTGGTGGTGATGAAGGAGTCCTTAATCGAAATTTATACTATCGAATGGGAGCAGAGAGATTGGCCACGTTGCTTGGTTGTTTTTTGAGACGAGGGAGACTTTGGCACTATAGGTTAGGGCACACAGTGAAAGGTCCCGCTGCGGCGTTATGCAGCGAGGGGCTATTAAAGGAGCCAAGAGTGGAAAAGTTGAGTTCGTGAGCATTGTGTTCTTGGCAAGCGGACAAAGGTGAAGTTCGAACGACCATCCATCGAGGCGAAGGGTATTCGGACTACGTGCACCTGACGTTTGGGGTCCCACCAAGACGGCATCACTTGTGGTAGACATTGGTTCGTCACATTTGTTGATGACTATTCTGGCGATGTTGGGTGTACACCATGGCGAAGAAGAGTGAAGTCCTAGATATATTCATGGAGTGGAAGAAGAGATTAGAACCGGTGGGAGAAAGATCAAGGCGTTGAGATCCGACAGCGGTGGTGAGTATACTTTAGACCCCTTCGCCAGCCTATGTCGAGGCGAGGGCATAGAGACACTTCCGCGGTTAGTCATACACATGACAAAATGGGGTGGCGAGAGGTTGAATCGGTCTTTGTTGGAGAAGATTCGATGTTTATTGGCATAGTGGTTTGGAGAAGATCTTTTGGTGAGGCACTTACATATGCGACCCTCATCAACAGTTGCCTTCATCTGCGATTGGGGAAAGACCCTATGGAGAAGTGGTCGGAGAGCCGACGCGAGATTATGACCAGCTCAAGGTATTTGGGTGCCGCATTTTATCATGTGAAACGGATAAATTGGAACCGCGAGCTAGGAAGGCCATATTTGTAGGATTCAAGCGTGGTGTCAAAGGATACAAGCTATGGGATCCAGTTGATAAGAAGATTGTCTTTGAGTAGAGGCGTCACATTCGATGAGGCTTCTATCTTGAAGCTTCCCAACTCTCATCGTGGAGAGCGACCCGGCGAAGGAGATATCGCAGTGGTGGAGATCGATCACGCTCCACATTGTCGAGATGGTACAATATCCATTAGAGTGCCGGTAGGTGGCCTTGACGACGGCCAGTGACTCGGAGGATATATGAGTACAAAAGTCGCGGGATCGAGGGCGAAGCGGCCGGAGTTCGAGTTATTGCGGTTGGAGATAGAGGAGAAACATACATATGCCGCCACGGTATGCGACCACGGTTGCATATGCACTTCCGGTGGAAGTATCGATGAGATGATACCTACTACATTGAGAGGCCGCGAGTTGGTGATTCTGGCGGTAGCTATGCGAGGAAGAGATGGAGTCTCTTCACAAGAACGATACATGGGAGCTTGTTGAGCTTAGAAGGGACGGAAGGCAATTGGTTGCAAGTGGGTATACACTAAGAAGGAGGGCATTGAAGGCACTCCATTGAGGTTCAAAGCTAGGTTGGTTGCGAAGGGCTATGCAGGGAGGAAGGTATTGATTATAATGAGGTCTTCTCTCCGGTGGTGAAGCATTCGTCGATTCGGATTTTGCTAGCATTGGTGTACGGTATGGATTGGAATTAGATCAGTTGGATGTGAAGACGATTTCTTCATGGTGATCTTGATGAAGAAATCTATATGACTTAGCCATTGGGATTCGAGCTGCGGGGAAAGAAAAGTTAGTTTGCGAGACTAAAGAAATCGCTATATGGTTTGAAGCATCTCCTCGGCAGTGGTATAGGCGATTCGATGGTTTTATGCTTGGTCATTACATTTTCGGGCGGTTTGATCCTTGCGTATATTTTCAAGTTGAAAGGAGGTGCGTATATCTATTTGTTATTATATGTCGATGACATGTTGGTTGCCTCTATTTCCAGGTCTGCTATAAATGAATTGAAGGCACAGCTTTCAAAAGAGTTCGAGATGAAGGATTTGGGTGAGGCTAAGCGCATTTTGGGGATGGAGATCGTGAGAGATAAGAAAAAGGGCAAAATTTGTTTGACACGGATGGCTTATTTGAAGAAGGTTCTGATGGTTCCATGTTAGCATGGATACGAAGCTAGTCAGTGTACCATTAGGAGCCCATTTGAAGCTTTCAGCTGACCTTTCACCGAAGACAGTTGAAGATCGAGTTGATGTCGAAGACTCCATATGCAAGCGATTGGAAGCTTGATATGCGCAATGGTATGTACGAGACCGATTTGTCACAGGCGGTGAGCATGGTTTGAGATACATGCACGATCGAGTGGGCCATTGGAACGCCGTGAAATGGATTTTGAGGTACATTCGAGGCAGCTCAATGTTGGTTTGGTTTATGAGCGGGACACTGGTGGGCGGTTGTGCGTTGGTTATGTTGATTCGGATTATCCGGGATTTGGATAAACGCCGGTCTGACGAGTTATGTGTTCACTTTGACTTCGTGCGCCGGTGTGTTGGAGATGCACCTTGCGGTCTGGTTGCTTTGTCTGCGGAGAGTATATATGGCAATACGAATTTGTGAAGAGCGATTGGCCGAGGACTTTGGAGGAACTTGGTATATCGCATATGATCGTCACCATTCATTGTGATAGCATGAGTGCTATCTATTTGGCGAAGAACCAGGCTCTTCATGCGAGGACGAAGCACATTGACGTTCGTTATCACTTCGTTCGTGATGTTCTTGAAGATGGTGATGTGGAGATTGTGAAGGTCCACACGAAGGATAATCCGGCAGATATGCTCACGAAGGTGGTTCCGAACAACAAGTTTGATCATTGCAGAGACTTGTTGCACATTCGTGATTGTTGAGGCCGTTGACGGCCATTTGGGTGAACTACGTGAGGCTTGATTCCTTGGGCAAGAGGATACGTAGGCAGTCTTTATGATGCAGCCGGTGTTGGTTTTGATGAGGAGGAGATTATTTGAACTCTCGTTTGGGTTCCCGACTTGTTGTGGATTGAGTCCGTTGTCGTAGATTTATTCTACTTCGTCCTGGACGCAACAAGTGGGACATTTGGTTGTTTGGTGTCGGCTCAGTTTTGGGAGAAACTTCACCGAGGTGGAGAATTGTGAACCCCCACGTGGGTGGGCCACCCACGTGGGTTCTTTGTGCCACAAACCGAACTGGGTTCGGTTTTCCCATACAATGTGGGGGCCACCCACATGAAAGAAAACAGAATGTTTTCTTTTTTGTTTCCCTATAAATAGGGGTTAGAGCAACTAGGGTTTTGGGGGCTGAGGTTAGGGTTTTGAGCCGTCATTTGAGGGAGATATTTGTGAGGGTTTAGAGAGTTTTGTTTTAGGGTTTTGGTGTGAGATTTGTACCCTATTTGTATTCTCTTTCTCTCTAATAGTAGATCTCCTCCTCCTTGCCCCGTGAAAGTAGGCAACTTGCCGAACCACGTAAAATTTGTGTTTTTGCTATTGATTTGATTTGTAATAGCTTTTAGGTTCCCTCGACAGGTCAGTCCTAGAACTGATGAGAGGAAGAGTAAATATCCCACTTTGTTGAGATATTTGCTTCAGATTCTTGTTTCCTTGGTGAGACGGGAATTCTTATCAGCGATCTAAATTTCTCATTCATTGTTCTAGCAGAGGGTCACGAATTTCTCATTACAGACAACAGATTATTGGCTTTTTTTTGTACAAATTCTCAAACATTCTTCACAAGGATCACTACTACATTAAAGGTATAGTTGAAATTGCTCAAGGGGTTGTCTGCTTCCATAATGCAAGTCCCACACTATGGATTTTGTCACACCTAAAATCATCTTCCAAAACTTTTTCTATTTTGAGAAAAGGTGTTTCGTGGAAAGTGGTTGGGCTTTGCATAGTTTCAGATTTCCTAAAAATTTTATTTTTTGGATTTCCAATACATTATTTGTCATCCCAACATCCACAAAAGAAATTTATTTCCGGTTCTATAAACAGGCTGATACTATGTTCGTTTCATCTTGCACTCTGTACAGGACATGTTTGTAGCGGGAACAGATACAACCGCTGCCACACTGGATTGGGTTATGACAGAGCTCGTCCGCCAACCTCGGGTCCTCAAAAAAGCACAAGAAGAGACGAGGCAGATTGTCGGAAACAAAGGAAAAGTTGAAGAAGACGACATCCATCAGTTTCGATACATGAGAGCAGTAATCAAAGAAACTGCAGTTCCCCTCCTAGTCCCCCGAGAATCCATGGAAGACTGCATCGTCAATGGCTTCGATATCCCAGCCAAGACTAGGGTTATTGTCAACGCATATGCAATAGGGAGATATCCTAAAATATGGCAGAAGCCTTTAGAGTTCAACCCAGAAAGATTCGAAGGCAATGAGATCGATGTTAAGGGCCAGGACTTTGAGATGGTGCCATTTGGGGGAGGCAGAAGAGGATGTCCTGGTAATTCATTTGCATTGGCTACTGTAGGGATTGCGTTGGCTAGGCTGTTGTATCATTTCGATTGGAAGTTACCGGATGGTGTAGATGCAGGAGATGTCGACATGAGCGAAGTTTTTGGACTTTCCATGAAGAAGAGAACTCCTCTACTTCTTGTTGCAATGAGAAACCAGGAGTTTGGGTTTAAAGTTTAAGAAGCAAATGAGCTTTTGCTCGAAGATATCATCCCTGTATTTGAAGGTTTGGTTGCAGGATTTAAGTTATATGTTAGTATGTGCTTCTATGTTATCCCTTTTCTATGATATCTACAGAACATACAACCAAATAAAAGTTCTATGAAAATATAAGGCGAAATAAGAGGCAATAAGAAAGGGTTTATAGAGACAAAAAAGAAATTCCCAACAATTTCATTTAGATGGTTAATATAGACAAAACTTTACACCTGTTTGGCTGTGTCACTCACAAATCTCAAGGGGCCATAAAAAATATGATGCAGAAAACATGCTCAAGAACCTTGCTCAGCTTAATGTCCATAAATCTCCGTCATCAACTTTTAACCCTACATTCACAGCAAACAACTCTTTAAGAGTGAATCCCGTAACACTGTATTCTAAGAGGATTTGATAAAATCAAGTGTGACACTATTTGGTTATATGTAGACATGAGAATATCTTTAGCTATACATGACTGAACTAGAGACGAATTTGGTGATCAATGAGACCATTTCCATTTGAATCATAGGAACTCACTCAGATTTAGTTTCTACCGATTCCTTAGTTCCCACTGTATTCAGGTCCGTGATCTTTCCAAATGATTCTTTAGCTTCACCGAAGAAGTCCTTCACTTTATCAAGAACAGTTTTAAGTTCTTCTTGAGGAGGAAGCTGAAATATGTAAATGTTGATGGAAGTTAATGCTCAACAAATCTCTTCAAATTTGAAGAATGATAACTATACTGTTAACAATAACATAACTCGTATGCTTGTGGAAAAAAGAAAGGCAATTTTGATTCCAGAAGCGGTATATAGTAAAAACATAATATTTCGGCATCCAGTTGATAAAGACAATATGTAAGTGATTAGCTCAACAAGCTAGCTTACTGAGCAGTATAAATGAAATAGAACATATCTCCTCTATGATTAAAATGGTAAGCTCCCACTGAGTTCCAAATTCTTTTCGCTTAAGGTAGAAAGAATAAGTACAATACCTCAATAACATCAGTTGGTGAGAGTGCTGATCTCACATTGTTGTTTTCCTGCATGAAATTCACTACAATATTATGAAATGAAATTTTTTCCCCATTCTAACAGAAAGAAAACCAATAATTTCGTATTAATCTAGGGTTTGAGGAGACATTACAACAAGTTTGTAGCCATATTTAAATTCCTTAGCTGACCGCAATACTCGATATTGCTTTAATGCTGACTTCTGTATCTCCTTCTCATCCTGTTAAAAGTATATTAATAGATGAACTCACTAAGAAGTTGAGAGCTGAGTAATAAATGCTACATCCACAAATAAATGCAATTAAAATATCTAAACCTGAACCAACTGTGTAATGTAAAATGGGAAAGAACAAGATGAATGCACAAACTATAAAAATTTAAATAATCTTCAAGTATAATATGCTACCCAGATGGATGTTACAAAGTGAACCAAACTGCACATACCAACAATATATACTGCCCCAAACTTGATATATGATCAAAACATTCAAGCCAACCCCTCGGTACCATTGCCATGCCGAACTTACTACCCTCGTATTTCTATTGTTGCAGCTAGACCCCCTCAAGTGAATTTTTTTTGACCCTTCTCAGAGCCGCAGGGGGTCTATATGCTCAGGAAGCCTATCTGCAACAAAGAACTACAGGCATAGAAGTTCAAGTTGGCGATAGCACAGGGGTCTATCCGCAATTACCCCAACAACATATGTCAATAAGAAGAATAGATAGTGAATGAAGTTACTCTGTAGATAACAGCTGCAAGGTTCCTGGCGATTGTATCTTTGTAGATATATTTTCCAAGAAAATTGTCTTTTGCTGCCACCATGATCTTCGCAGTTGTGCCGCCAGTTATTAGACTCAGTGGATACCAAAGATACACCTGCAATCACACCAAATCACATATTTCCTCAAAATTGATATCAAACAAGATATTTTAGCCACTACATACCCATAAATTTTCAAAAGGTAAATTTTGCATGAATCATTCCTAATTAAGCGACCGAACAAAAAACCCAAATGAACCAACAAAACCCAAAATCAACAGCAACCCATATCAAGAAAAGACCAAGAACAACAAATTACATTGGCAGTTCGAATAAAGATGACAAATTTGGGGTTGCCATCGTCCTCAATCTTCGGCAGCGGCGGCGGCTGCCTCTGAAACTGACGAGACTGCATCCCTTTCTTTCCTTTGGCCTCCACCACCATTGCCGACCTCTTCACCATTTTCTGATGGGGAACAGCTCCTCTGGTTCTGGGAACGAAGGATGAGGACCTGAGGATGGAGAAATCTTCGTGGGTTTTCAAGGGATTTGAGAGTGGAGGCCGAGATAAGGAGCCAATTGACATCGTTACCTCCATTTTTGGTCTTGAGAAAATAATGGGAGAAGAAAGAGGTAGAGTTGTGCTTAGTTTGTTTGTGAGTCTCTCTTATCCACGAGTTTATCTCATCAATGATTTTGTGATTTTTATGTATACGTGGAAATTAGTGGGTCTCAATTTTTAGGACTCAAATGTTCCTCTCTTTTTAGGACATTGTTACCTCCAACTCTTTTTTAACTTTATTTTTAAAAATCAACATGTTTATCATTTATTTAGCATTTTCGGTAGGTTTTGGTAGGTAGAATTTAAACTAGGTCGAAAAATCTTATAAGACACAAAACTTTAAAGGGATTTAGAATCCCGTGAAGTTTAACACTTAATTATCCAGGGCTAATCCTCCCCCTGCTCCAAGCAATTTTGATCAGCGGTGATTAATTAAGTACTAAACTTCACAAGATTCTAAATCCCGTGAAGTTTTTGCAACTTATTAGCATTACCGACCAGTTTATTGGCCCGTTGTATGTCGAAAATGCTAAATAAAAGATAAATGGGTCGATTTTTGAAATTAAAGTTCCAAAAAGGTTGGGTTTGAAAATTTGTCCTCTTATTTACTTTTATGCAACTTAAAGATGATCAAGCCACAATTCCATCAAATTGAAGCATATCTCACTTTTCGTGCAGCAAGTCAACCATTTTGATCAACAAGTGGTTGTCAAATATTTAATCGGGACGGCAAGACAAGCTATTAGAAGTGTAGCGAGTTCATTCTACAGTTATATGAATACCATATTTCACCAAAAGTTTACTTTTATTAGGCATTAAATTATTCCCCAAGAGGAATTGTTATCAATACCATTATTTAGAAGGATCCCCTTTTGTTTATGTGGGCTTCCATTTTAGAATTTCGAAAATACCTTCATATTTGGAAAAAAAGATAAGTGCCTTCATAGTTGAAAAAAATCAGCGGAATACCCTTGCGGCAGGTAAAATAAATAGAAATATCTCAAACTTGGAGAAAAAACTCACAAACTGTCTCTTCTCTCGACAATTAGACTACAATAATTCCTGAGATCTTGTGTCATGCACGTGTCGCGTACATGGGAATGCTAGAGTGTTATTAAAAGAAAAATTGGCATCCCAACAAGGATAACAATTAGGAAGGTATGGATCATAGAATGTGAGGCACCTATCCTCAACACATGAAGAAATGTTTCATCACTATAACAGTTTCAGTAACAGGTCAAACTAATTAGCTCAGAGTTTATGTGCACAGTGAAGGTAACCTACATATAGAAAGGTATAGCATCCGGGAAAAAAAAAAAAGGTGAAGGCTATCATTTGAATCAATACCATAATAAGACACTCTGGCAAGTTTATATTATTCATAGCATACATATGCTTGGAGGGTAAATAAGAGCATTACCGACCCTACTTCATTTATTACATGAAATGCATGTTTCTCATAATCCTATTTTAAACCACATTTTACAGGCACAAGGTAAAGAGGAGTTCTCTTGTGCACAGTGAATCCTTCTGTATCATCCATATCAATATCCTCTCTCTTCATCCCTTCAGGCAATTCCCAGTCGAATAAGTACAACATATTAGCAAGTGCAAGCTCGATAACCGCCACTCCTGTATTCATCGCGGGGCAAATTCTTCGTCCTGAACCAAAAGGAATAAATTGAAAATCATGGCCTTTGAAATCCATCGAGCTATCCATAAATCTTTCGGGTATGAACTCTTCTGCTCTCTGCCATGTCTTAGGATCTCTTCCAATTCCCCAAGCATTAATATATACGAGCATATTTGGCAATATATCATACTCTCCGATCTTACAGTGTCGAATTGTCTCTCTTGGGAGAAGTGGAACAGGAGAATGCAGTCTAAAAGTTTCCTTCACCACTGATTTCAGGTATTGAAGCTGATGAATATCTCCTTCTTCGACCTTTTCCTTCGATCCTAGAAAGGCCCGAACTTCATCTTGTGCTTTCTTCATTGCCCTTGGATTCCTTATAAGCTCAGCCATGGCCCAAACTATGGTTGCAGATGATGTTTCACTTCCACCAATGAAGATATCCTAATAAAACTCGTAGAAATATAGAGTTTAGGTAAAAAATAAGTACATGATGAAAATTTATTTAGAGCTCAGTTCAAGAGATTTTAGCTTTGAAATCGCATTTCAGTTCAAGGGCTACTATGGCTAGAAACTTGTATGCCCTTGCTCTGACTGTTTAAAGGGTTAATTGCACATAGACCCCCTATAGCGATTCTGAACTTGCTACCCTCATAGTTTAATTGTTGTAGATATACCCGTAGGGTTATTTTATTATTATTTTGAATCTTTTACCTCGGTGAAATGTAGGAAGATATTGGCATGGGTGAAATTAGTGAGTCTATCTGAGTGTAAAAAGAGTTGAAATAACTAATTCATGGGGTTTATCTGCAACAATGAAACTACGGGGATAGTAACTTCAAAATATCGACATTAACGGGGCCTATTTACTTTTTACTAAGTGTTGAACATTATCATGATTGGTGCCAAATGTTCCTGGTCTTATTGCAGGATTGATTAATCTGGATACCAAATGTTTATTTTTCATCTTTTGCCCAAAAAAGGTCAGTAGATCCAAGGCTAATTCAATTAGACCTAGTGAGTACAGAGGGAACAAACATGATCAAGGAAAAATTCATTGACTGTGAAGATAGAGATTTCAATACCGTAAGAACTGCCTTGATGTTTTCCTTGGTGATACGACCTTCATCCTTTTGTACACGAAGCAAAACATCGACTAGGTCTTCGTGTTCAGGTCTAATCCTTTCAGGATCAAGGTGATGCCTTATAACTTCCTCATAAAATGCGTCAAGCTCGCCTGCACACTTCTCGAGCCTATAAGTTTTCCCGCTCAATGTATCGATAAAGCCCAACCATGGAATAAAATCAGCAACAAAGATATCTCCCAGCAACTGATCAGTTTGCTTAAGAATTTGATACGCCTGACTCTTCTCATACTCTCCATCTTTGTACGTCTCACCGACAGAAATTCTGCAGACAACATTATTTGCAAGACTGACCGCGGCCTTGTGCAGATTGACAGGCTTCGACGAAGAACGTGAAATAGACTGAAGCATTAGAGATACCTCTTCTTCTCTTACACCGCGAAATGATTCCGCCCTCTTGGCACTGAAAAGTTCGAGTATGCATATTTTCCTCAGCTCTCTCCAGCGCTCGCCGTAGGTTGCAAAACTGATATCAGAGCAATTGTACGAGTATTTGTTGGGAGCAATGAGATGCGGCCGAGAGCAGAAATCAAGATCGTGAATCTTTAATACTTCTTTAGCCATTTCGGCAGACGAAACAATTAGAGTTGGCCTGAGACCAAGCTGTAGCTGCATCAAAGGTCCATGTTTTTGGGAGAGTTGCCATTGTGTACGGTGGGCACCGAACTGATGGAGGTTGCCAATTAATGGGAGCTTTTTCGGGCCGGGAGGGAGTTTATGTTGTTGCTTCCCTTTGTGGGTGAGAAGAAGAAGAAGAAGAGTAGATGCAAGAGGGATGAAGATTAGCAATAGTGACATTGTAGAGATGTTCATTTCTGAGGAAGAGTAAAGGGAGAGAAGAGAAGAGAGGTTCATCCTTGACTAACCACAATATTTTCACCATTGATGAGGGTGTATGTCTCCTTATATAACTATTCAATGAGCATCAAAATGTTGACTAGTCCATAGCTATTTAGATTTTCATGTAGATTTTCATATATCAAGATATATTCTCAATTGAGTATCTTTCACAGGTTACAACCACTAATTTAATATAACTAATGCTCCTATTTCTAGCTGAAATTTGAACATTAAGGAGTTAAAACTGAGTAATCCTTTCTGAGGAAGAGTAGAGGGAGAGAGGAGAAGAGCTGTTCATCTTTGACTGACTACAATAGATTCGTCATTGCTGAGGTATATGTTTCTTTGACTAATCCTTTCAAGCAAAGGATTAGGAGAATTTTTCTTTTTGAAACTTTATTAGCAAAATCGACATATTTTTTATATAATTAGCAAAATCGACATCTTTTTGGCAAACTGGCCAAAAAGAGATCGATTTTGCAAAAATGAAGCTTTAAAATACACGGGATGTCACGACCCCAATTTCCAAACCTGAAAGGAACATTGGCGCCGGACTAAACCTGTGAAAATGTCCTCTAAGAATCTACATTTATCATAAGACCACCAAAATAATCTCCTCCTTGAATTAAAACCAACAACAAATATTCTCTATATTCCAAAAGAAGATCCGATGTCCTCTCACGACGCATCTCCACTACTTCTAGAACTCCTAAAGAATAATTTCAGATAATTATCAATATCAAGTATCTCATATCATACCCTTGCTAATAAGAACTAATAAATTAAGATACTACATTATAGGGTTTTCCAATATATGACATGCATCGCAATGCATCCATAACCCACATCCATTCACTCAAAGGGGCTTAGATCCATAATTATTAATCTCACATTTAGGAGAGTCAATTAGCAACTCCAATTCATGAGAAAATACAATTTTATATTTTGCAACTCCAATCCTCTAAATATCTCACAAAATTCAATATTTTTCGGACTCAACTTGCCTTTTGTACAAAACCTTAGTAAAAGGATTGATTAAATTCTCTAAAAAAAATTGGAATGGAACCTCAAATATTTGTCAATCGCAATAGCCATATATATGCGCATTACTACTCTAGCTCTAGGAAGTCCATCTACAAAATCCATGGTTATCTATTCATTCTCCAGATAAAAATGAAAGAGACTGGATTGAACAAGCTTCTAATGTTCAGAATTCTCATTTTGTCACATCAAAACTAAGATATATAACTCTGCAAGTTCTAATTTATGTTATCATAAAGTTTCTCACAAGTCTCTAGACATCTTTGTATTTCTATGATAGAATATATACAGAAAAATGTGTCAGTCCCAATACTTTTCTCTTCAAATCTAGATCATTAAGAGAGAATTATTCATAATCTCCAAATCCATTGCCAACAACATAGTCATACTAAAGAACTTTTCTATCTATTACTTGATTTTATTTAATTTTATTTTTCCAACAGAAGATAGTTACACTTTGTAACCATAACACTCCATTAAAGTAAACTGAATCTTAAGATAAGTTCTTGGTCCACCAATTCGAATTTTAATATCAAACTTCCTCAAATTTCCTGATACACACACTTAATGCTCAAAATAGTAATACTAGCATTTAGCTTTCTGCTTAAGAGCTCAACAAGCACATTCATCTGTCCAAGATAATGAAATATTAAGCTTATAGCTTACCATCAGCTCTAGGTATTTTCTTTCCCTCATATATTACCTCTTTCATGGTAATATATATACTTAAGATTCTTATGATTAGTGCAGATGTCACATGTCTATTTATATTTTGACAATATCTTCAAATATTTAATGAAATTCATGGCTGCTACTCATAAGTTTTGAATCAGTCAAGAACGGTACCTTTTAGACCAAAATCACAAACATCACTATATATTAAAACCAAATATTCACCAAGACAAATGGGAAAACTAAGATCATTCAACTTAGGATAAATTTTTTTTTCAAACTTCCTAGTCCATTGAAATAATCCACATATTCACTATATATCAAGATCATGAAGGCCATTCCCATCATTGTCATAGCTAATCAAATTCTTAAAAAGTGCTATGCAGTAACCCATGTATCCAAGTACATTACCCATATATATCGTAGACCCTACATAATCCAGAACACTTATATTATTATATATCGGATCTGATTGTGAGAAAGAGAGTGCACCCAATGCAATCTAAATGAAAGATAAATTATGTATGGTAATTCTAATAGCTTTTCAATATCTAACAATAAATCCAAGTGATATTGTATCAAAAATATCCATATCAGAATCATCTATTGGATAAGCAAGAAGCTAAAAGCCACTCTCTAGCATTATTTCATAGCTTTAGGACTTAAACATACAACTTGTTCTAAGCCAGACATTATAGTACAACTCTTTACGTGTCCCTTATACCCCTATTAATCTTTGGAATATATCTCCATATTAGCACCGGGATCTACTACAAATTGGGCTAATGAAGATTCATCAAGTCCTCGCAGATAGCTATGCATCTATTAATCCAAATTGCATCACAAAAAATAATTGATTGTATTACTCAGGTCATTTTCCAATTCCATTCGGATCTACAGCTTAAGCTCTGATACCATTCTGTCACGACCCCAATTTCCAAACCTGAAAGGAACATTGGCGCCGGACTAAACCTGTGAAAATATCCTCTAAGAATCTACATTTATCATAAGACCACCAAAATAATCTCCTCCTTGAATTAAAACCAACAACAAATATTCTCTATATTCCAAAAGAAGATCCGATGTCCTCTCACGACGCATCTCCACTACTTCCAGAACTCCTAAAGAATAATTTCAGATAATTATCAATATCAAGTATCTCATATCATACCCTTGCTAATAAGAACTAATAAATTAAGATACTACATTATAGGGTTTTCCAATATATGACATGCATCGCAATGCATCCATAACCCACATCCATTCACTCAAAAGGGGGCTTAGATCCATAATTATTAATCTCACATTTAGGAGAGTCAATTAGCAGTAAGGTTCAAAACTTTATTGTCTATTTTTTTTTTACACATGATTACGAGTAGACAGACTAAGATAAAAGAATATACACTATCAAACTTACATGTAAAGGCAAAATCAACAGAGATGAACGTTCACTTCTCCGAAATCGATAAGACTCCAATAAAGAAAGCTTTATTTATTTATTTTTTTATTTGCAGCTCTTCCTTCTTTGGCACAGCAGGTTTTCCCTTTTTTTTATTTTTTTATTTGGCTGCGGCGTCTGGAGTGGCGACGATTAGGGTTTTATTCCTCTAGTTCTCCTTTTCCATTAAGACCCTCTAGCAACATTCATTTGCAACCTACCCCTTAACAAACTTATATTAAACACTTATTATTTTCTTTCTTTGGTAACTTAATATTCATAATATAGATTTATTATCAATAGAAAAATTAGGGATATTACACGGGGCTAGTGGTGCCTAATTACACCCTAATAAAGTTTAATTAGTCTCGTGTACTTTTTAAAGTTTAATTAGCAAGTGATTAGCCAATACTAATTATACGGGACTACTAGTCCTGTGTATTTTAAAAACTATATTTTATAAAATTGATAAAAGAGGTCAATTTTGCTAATTGAATCAACAAAAGATCGATTTTGCTAATATAGTTTCAAAAACGGTATTTTTGAAAAAAATTCCAAAGGATTAGTCAAAGGAACCAAGTCAGAGAAGACTAATCCTTTGAACCAAAGGATTAGTCAAAGGAAACGAGAGGCATGTGTTTCTTTGACTAGTCCTTTCAAGCAAACGATTAGTCAAGTCAAAGGAGCCAAGTCATAGAAAACATCTCTTAAAATAAGATCAACTAATCAAGAAAATAACCAAACCATTTCAATTGCTAAGTATTAGACTGTCTTTTGACTAACTGTTTACAATATTAAATTCTGGCGTAAATTTCATAAATACTACCACTAGCTTTATGATGTTTTGCACAAAACTAGTGCAAATATTTTTTATGGGAGAAAAAAATATCATGTAGAAACAATAGAAGATCAAGTTCTAGCATGTTACTCTATCAACAAAAACAATGTAACAGAACAAAAGTTGTACTGAAGTCTCGTGATCGGAGAGATCTCAAAGAGAAGAAGCACACAGATAAAATGCTCGTAAATTAAGGAGAGAGAAGTTCATTTGAGAATTACTGGTGAGGATGAATTGAATCAAGTTAATTTGTTGGCCGCAAAGAGGGAATTAGTGTTTTAGCACTCAGATCACAGTTTTTGATATTGTAACCATAATCTTTAGTACAATCTGAATTTATTCATAATATTACTCTCTGAATGCACATACAAAGGAATACCCTCCTCTTATTTCTCGCGTATTACATTAAAAAGTCCATTTCGTATAAATATGCCAAACACAGATGAGCAGCCTTTATACTTTTCAATGTATACCACACAAATTTCTATTTCGACCATGATTTGTTGCCACAAGATAAAGAGGAGATTTCTTATGCACATTAATTCCCTGTGCATCATCCATATCAATATCCTCTCACCTCATTCCACCAGGCAATTCCCAGTCAAATAAATACAGCATATTAGCAAGTGCAAGCTCGACAATGATCACTCCTGTGTTCATCGCAGGGCAAATTCTTCGTCCAGAACCAAAAGGGATCAATTCAAAATCACGGCCTTTGAAATCGATAGAGCTGTCTATAAATCTTTCGCGTATGAACTCTTCTGCTCTATTCCATGTCTTAGGATCTCTTCCAATTCCCCAAGCATTAACATATACAAGAGTATTTGGCAATATATCATAGCCTTTGATATTACAGTGTCTCATTGTTTCTCTTGGGAGAAGTAAAGGGACAGGAGCATGCAATCTGAGAGTCTCTTTCACTATTGCCTTGAGGTAATGGAACACATGAAGATCTCCTTCTTTTACCTTTTCTTTTGATTGGAGGAAGATCCTTATTTCCTCTTGTGCTTTCTTCATTGCTCTTGGATTCTTCACAAGCTCAGCCATGGCCCAAACTATGGTTGCAGATGCTGTTTCACTTCCAGCAATGAAAATATCCTAAATAAAATCATAGAAGAATAGAAGCTTAGGTGAACAGGTGCTAGATGAAAGCCCTTAGCAAAATTCGTATGCCCTTACTCTAGTTGTTTTAATCTATGATAGAGATTGTCGAAAGGAGATGAACTAGCACTAGTAGAAAATCAACTTTTAGTGACGATGCAATCCGTCACCAATGTGGTCAAATCTTCAATATTTCCAAATTGGTTCCTCAAATCATCACATTGTTTACAATCAGGTCCCCCTAATTAACAGCAGTTAGATTTAAAGGAATATTCACTCTAACTCAATTTTTAAAATTGGTCCATTAAAAATGCAACCCGTTTAGACCTGGTTGCCCTATTAAAACATGAAAAACCAAATCCATTAAAAACTCCTTTTTTCTCCAACGGATCTCATCTACACTCTAACTCAATTTCGATAGCTCTTTTTCCTCTCAACCTTATAAACTCCAAGAGAACTTTATCCAAACTATTATCATACATTTCTTTAGTAATTAAATCTCATTTAGCTCCTCTCAACTTCATTAATGAATATAGTAGACTCAAGTTCATCTTTAAATGAAGCCGAGAGCAGTGGAGGTCATCGAATCTGCTAGCATAAAGAATTAACATAGAATTCCTAATTAATTGAAAAAGACTATTATAAGTTCTGATATATCATTAGTAAAAACAATTTATGGTTACATGTTAATAACACATATAACTAAAAAATGACATATCTTTTAAATATTAAAATCCAACCCGTTTAGACCCGGTTGACCCGTTATACCATGAAAAATCAAATCCATTAAAAACTTCTTTTTTCTCCAACGACACTTTCTCCTATCAATCTTATAAACAACTCCAAGACAACTTTATCCAAACCATTTTCATCCATTTCATTAGTGATTGAATTTCATTTAGCTCATTTCAAGTTCATTAATGATGCTTGCAAGCTCAAGTTCATTAAGTAAATTGAAACCGAGTAGTGGAGGTCATCGAATATTCTATTTTTGCATTTTAATATTAATATAAAATTCATAATTAATTGAAAAGGATTATGATAATTTCGGAATATCATTAGTAAGAACAATATGGTCACATGTTAATAACACATATAACTAAAACATCTCTCTCAAAGTTTTAATAGAAGATAAAATGAGATCTTTTTAAATATTAAATCAAAAAGATATATTGTTAACAATTTATTCAAATCCAAGAGAATCCATTTAACTATTTGTCCATATTTTTATCATGGATAAATATAATAAATTATTCTATCCAATGTCAAATTCAATGAAGCCTAATATCTAAAAATCAAGCAATCCTTTACCTAGATAATAAATTGTTAGATTAAAACACATTAGGCCTCTCACCAATTAAATAGGAGTTAACTAATACAGAGGAACCCGATTGTAAACAATAATATGGTGATTTGAGGGATGTGATAGCAATTTCCATGCTTTGGGGGACTAATTTTGAATTATTGAATATTTGAGGGACTAATATTGAAAACGCATATTTTTATGTGGGGGCCACTCATTGGCGACGGGTAACCGTCACTAATAAGAATTGGAGACGGTTGTAGACCCTTCACCAAAGAACATTGGCGACGGGTAGCCATTCTTCACCAATGTTCATTGGCGACGTAACGATACCCCTCATCAATGGCCAATGGCGACGAGTAACACCCGTTGCCAATGGTTACCCGTCGCTAATAAGACTTGGCGACGGCTGTAGATCCGTCGCCACAAAACATTGGCAACGGGGCATTGGTGACGGGTAGCCATCCGTCACCAATGTTCATTGGCGACGAAACGATACCCGTCATCAATGGTCAATGGCAACGGGTAACAACCGTCGCCAATGGTTACCCGTCGCTAATACAAATTGGCGACATTGCCGGACCGTGCCAAAAACATTGGCGACGGGGCATTGGCGAGTGGTAGCCATCCGTCGCCAATGTTCATTGACGACGGCACTATACCCGTCGTCAATGGTCATTGACGACGGGGCAACACCCGTCGCCAATGTGTACCCGTCGACAAAGCACATTGGCGACGGGAAAGCATTGGCGACGAGTGTTGCCCCGTCGCCAATGCGAACATTGGCGACGGGTTATTGGTGACGGACCGTAATCCGTCGCCAATGCATACATTGGTGACGGATTCGGAATTCGTCACCAATGCCCCATCGCCAAAAGCCAATTTTCTACTAGTGTAGGTTAATCTACTTTGACCAAAATTGACTCAAAACAATCAAATTTGAATCCCGAGTCGAAGCATATTTAAACATGCATCAATCTAAGTGTTTTTATTCATTGAATTCAAAGCTGATTTTACTAGATTCAATTGATATAAAGATGAGAGTTGTCAATACCGTAAGAACCGCCTTGATATTCTCCTTCGTAATATGGCCTGCATCCTTTTGTACACGGAGCAAAACATCAACTATGTCTTCATATTCAGGTCTAATAGTTTCAGGATCAGGATGATCCTGAAATGCATCAAGCTCTCCAGCATTCTTTTCAAGACGATATCTTTTTCCAGACAATTTATCGATCCAACAGTGGCTCAGCTTGTTCAAGAATTCAATGGAAGTCACTCTTCTTATACTTCTTACCCAAAGCAATCCTGCAGATAATACTATTTGCAAGATCAACCATAGCCTTCTGCAAATTTATAGGCTTTGACGAAGAAGATGTCGATCCCATGAGGAAATAATGCAAAGTTGTAAGTGTACAACTATCAAGTTATAATATAGAAAGATGTCGATCTCACGAGGAAGGTGTGTAGAAAATATTCTAAATTAGATCCTAGAAATGCTTGTGGACAATGAGGAGTGACATGTGTAGAGATGTAGATAGAGTGTGTGATTATTTATAAATAAAAAGGAAACTAGAAAAGAGGGGAGAAAGAGAGTGATAATAAAGGCAAATGAGAACAAACAAAGGTGAAAAAAAGAATTAGAAAAGAACAAAATCAAGACTAGAAAAATTAACCACAAAGAGGAAAAATCAAAACAAGTAAAATGTGGAGGAAATCAAGAGAGATAGGAATCTATAATTGAATTTACTAGTTAATTTCATTTAGGATTTATGAACTACTCTATTTTTATCACATTTTACTTTAGATTTACTAAGCATAGACTATCAAACAACTTAAGAGAAGCATAACCTATCACATTATCATCACAAGAAAAATTATCATTCATGAAAAGAACAACAATTAGATAGTAATTCTAGAATTCATAAGCATAATCTATCAAACCACTTAAGATAAGCATAGATTATCAAATTATTATTCTATCAATTAGTTCTCTATTTGATTCTCCTAAACATGATCATTTTAAGCACAAGAGAGCAATCCACAAATTATAAAAGAAATCAAACTAGTTTCATTTAATTCTAGAATTCCTACAAGATTTAGTTGCACATTTTGCCAAATAAAACCAAGAAAATAGAATATAGGCTAGAAAACATAAAAGAAAGAGAATAAAACTAACTATAAAAATAACAACAATAACAAGAAAATAAAGATGTAAACTATGAGCATAAAGGAAATCTAACAAATAAAAATAAAAGAGTATAAAAGTCAATCTATCTTGCAAAAAAAGCAAGAAAATAAATTCTACAAAGCATAAAAAATAAAAATAAAAGAGCATAAAAGTAAAATCTAAGTTATAAGACATGAAATAAATCTACTTTACCAAAGACAAAAATAATGCGAAAATAAAATTCTAAAACATGAATTTTTAGAACCTGAAAATAAAAGAGAAGAATAAAACTTACATTGCAAGGGGGTGTCCCCTTGAAAGCAAATATTTATCTTTATCTCCATCAACAAAGAAGAAAAAAAATTTAAAAGGTGGAGAATTTTTTTTATTAATTACAAACAAAGTTTATAATTTTGGAAGGTCTTCTCAATTAAGATTAACCCTCCTCTCCAAATAAAGTTTTTACAAAAATTTTCACACTCAAAACCTCACCCTCTACCCCTATTTATATCCAACAGCAATCAACAAGAGCTCTTAGATTTGCCTTGGGTTCCAAGAAATAAATCTCAACCATTTACTGTTCAGTCACGAATCAATCGGTTAACCAATCAGTTGACCAATCGATAAAATCAACAGAATTATCTCAAACTTGGAGAAAAAACTCACAATCTGTCTCTTCTATTGACAATTAGACTACAACAATTCCTGAGAACTTGTGGCATGCATGTGTCACGTACATGGGAATGCTATTTTGTGTTATGACAAATCCCCAGGATAAACTAATATCAATCACACGAAAGCACGAAAAATATCAAGAACACACGAACACAAAGATATACGTGGTTCGGCTTGTAGCCTACGTTCATGGGCGAAGGAGGAAAATAGCTTTACTAATTGTGAGGAATATAAAGTGGAATCTCTCAATCACTTAATCCCAAATACACCCCAATAATCTCAATCAATCTCTCTCACAATCTCTAATTAATTAGAGCAACAAATAGAGAGCTACTGAAAAGCCAAATTATCTCTTGCGGCTTCAAAAGAGAACATTGTTCTCTGTTTTGATGTATTAATCTCGAAGATGTTCTCAGCTCTATTTATCCACAGCTACTCCGAATATGAAGTTGGATAGGAATCCTTTTGTTACTTGAACTTGCTATCTAAACTAATTCCAAAAGCCTTTATCTCCATTAGTTCTCATCCAATGAGAATTCGAATAATAACACACCCATGTGCATGGATTGCAATTTTGATGTGGGAGCCAAGATGCTTTTGGATAGTCTACTGATTTTAGAATTCTAATCACCAACAACTTAATATTAACTAATCCAACTTCTTAAGACATTAGCTGCACTAAGTCTCGGCCATATCAAGGAGGCCCAGTTCGAGATCAGTAATTTGAGTCACAATATAACAAATCTCCACCTTGACTCAAATACGTAGAAAATTCCTCACTCCAAAATAAGCTCACTTACTCCACCTTCTCCAATAGCCCCACAGGGCCACTAAGTGCGGCACATATCGATCAAGTCCAAGCCCGGCTTGAACTTGCCAACTGAAAGAGGCCTTCTCAACAAATCAACTGAATTGTCCGCACGACGGCAGTAACTCTTAGCGAAGTCATCACCTAAAGTAGCTCCTGAATAGCTAAATGGCACAAAATTGTCAACCGACAATGCATATTACTGTATCTTCATAACTTCGCGGTGGTCGAATATTTCGTCTAGACCGATCTCTAGCAATAGTGTATTCTCGCTCTTTCTGCAGCTCCTGAGGTGCTTCATCTACTTGAACAAGATCTGGATGGTAAACTCCCGTAGTTTTATCTTACTGAAGAGCTGAATCACGAATTTCTAACTCCACCTTATGTCCTGTAGTGCGCGCCTTATCATCAACTGAAACTGGTGACTATTTTCAGTGGAACATAGCAGACTCATCAAAAGTGACATCACGGCTGATAATAATTTTAAGAGACTTTGGATCAGGATACCACAATCTAAAACCCTTAACACCCGATGCATAACCTAGGAATATGCACTTCTTCGCTCGCGACTCAAGTTTCCCTTGACTAATATGCGCATATGCATGACAACCAAATATTCTAAGATTAGAATAATCCGCAGGCTTACCAAATCAAACCTCCTCTGGAGTTTTACAACCAATAGCAGTAGATGGCGACCGATTCACTAAGTAATAAGCCGTATTCACCGCTTCCGCCCAGTATTCCTTGCCTAAACCTGCATTGAACAACATACAATGAGCTTTCTCCAAAAGTATTCTGTTCATACGTTCTGCCACTCCATTCTATTGCGGTGTGCGAGGGACTGTACGATGTCTAACTATTCCCTCCTTGCAGAACTCATTAAATTCTCCCCCACAAAACTCAAGGCCATTATCAGTTCTAAGCCTCTTAATCAGCCTCCCAGTTTGCTTCTCAATCAAAGATTTCCATTTCTTAAAAGTCACAAATACCTCATCTTTATGTCTCAAAAAGTAGATCCAAACCTTCCTGGAGTAGTCATCAATGAAGGTCAATAAATATCTCGAACTACCACCCGTTGAGGCAACTTGAGAAGGTCCCCAAAGATCTGAATGAATGTAATCCAAAGTACCTCTAGTCGATACCTTTGCCGTCTTGAAGGTGATTCTTTTACGCTTCAGAAGATGCAATGCTCGCAGAATCCCAATTTTCCTGTACTCTGTCCACATAAAAGACCTTTCTTGCTTAACTCAGCCAATCCGCACTCACTCATATGACCAAGTCTCATATGCCACAATCTGGTAGTATCAACTCTTGATATCGATGATGCGACTGCAGCCGAACCGGTAACGGTAGAACCCTACAAAATATACAAGTTGCCGATCTTCTTTCCTTTCATAACCACAGGAAAGCCTTTTGTAACCCTAAGACCTCCACCTTCACCTAAAAATTACACCTAAGTCTATCAAGAGTGCCCAAAGAGATGAGATTCTTCCTTAAACCTAGAACATGCCTAACATCAGTCAAAGTCCTGATGACTCCATCATGTATCTTAATCCGAATTGTGTTTTTCCCAACAGTCCTGCATGAGGTGTTAATCCCCATAAGAACAACTCCACCATCAATAGCTTCATAAGTGGTGAACCAGTCAAGATTAGGATACATATGAGAGGTGCAACCCGAATCTAAAATCCAATCATCCATGCTCCTATTTTTGTCATCTGTAGCCAATAAAATCACATCTTCAGCAATATCAACTTCAGCAGAGTCCTCCTTTGATTTTTCTTCATACTCTTCTTGTTTATTCTTATTCTTCAATCTATAACAATCGGTCTTGATGTGCCCTTTCTTCTTGCAATATCTGCAGGTTAGATTTCTGTGCTTCGACTTATACCTGTTACCTCTAAAGCCCCTTTCTTCCGATCTTCCTCGAACAAACAAGCCATTAGCTTCATCGCCACTTCCTCTTGTGGTTAACTCTTTGTCAATTTTTTTTATTATTTAACAAGTTCTCTTTGACGTCATTGATGTCAATAGAATCTCAATCGTAAATCATAGTATCCCTAAAGTGCTTGTAGAAAGGCGGCAAAGAACACAATAACAATAGGACTTAATCTTCATCATCGATCTTAGCATCAATCTTACTCAAATATGTAATCACAGAATTAAATTTACCAATATGAGATTTGATGGGTGTTTCTTCCGACATCTGAAGTGTGTACAAACGCTGCTTCAAGAGGAGGCGATTAGTGAGTGACTTCGTCAAATACAAATCCTCCAATTTAGACCACAAATCAGCGGTTGTCTTCTCCGTGAGAACATCTTACAAAACTTCGTTTGTCAAACATAATTGGATCGCTGTGAGAGCTTTATCATCCAACTCGTCCCAATCTTCCTCCGTCATTGTAGCCGGTTTCTTCGACTTCCCGAACAAAGCCTTCTTCAATCCGCTCTATGTCAACACGGCGATCATCCTAACTTGCCAAATGCTAAAACTGATATTGCCGTCAAACTTCATGATATCCCGCTTTGTAGTGGTTGTCGTCATCTTCTCGTCCGATCGTTAACCTGGCTCTGATACCAATTTGTTATGACAAATTCCCAGGATAAACTAATTAATCACACGAAAGTACGAAAAATATCGAGAACACACGAACACAAAGATATACGTGGTTCGGCTTGTAGCCTACGTCCACGGGCGAAGGAGGAGAATAGTTTTACTAATTCTGAGGAATACAAAGTGGAATCTCTCAATCACTCAATCCCAAACACACCCCAATAATCTCAATCAATCTCTCTCACAATCTCTAATTAATTAGAGCAACAAATAGAGAGCTACTGAAAAGCCAAATTATCTCTTGCGGCTTCAAAAGAGAACATTGTTCTCTGTTTTGATGTATTAATCTCGAAGATGTTCTCAGCTCTATTTATCCACAGCTACTCCGAATATGAAGTTGGATAGGAATCCTTTTGTTACTTGAACTTGCTATCTAAACTAATTCCAAAAGCCTTTATCTCCATTAGTTCTCATCCAATGAGAATTCGAATAATAACACACCCATGTGCATGGATTGCAATTTTGATGTGGGAGCCAAGATGCTTTTGGATAGTCTACTGATTTTAGAATTCTAATCACCAACAACTTAATATTAACTAATCCAACTTCTTAAGACATTAGTTGCACTAAGTCTCGGCCATATCAAGGAGGCCCAGTTCGAGATCAGTAATTTGAGTCACAATATAACAGTTTGTTATTAAAAGAAAAATTGGCATCCCAACAAGGATAACAATTAGGAAGGTATGAATCCTAGAATGTGAGACACCTATCCTCAACACATGAAGAAATGTTGCATCACTAAGCACTTCAGTAACAGGTCAAACTAATTAGCTCAGAGCTAATGTGCACAGAGAAGGTAACCTACATACAGCAGGGTATAACATCCAAGAGAAAACAAAAAATATGGTGAAAACTATCATTTGGATCAATACCATCATAAGACACTCTGGCAAGTTTATATTATTCATAGCATACATATGCTTAGTGGGTAAATAAGAGCATTACCAATCCTACTTCATATATCTATATCTATACTATTTATAAAAGAGGATTGAGGTGTTAAAACTTTTGATTGCCCTTTTACCCTTTCAAAATTTAATAATTTTCTATAATGCCTTAAAATTTATTTAATTCATTCTATTTATTACACTATAATTATTCTTGCAATAAACATAAGAATTAATATTAAAAACTAAATAATATATTATAAAATCTAATCATATTCCTCAAATTTTATATAATTATTCTTGCAATAAACATAAGAATTAATATTAAAAACTAAATAATATATTGTAAAATTTAATCATATTCCTCAAATTTTATTCAATTTATTTTATTTATTATACTATAATTATTCTTGCAATAAACATAAGAACTAATATATATCATAAATTTTAACCATGCTAGTCTTATGTTAAATAAGATTAATATTTCACTTTAGATATTAGGTATTATACAATAAATATACATTTTAATATTTAAGATAATAATATCATAACTTATATTTATAAATTATATTATAATTTAAGGTAATTTAATATTTAATTAAAAATCTAACATCTAATCTGATACTATAATATATTAATATGTGTGTCCGATATATAAAAATTCGTGGAGAGGAATACTAATATATTAGCCTCTTAGTGTACGTAGTCTAGAAATAGCATATAAAATTATCATAATATATATTACTGACTATTGCAATATACTTATCATAATATTTGGATACGAGGCACCGAGCATGCGGAATTCCAAGCAGTGTGGGAAGCTATTACATTTGCTCTTGACAATGGATGTGGAAAGGTAATTTTCAAAGAAGATGTGGAGGTGGTAATTAGAGATATCCAAAATGGAGTGGAACAATAGTCGATTTTCAGACACTTTGTGTATGATATTCAGCGATGTTGCACAAGACTCGAGGAATGTGATTTTCAGGTAGTTCGTCAAATGAGGAATGTAACGGCTCATGTGTTGGTCCGAAGAGCTAAGAAATTTGATGATTTTGTGGTATGGCTCGAAGACCCACCACCATTTTTACACAATGTTCTGCAGTCTGATAAGGAGTAGCGTTTATCTACATTCTTTTATTGTGCTTCTGGGTTTTTTCTTTAGTTTGGATGTGTCTTAAATTTTTTCCATAAAACAACTATTGTAATATAATAATTAGATCCTACTGACAAACATATGCACTTCTGAATCTACTAATAATGCATTTAATATGAATATTAGTGAGAAATAAACCCATAATTAAAGCATTCATGTATCTTCTCTCACTGACTAATCAAATTCTCTTAATTAATTATGCCCTAATTGTTTCACGACTAATCTACTTCCATAAACATTCCACTTGGATCTCAATAGCTGCATAAATTATACTATATATGAATTTTCAAATGCACAAAAGCAAACACAAAAAGAATCAAAAGAAAAAACTGGAGGAAGTGAGAATTTTGATAATAGAGTCAGTCCCTCGATTATAGTAACTGTGACACCTCGCAGTCAACAAGATTTCGCAGGTGGTAATTGAGAGAGAAGATTGTATTGCTTTTCTTTAGAGGAAACGAACAGATCTACGACCGAGTTCACCTCCCATTTACGAAAAAAATATCAATCTATTAGTAATACAAGTATGCAAAATCAAGAAGAGAAAAACTAATATAAATGTTAATAAATTGGCCTTCCAATGTTTGGTCTCATATCGTTACTTACTATGCATTACGTGCAAAGTACGTGTTACATACTAGTTACATTAAATGCATATTTCACATAATCCTATTTTAAACCACAATCTATAGGCACAAGGTAAAGAGGGGATCTCTTGTGCACTGTAAGTCCTGGTGCATCATCCATATCAATATCCTCTCTCTTCATCCCTTCAGGCAATTCCCAGTCGAATAAGTACAACATATTAGCAAGTGCAAGCTCGACAATGACTACTCCTGTGTTCATCGCGGGGCAGATTCTTCGTCCTGAACCAAAAGGAATAAACAGTCCTTGGACAATTTTTAGGTTTTTTTTTGATATTAGTCCCTTAAATCTTCAATAATTGTATATAAGTCCCTCAAATCTTGGAAACTGCTATTAGTCCCTTAACATATTCAATAATTGCTTATTAGTCCTTTAGATCCTGAAAATTGCATATTAGTCGCTCAAATCGTATAGGGTCTTGCAAAATGGTCCTTCAAGTTAAATCACATTAGATTTGAGCAGAATATTCCGTCAAATCTAACGATTGGAGGCAAAGTGACCTTTTTATCCCTCTATAATGTTCCCCAACTCATTTCTTAATAAGTTTAAACCCTAGTGCCAGTTTAAAAGAAATCCAAACTCACTTTAGTTCTTCTCCTCCAATAATTAGCAAAAAACCCTAACGCAAAGTTGAGCTACACAAAGGTTTAAAACATCGGAGAGAGGGTAGTTTGGTGATTGTAGATTTAGGTTTAGAAGATAACTAGACCATAATTGAGTTTTTTAACTGAAATACTAACTGAGAGGCCATTTTGCGAGACCTTATAGGATTTGAGGGACTAATATGCAATTTCTAAGATTTGACGGACTAATATGCAATTACTGAAGATTCAAGGGACTAATATGCAATTTATAAGATGTATGCAATTATTGAAGATGTAAGGGACTAACGTCTAAAAACCCCAATTTTTAAGGCACTACATGACCCTTTACTCTAGAGACAATACTTTGTCTACGGGAAATAAAAGTATATAAAAGTCTGCTACTGCATTTTTTTTAATATATTCAATTATCCTAATTTATTACATTAATTGATAATTAAAGATGATAAATATACTTGAATCATTGCATTTGGAGATTCATGCATCATTGAGATAATGGATCGATAACATCAAATATTTGATCCTGATTTTGGACCAGTCCTCGTGTATAGAGGGGACTAGCCTTGTGCACGAAGCTCCTACGATGCACGGTTCCATTTTAACACATCATAATTAAAAGGGGTTTTTTTTCTTCTAGAAACCACCTTAAAATAAGGTCATTTCATAGAAACCACTTTTTATTTTTAATTTATACGTAAATCATCTTTAATGTGGGTTTTTGATTCAATCAACCACTTCCCAGTCAAAATTTTCACTGAAAATCCAAAAATACATTTAAAAAACTCACATTGAAGACATATGACTCACTTTGTTAATGTTTAGGTCTAGTTAGGATATGAGTCACGTACTTTGACCATACATTTTTAAGGGCTAAATTACCAAATTGGTATTTAAAGTCGGACTACTTAACCAATAAGGTATTTAAAAAAGCTCCGGCGTCTTTATGGTATTTAAAGTAGACACACTTATCCAACTAGGTCCTTTTTCACGCCGGAGATCAAATTCCGGCAGAAAAATTTATTTTAACACCCTTACCTCACAAAAGTATTAAATTTATACCCAAAATTATCAAAAAAATACCTTCTCCTCCTCTCCCTCTCCTCCTCCTCCTCCTCTCCCATTCACCTCTCCTCCCCTCCTCCACCTCCGCATACCCCTCCTCCTCCATCCCTCTCCCCACCCTCCCTCCTCCTCCTCCTCCTCCTCTCCCATTCACCTCTCCTCCTCCTCCTCCATCCCTCTCCCACCCTCCCAGGGTATTTAAAGTAGGATTCCTCGGGGATGATGGTAAGGAAAGGAGGAGGAGAGGAAGAGAAGTTATTTTTTTGATAATTTTGGGCAATTTAATAATTTTGGGCATAAATTTAATAATTTTGGGAGGTAAGAGTGTTAAAATAAATTTTCCTGCCGGAATTTGAGCTCCGGCGTGAAAAAGGACCTAGTTAGATAAGTGTGTTTACTTTAAATACCATAAAGACGCCGGAGCTTTTTTAAATACCTTATTGGTTAAGTAGTCCTACTTTAAATACCAATTTGGTAATTTAGCCCATTTTTAAGGTTATTTTTGGATTTTTAGTGAAGATTTGGCAATAATGTGGTTGATTGGAACGAAAACCAATTTTAAAAATAGTTTACATATAAAATTAAAAATGAAAGATGGTTTCTATAAAATGATCCTATTGTTAGGGTGGTTTCTGGGGAAAAAACCCCTAATTGAAATCTTACTTGCCAATACAAGTTACGTTTTTGTTAGGCTAGGACTTTTCTTGATTCAACGAGAGTCACCATCAGAGAGGGAAAAGTATCAAGTGCATCCGGATCCACGACATTAAATGTTCACCAAATGAATGTTATCGCTTGAATCATTGAATTTCGGGAGTCGTGCACAGTAATCCAAGGGTTGACATCCATTCAGTGCACATTTGCAAGACTATTGTAATTGTTTGTTCCCACGACTACTATTTAGACTATATTATCCTGTCGACCAAGATCTATCAGAATACTTATACACCCTTTTTCTTCCTATGAAACTACTTGGCCAGATTATATGGCTTTTCTTTGTACAAATTCTCAAACATTCTTCACAAGGATCACTACTACATAAAAGGTATAGTTGAAATTGCTCAAGGGGTTCTCTGCTTCCATGGGATCTCGAGGTTCTATCGAAAATGCAAGTCCTACACTATGGATTTCGTCATACCTAAAATCAGATTTCCTAAAAAATTATTTTTCGGATTTCCAAAACATAATTTGTCATCCCAACATCCACAAAAGAAATTTATTTCCGGTTCTATAAACAGGCAGATTCTATGCTCATTTCATCTTGCACTCTGTACAGGACATGTTTGTAGCAGGGACAGATACAACCTATGCAACACTGGAATGGGTTATGACAGAGCTTGCCCGCCACCCTCAGGTCCTCAAAAAAGCACAAGAAGAGATGAGGCAAATTGCCGGAAACAAAGGAAAAGTTGAAGAAAACGGCATCCATCAGTTTTGATACATAAGAGCAGTAATCAAAGAAACGCTAAGACTCCATCCTCTAGTTCCCCTCCAAGTCCCCCAAGAATCCATGGAAGACTGCATCGTCAATGGCTTCGATATCCCAGCCAAGACTAGGGTTCTTGTCAACACATATGCAATAGGGAGAGATCCTAAAATATGGCAGAAACCTTTAGAGTTCAACCCAGAAAGATTCGAAGGCAATGAGATCGATGTTAAGGGCCAGGACTTTGAGTTGTTGCCATTTGGGGGAGGCAGAAGAGGATGTCCTGGTAATTCATTTGCATTGGCTACTATAGAGACTGCGTTGGCTAGGTTGTTGTGTCATTTCGATTGGAAGTTACCGGATGGCGTAGATGCAGGAGATGTCGACATGACCAAGGTTTTTGGACTCGCCACAAAGAAGAGGACTCCTCTAGTTCTTGTTGCAATGAGAAACCAGGAGTTTGGGTTTAAAGTTTAAGAAGCAAACGAGCTTTTGCTCAAAGATATCATCCGGAAGGTTTGGTTGCAGGATTTAAGTTAGATGTTAGTATGTGCTTCTATGTTATCCCTTTTCTATGATATCTACAGAACATACAACCAAATTAAAGTTCTATGAAAATATAAGGCGGAATAAGAGGCAATAAGAAAGGGTTTATAGAGACAAAAAAGAAATTCCCAACAATTTCATTTAGATGGTTAATATAGACAAAAATGTACACCTGTTTGGCTGTGTCACTTACAAATCTCAAGGGACCATCAAAATATAATGCAGAAAACATGCTCAAGAACCTTGTTCAGCTTAATGTCCATAAATCTCCGTCATCAACTTTTAACCCTACATTCACAGCAAACAACTCTTTAAGAGTGAATTCCAAAAGACTGTATTCTAAGAGGATTTGATAAAATCAAGTGTGACACTATTTGGTTATATGTAGAGATGAGAATATCTTTAGCTATACGTGACTGAACTAGAGACGAATTTGGTGATCAATGAGACCATTTCCATTTAAATCATTGGAACTCACTCTGATTTAGTTTCTACCGATTCCTTAGTTCCCGCTGTATTCAGGTCCGTGATCTCTCCAAATGATTTAGTTTCTACATTGATAAAGTGAAGTAGTCCTTCACTTTATCAAGAACAGTTTTTACCTCTTCTTGAGGAGGAAGCTGAAATATGTAAATGTTGATGGAAGTTAATGCTCAACAAATCTCATCAAATTTAAAAAATGATAACTATACTGTTAACAATAACATAACGCGTATGCTTGTGGAAAAAAGAAAGGCAATTTTGATTCCAGAAGCGGTATACAGTAAAAAAAATTAATATTCCGGCATCCGGTTGATTAAGACAATATGTATTTGATTAGCTCAACAAGATAACTCACTGAGCAGTACAAATGAAATAGAACATATCTCCTCTATGATTAAAATGGTAAGCTCCCACTGAGTCCCAAATTCTTTACGCTTAAGGTAGAAAGAGTAAGTACAATACCTCAATAACATCAGTTGGTGAGAGTGCTGATCTCACATTGTTGTTTTACTGCATGAAATTCGCTACAATATTGTGAAATAAAATTTTTTTCTCCATTCTAACAGAAAGAAAACCAATAATTTCGTGTTAATCTAGGGTTTGAGGAGACATTACAACAAGTTTGTAGCCATATTTAAATTCCTTAGCTGACCGCAATACTCGATATTGCTTTAATGCTGACTTCTGTATCTCCTTCTCATCCTGTTAGAAGTATATTAATAGATGAACTCACTAAGAAGTTGAGAGCAGAGTAATAAATGCTACATCCACAAATAAATGCAATTAAAATATCTAAACCTGAACCAACTGTGTAATGTAAAATGGGAAAGAACAAGATGAATACACAAACTATAAAAATTTAAATAATCTTCAAGTATAATATGCTACGCAGATGAATGTTACAAAGTGAACCAAACTGCACATACCAACAATATATACTGCCCCAAACTTGGTATACGATTGAAACATTCAAGCAAAAAAATAGAAAAATATAGGTCAATTGTGGATAAACAAACCCCCATACCATTGCCATGCCGAACTTATTACCCTCGTATTTCTATTGTTGCAGATAGTCCCCCTCAAGTGGAATTTTTTTAACCCTTCTCAGGGGGTCTATATGCGACAATAGATTTTCACTTTGTATATCTTTCAGACCACGACGTGATCTCCACAAAACAAATCACTTAATTTTTCACTTTGCGATCCTGATTCTCAATGGTTGTGAGTTTTCTAGCCGTATTGTTAATTTATAGAGCTTTGTGAAGAGGAATCCTGTTAGAGAATGACGCAGCGCGGAAGTTGAAATCTCGGAATCCACCGAGGGTTGATCTCCGAATCCACGAAGAGCTTCGAATCCACGAAGAAAATATATTAAACACAAATTTTATTGATGAAAGATATCCCCCTAGGGCTTACAAGACTCTGTTTAAATAGAAAACAAATAAGAATCCTACAATGACTCGAACTCCTACTAAAAATAGAAATAAGAACTCTAATTGACCCGAACTTTACTAAAAATAGAAATAAGGAAACTATCCTCAAAAAAAGACTCCCTACGATTAGGGAAGTAAATCGGTCAAATTTGGAATTAAACCGGATTTGCTTCCTAATCCAAACAGACTCCTAAAACATTACTAAAAATAGTAAAAAATCGACGAAAACGCTGATATCTCTCAATCCGGAAGGAATTTGGCGAAACGAATGGCGAGCAAACCGAACGTAGGTAGGTTTGGTTGGCTCCGTCTCGAAAAAATACGCGATTTTAAAAAAAAAATCGTCCAAATCCGACTTACGGATTGAAAGTTACGACCCGTTCTTCGTTGCAACCTATTTTCCTCGACCGGGTCCGCGTTTGGGTTTGTTACGATCCCGTTTCTCCATGAAGGTATCCGCAATGTGTTCTACATCAGAGAAAGAATTGTAATCAAAGCTTGATTAGGATATTCAAATTTCAATCCTAATGCTACTAAAAAAACGTACAAATTCGCATGCATGTCATATTTTAACTTGCTTTTTTTTGTTTCGTTTTGTTTTGTTGATCACGTGAAGCCATGCAAAATTCTAATCTTTTTCTTTTTTTTCTTTCTTTTTTTTTTGGTTGAACTCATGCAAAAATCCGAGTTAAAATAAAAAAGAAAAAGAAAAATTATAAAAAGGAATGTATTGATCTCGGGTGAGGACGGTGCCTCGGGGTTGAGCACGGTGGCTCGGGTGAGGATGGTCCCTCGGGTGAGTACGGTGACTCGTGATGAGCACGGTGGCTCGGGTGAGGACGGTGCCTCGGATGAGTAAGGTGACTCGTAATAAGCACGGTGGCTTGGGGTGAGGACGGTGCCTCGGATGAGGACGGTGCCTCGGGTGAGTATGGTGACTCGGGTTGAGGACGGTGCCTTGAGATTTATTTATCTGATGAACCATGCACGAACTCAATTCTTTCTCTTTCTATATATTTTCTTTATAGATGAATAGCCGCAGACTCAAATCCCTTAATTAGATCCAAAGCATGGTGATAGTCCAGGGACTGAACTATCACCTTTTGCTAAAAAAAAAGGAAAATCTGGCAGGAAACTTTTGGTGTTGACGGGAGAAACAAAGAGGGTTAATGTGTTTGAAACTTTTTTTGCTTGAATAGGTTTGCACGTCACTCTCTCTCCTTTTTGTTTTTGGGCGTGGATCTTCTCTCTCTTTTTTTGCTTGGGAATTTTGATCTGGGTGATTTTTTGGCCGAGGGACTTTTTGATGTCTCCAGTTCTTTTTTTTTTTAAACGATGGATTGGTATTGCTTTTATATGAGTAAGAGCTACAGATAAGATTGAATTGAAGTTAAGAAATAAATCTCTTTAAGTTGTGATTCTTATCTTATCACCCATGAGTTTCAATTTTTTCAAAAAGATTTAGGTGGGGATTATATAAGGATTTGATTTTGTTGGATAAATTCAAATTCAAACAATCAGCTTGATTCTATCTTTTGGCCATCTCTTCACCCATCATTGCATTATTCAAAGAAACCCTTGTTCGCGGTAAAAGTTGGTTTGTTATTCATTGCTTGTTTGAACTCGTGTACAGCTTCGTTGGCCTACAACAAAATTTCAAACAAAGGAAATGCCTTTATTTTAGGCGTACAATGAAAAACGAAAATTACAACTTTCTTCCTTTTGTGAACAAACACGAGGATCTCTATTTTAGGGATCACCATTGCGTGGAGTTCTTTGCATGCAGGGACTTTTATTCGTCAGTGGACCACCGCGCAATTCGATCCGTGAAACCCGGGTTCGGAACTTCTGAGGCGTGAAGGGGCTCGTTCCGCGAAGGAAGCGGCGCTTTGAGGGATCACACTCCGCGAAGGAGAGGATCGCCGGGGATCGCCTCCGCGAAGGAGAGGATCGCCGAGCGGTGAGATCTACTAGGAGAAATCCTGGCTGATCGTAGCCGACCGAGTTAAACACCTCGCGGTTTGTAGATCGGCGTGCTCGCCGGTGCTTTCGGGGCTGTCGTCGGCGGCTCGTGGATCTCGCGAGGCTCTCTCAAGAATATCGAGAAAATCCAATCTCCAAAAATCCGACCTTTGGCCAGGCACCCCTCCCACTATTTATAGGAAAGCAAGAGGGAGAGGGTTGTTGGCGGCGGACACCATTTGGTGTCGGCGGACCTACAGTGTGTCGACCAATGGCCGGACACCAAGCGATGTCGAGGTTTCTTGCGAACGCCGTTTGGCTTCTCGGACTTTTCCGTGACGTCCGTTCCGATCTTGTCGTCGTCGTTCTAAGTCCGTGCTTGGTTCACTTGATTGGTTTCATCCCGTCAACGGTTTAAGTGACGATCGGTCGATGTTCAAATCCGATCTCGCCGACGTTTGAACCCGATCGATCTCGTTGAAGCTTTGCTTGTTGGATTCCTTCCATAACACGTAGCCTCGTTGATTCGTACGCGCCTTGTTGACCCACTTCATGAGTTCGTCAGCTCGCTTCATGCGTTATGCGGCGTCGGTTTGTCGGATGGGTTGTTGGTTGTTAACCCACCGTTACGAGTCTTTCTCGGGTATTGACAAGCAATTTTTTATGCCTACAGATACCCCCTCCAAAGCGTCTCAGTCTCGATTCTTTGGCGAGTCTGGGATGCTTTGGACATGATGAGCCCTTCACCCTTCGATCGGTGTGATGGGACTTATGAATGACCTTGGCGTTTGATCTCTCCACTCCTTTCAGTCTTTCCAGTGCTTTGTAGGATTGCTGAAGGTATTGCGATACTGCATTTTTCGTCTGACCGTTGTCGAGATCTTGACCAGAAGTCGGTAGATAAATTTCTTTTGAGATTGGCTCTAGTATTTGATTCCTCCAATTCTCTCAGGTTCTCCAGTGCTTTGTAGGATACAGGGGTGTTGCGGTCTTTGCATTTATTGCTTGACCGTTGTTGGAATTCGGTAGCTAATTGAGTTCATTTGTTGTTGACTTCGTGTCGGTGGATTGTCATCCAATTGACCATCGAGATTCCTCCGTTGATCGGGAATTCTTCACTACGACGCTAGTTGGCTTCAAACTATATGGGTTTTAGCCTTCAATCGGCGAGTGTGGCGTTGGTGGCGTCGCGATCTTCGTGGATCGAACCGTTGATCGGTGAATCCTTCGCCGATGACGCCACGGGTTACGCCGTATCAGATACCTCGTTGAAGTGTATTCATCCACGGTGGGAGGAAATTGAAGATTATCGAAGTTATCCTTAAGAATACGGTAATATTCTCCGAGAACTTCGTTAAATTGGGAAACAGTTTATACTCATAATCCTAGTTGGAGTAGGATTAGCGACGCCGCTGATTGGCGCCGATGCAATCCGTAGGTCGAAGTTATCCCTAAGAATATTTTTGTGAAGATATTCTTCCGAAACTTCGATAAATTAGGAAACAGCTTATACTGTAATCCTAGTTGAGTAGGATTAGCGACGCGCTGATTGGCGCCGATGCAATCCGTAGGTCGAAGTTATCCCTAAGAATATTTTTGTGAAGATATTCTTCCGAACTTCGATAAATTAGGAAACAGCTTATACTGTAATCCTAGTTGAGTAGGATTAGCGACGCTGATCGGCCGACGCTAACCGCATTAATCGTTATCCCCGAGAATATTTTTATGAAAATATTCTTCCGAACTTCTCGATAAATTAGGAAACAGCTTATACTGTAATCCTAGTTGGAGTAGGATTAGCGACGCGTTGATTGGAGTCGATGCAATCCGCATAATCGAAGTTATCCCGAGAATATTTTTGTGAGAATATTCTTCCGAACTTCTACAAATTAGGAAACAGTTTATACTCGTAATCCTAGTTGGAGTAGGATTAGGCGACGTGTTGATCGACGTCGATATAATCCGCACGATCGAGTTATCCCTAAGAATATTTCTTGTGAGAATATTCTTCCGGGAACTTCTCGACAAATTAGGAAACAGTTTATACTGTAATCCTAGTTGAGTAGGATTAGGCGACGTGTTGATCGGCGTCGATATAATCCATACGATCGAGTTATCCCTAAGAATATTTTTGTGAAGATATTCTTAGGAACTTCTCGATAAATTAGGAAACAGCTTATACTGTAATCCTAGTTGGAGTAGGATTAGGCGACGTGTTGATCGGCGTCGATATAATCCATACGATCGAAGTTATCCCGAGAATATTTCTTGTGAGAATATTCTTCCGAACTTCTCGATAAATTAGGAAACAGCTTATACTGTAATCCTAGTTGGAGTAGGATTAGGCGACGTGTTGATCGACGTCGATATAATCCGCACGATCGAGTTATCCCTAAGAATATTTCTTGTGAGAATATTCTTCCGGGAACTTCTCGACAAATTAGGAAACAGTTTATACTCGTAATCCTAGTTGGAGTAGGATTAGACGACGTGTGAGAATACTCGGGTAACATTGAGCCCGGTAACATCTCCAAAATCTTTCCAAATATTTAGGAAAGAGGATGGGTAAATTATTGAGTTGATTTGGATTCCTTTTAGATATCCAATTGGGCTCCAATTAGAATTCCTATCCATCGCCAATTAGGACTCCTCATTCAAAGGGGATTGGGTTCATATGGGGTTGTTATAAATACCCATAATTCCTCCTTTTCCCTGACCTAGGCCGGCCCAGTTTCATGGGGCAAGTACTCGGAGCTATTGCAGGAGAACCTGAAAATACCAACATAGGACCTGGATCGGAGGATCCAGGTACTTCTAACACTGGTAATTTTTCTTACCTGGTCAGCAATTTGCAAAGATATGAAATTTGTTTCCCTGCAACTCACATCTGTACTTCTCGCTCTTATGTCAGCTTTTTCGATGGAGGACTTCAAGGATTTGATGCGTGATTTACCCCGAAACGTCCCTCTTCCTGGCGATACCGCGCCTGAGCTAGGAATTGCTAGGGATATCGAGGCTGATTTCTTTGAAGGTATAAATCCCCTTCCTGATAATCATAGGACTATTCGATTTTGACTAGTACGTCTATGATGAAAAATGTCTCTCGCCTGATAACAGAGACCCGTCCTGGTGACATTGAGTCTGCTATTCTTCCAGAGTCCACTTCCGCAATCGCCAATACATTGACGGTGTCGAGATACCGACTGAGACCGTCGATGCGCCACCGACTGCTGCTGCTTCGCCGGCTTCATTAAGGCGGGAAACTGCCTGTACAGGTATGGACCATTCAACTGTCGATACTCATGTTGAATTTTTTGGTTTTGTGAGTTTTCACCCCTTTCCTTCCTTTTTGCAGGGTCTACAACGACTCTTCACGACTTAGTGAGAGCTTTGATGTCTGACGATGATCCATCTCGGCTGATTATCCGGGTGGAAATTCGCTCGTTCTTCTCTTATTTAGCCATAGTGATAGACACACTTCTCGGCACCAGACTTTCTCTCCGTCAGTTCCGGCCATTTCTTGATCCTAGGGTAACCACGATACGAGATGCGGGTTATTGAGTTAGCCCGGACCATCGCGATGATCTCGATCATTTGAGGTTAAGCTCAAAAGTCGCAAGACTTTGAGGCAGCCGGCTCCCCTCATATATAGAGAGCGAGCGAGGCTCGCTGGCGGCTTGGCGTGATGCTCGCGTCATTCTTGGACTCGAAGTTCGGATGCGCAAGACGGGTGCATCTTTTGAGATCGCTGCCACAAGCTTCGCCTTCCGTGGAGCATTTTCAATCTTGTGTCACGGGAGAAGCGAGGATAGTAGAGCTCGAACAGAATTTTAAGCGGCGAGGAGAGTCGATCATCTTGAAGGCGCGAAAGCCAACAAGGAGGAGACTCTTGCGATCATGTCAGAAGCTTGAGTTTTCAAAGCGAAGTCGGTCAAGTCGAGGAGGAAACCGCAAAGACCCTTAATGGCAGCGAGGAGACTTTCAGGGCCGAGCTTCAGGAGGAACTTCAACAAGCTTTCCTCAATAAAGTATCTGAGTTAAAGCAGCAAATTTGCTGTCACAAATTTGACGTTTAGAAAACTTGTGTAACTTCAGTCTTTTATCAATAAAACATATTTCTGTCCTCTTTTATGCTTTATTATGATTCTTTTATTTCGTCAGAAATAATTAACCATAATACTTATAGGATTTTTGGCAAACCCTCAGCCGTCAACGGATTTGATTAGCCTTTACCAACTACCGTTTGAATTGGGCTAGCGTGCGGATTATCTGGACCCGCTCCGCACGTGACGTTGTGCTGGAAGAATGAAACTCTTCTAGACTTGTTGCTATGATATTGAATACATAGGCTCGGTACTCTTTACGGGCAAGAGATGCGGAGCAGCGTGTGGCGTTGGCTTAATCCTTCTTAGGCTTGGGATGAAATACCCGAATCGAACTCGGTGTCTTCTTCAATCGGAGAAAGACTAAACCGGCGACGCTGCAGTTAGCGCCGACTTCATCCCTTCTTAGGTTTCGGGATGAAATACCCCAGAATCGAACTCTGGTGTCTTCTTCAATCGGAAAAAGACTAAACCGGCAACGCGTGTGAGGCGTCGACTTTAGGGTTATTGGCCGACCCCCAGCCCTCAACGGATTTGATTAGCCTTTACCAACTACCGTTTGAGTTGGGCTAGCGTGCGGATTATCTGGATCCGCTCCGCACGTGACGTTGTGCTAAAAGAATGAGACTCTCTTAGACTTAATGCTACGATGTTGAATACGTAGGCTTCGTCTTTTTTCACGGGAAGACTAACCGCAACGCTGCAGGAGGCGCTGGCTTAATCCTTCTTAGGCTTCGGATGAAATACCCCGAATCGAACTCGTGTCTTCTTCAATCGGAAAAAGACTAAACCGCAACGCTGCAGGAGGCCGACTTTATCCCTTCTTAGGTTTCGGATGAAATACCCTTAATCGAACTCGTGTCTTCTTCAATCGGAAAAAGACTAAACCGCAACGCTGTGAGGCGCCGACTTTATCCCTTCTTAGGTTTCGATGAAATACCCTTAATCGAACTCGTGTCTTCTTCAATCGAAAAAGACTAAACCGCAACGCTGCAGGAGGCCGACTTTATCCCTTCTTAGGTTTCGATGAAATACCCTTAATCGAACTCGTGTCTTCTTCAATCTGAAAAGACTAAACCGCAACGCTGCAGGAGGCCGACTTTATCCCTTCTTAGGTTTCGATGAAATACCCCAAGATGAATCTTGGTGTCTTCTTTGCCCGAGAATGACCGAACCGCTTAAGATTGATTGAGGTGGGAAAGGAAGAATGTATTCTATTTCCTAATGTGGAGAGGAAGGAGAATCTTGTCTCCTATCTCCTGTAAGGGATGAACAAGAGAGGAAGGTTTTGTATCCTATCTCTTGCCGATGGAGAGGAAGGAGAATCTTGTCTCCTATCTCCTGTAAGGGATGAACAAGAGAGGAAGGTTTTGTATCCTATCTCTGCCGATGGAGAGGAAGGAGGATCTTGTCTCCTATCTCCGGTGAAATGTGGGAAAGGAAGAATGTATTCTATTTCCCAAGGTGGAGAGGAAGGAGGATCTTGTCTCCTATCTCCCAGCTTGGAAAGGAAGGATTTTGTCCTGCTTCCAAAGGAAAGAAACCCAAAGTGGGATCTCCACTGAGAATCTTGAAAGGCTAAAACTAAGAGCGGGATCTCCACTCCAAGAATCTAAAACAAGAGAGGAAGAATGTATTCTATCTCTTGCTTCAAGAGGAAGGATGTGTCCTATCTCCAGTGAATATGGGAAAGGAAGAATGTATTCTATTTCCGATGAGAAACTAAGAGCGGGTCTCCACTCGAGAATCTTTGGAAGGGTACGGATAGCTGCTTTTATAGGATCGCTAACCCAAATTTGAGTGGACCTCTGCTCGTGGAAGGAATCGAGAGGATTTTGGCCGGTGGTTGGACCGTGGAGATTTTAGTGGGCCCACCGCCAATGAATTTGATCGGTGAGAGAATTTTGGAGGAAAACACAATAATTTAGGGTTATCCTCATGAAAATGAGTGAGATATTCTCCGAGGAACTTCCCATCAAAATGGATTATCCTCAATGTATTAAGGATAATACTTTTCGTAAACTTCCCATTTATCTAAGATTAATTGCCTGGCCGCCATTCTCAGGTGACAGCGATATGCACCGCTTGAATAGACCGTGTCTATTACAAACGGTCCTTCCCATTTGGGTTCAATTTACCTTTCTTTTAGAGGTGAGGATTATCTACCGCCGAGCAAATGAGGACTAGATCTCCTCTTTAAAGGTTCTCTCGTCGAACTTTCTTGTTGAAAGCCCCGACATCCTAGCTTGATAGAACTCAATACATTGTTGAGCCTCCAGCGCTTCTCATCTAACATCTCAAACTCTTCAGACGCTTTTGATGTTGTTCTTCGGTCGCCATCTCGCTGTAAGGGCGACGCCAAGTGACGAATCGATTTCCAACGGAGAATTGCTTCACACCCGTAGACCGTAGAGTACGGGTAGCTCCGCCTGCCAAGGCATCAGCGAGCGATATGCCCGTAGTGCTTCTCCGAAGTTTATCGCCCCAGCCTCGCTTGTTATTCTTCACAAGCTTCGACAAAATCTTGATAATCGCCTTGTTGAACGCCTAATCCATTTGCAGCTGATTATAGGTCACCGACGCAGACGCCTTGTATCTTGAATTTCTCGCAAAACCCGATGAAGGAATTGCCGATGAACTGGGGACCGTTGTCATGCACGATCCGCCTTGGGACACCGTGTCGATAGATGACATGGTGTCCGATAAACTTGATGACGGTATCGCTTACTTTTAGCGATTGCTTCGTTTCACTTGGAGAAGTAGTCGGTGATCGCTAGAATAAACCGATCTCCTTTAACCGACGGAGGAAAAATGGGACCTACAACGCCCATTCCCCATGTCTCAATGGCCGTGATGTGGCCGGGATGCAACCGCCCGAGGCCGATGCATATAATTTGCGGAATTTGACACGCTGCTCGGTGCCGCATCGACCGCCATTAATCATTGTTGGCCGGCAGCCCATTCTCCCGATTCGATCGTAGAGCTTGGGACCAGCCGGTGTGCACCACATTCACCTTCGCGTGCTTCCCGAAGGACCTCTCCGCCTCTTTGTTTGAGAGGCATCGAGCAAAAGACCATCGCACTCGACGATATAACATCCGGGTTTGAGTGTCATAAAAGAATCTTGAGCTCTTCGCCGATTGACTCTTCTCTTCCTCACGCGTAATGCCATGTAAGACGAGTCGATGATAGGAAAGCCAATCTCGGCTCCACCGGTTTGGGTTTCATGTACCTCTTTGGACACCATCCCTTTGTCTTCTTGTACCTCATTATATATGAGTGCGAAGAGTCGATGAGTCGACCGTAACTAATTGCTCGGTCTCGGAAGGTTGTGCTAACGACACATTGCCTAGCCAGTGCATCCGCGGCGTTTGGAGGCGTGGAATATATTCGATGAAGAACTCTTGAGCGAGTCGCCATTTCGATTGCTACGATGATAAGGGATTAGATCTGATTTCGACTTAGTAGTCTCAGCGGATGCTGACTATCGATTGTGAATCGCCGGTATGCCTCGAGATATCGACCCCAGCTCCTTGGCGAAACTAAGTCCAATAAGTAGCGCATTGTATTCGGCTACGTTATTGGAACAAGGTTGATGAGTGAATAAGCACGGGCATGACATGATTCAGCGGAAATCAAGATAACTCCGACTCAGTGAGAGATTTTAGAACATCGGGGCACTTGCTACATTAGTAGCTTCGAGCTCGTCAAAATACAATCGCCATATTTGTTGGTGCGATGTAGTGTTGACTTCTTGAACCGTCACGGAAGATCATCATATAGCTCAATGCATCCGTTGTGGTGGCGACCAAGAGATGCATAAATCGCTTGTCCTTTGGCCGACTTGTTGTTTGAAGTGCAAGTCATATTGGGACAAAAGCAAAGCCCATTTGCCGCGCCAACTCATTGAGGCGGTTTGGGTCATAAATATTGAGGCCGGTTCGTTAGAGATAACATAAATCGTCTGTCGACCAAATAGTGCGCATTTTGAATCGCGAATACTAATGCAAGGCCTTGCTTCTCGACCATTGGATACAGACTTCGGCCAGACTAATGTTGGCTCGGGTAATACTTGCTGTTCGTGACCGCCGTCGTCGTCTGCTTGAGTAAAGCGCTTAGCGAGTGATCCGTTGCCTTGGCGTAGATCGAGAAATGGTTTTCCTGCGGTGCAGCGAAGCGAGGAGGTTTAGCGAGAATCTGATTTGATCTCTTCAAGCGCCCACGGCGGTCGTCCCAATAAGCGACGCCCTTCTTGTTTAACTTAGAAAATGGTTGGCACTTCCCGATAGGTTCGATATGAACCGTCGGATGTCATGATAAGCCTTATAACCCCGAGTTCTCTGATTTCGGAGGTTGCAACTCTTGAATGCCTTCACTTTGTCGGGATCGGCGTGGATTCCTTTGTCGGTGGCGCGAAATAGAGAACTTGCCCTGGACATCCCAAGGAAGGATTTGGCGGGGTTCATCTTTAGTTGATGAGTCCACATGAGCTCGAATCTTGTCTAAGATCTTTGGTGATCTCCTTTGTCACGGCACCACTAAGTCATCGGCGTAGCATTCGACCGTTTCGGAGATGATCTGGAAAATTTTAGTCATCGCTTCGATGCGTGGCTTTGCATTTTGAGGCCGAGCGGCATGGCCGTGTAGCAATATATACCGATAAGCGTTACAATCTTTGTGTGCTTGGCATCATCGGGTGCATCTTGATTTGATTGTAACAGAGAAACCATCCATGAATGACATTCTTTCAAATCCACCGTGTTGTCGACTATGACATCGGTGATTGGAAGAGGAAAGTCATCTTCGAGACAGCGGCGTTCGGTCTCGTAGTGAAACCGCATCCTAATCGAACCATTCTTCTTCATGGCCAGGGACTATATTAGCCACCCAATCCGGATGTTGAATTTCCTCGATGAATCCGATTCTATGAGTTTCTTTACTTCGTCAGCGATTGCTTGCAATATTTGTGGGCGAAACCGTCTTTCGTTGCTTGGCGGTTTGACATCCACTTTGATGTTGAGGTGATGAGTCGCCACATTAGGGTCGAGTCTGGCATGTCCTCATAGCTCAAGCAAACCGTCGATGTATTCCCCGATTAGGGCAATCAGCTCTTCCTTCTCTTAGAGGAAGACTATTGCGGCGTTTATGAGCTTAGGATGTTCCTCGTCACCCATAACTTTGGACTACCTCGGTCCTTAGTGGGGGTTCTATTTGTTCGAATCTATCCCCAAAGCTCTCGAGTTGATGGATCCATGGGTCTTCCCATGTTGGCATATCTTCATCATTCTCCATAGTAGCGGGGATCGATCGTAGCCATATTTGACATCAAAGCTTTGAAAGCTTCAGAGGCTAGTGTCGAATCCCAAACCGAAGAATCGGGCAGTATCGTCTTCTTCATCGGGTAAATGGTCGTCGATCATCCACGAGCATTCATCTTCGAGGATTCATATCCCAATCCTCGTCTAAATGCGTAGTAGTCATCGGCTTCCCTTTTGGGACATATGCTTTAGGAGGGATTCGAGGACCTCGTCCAAAACATAGACCTTCCCTCGTGTCAAGTCGTACCCCACTTCTTCATGATACCCGGTGTTTACGGACTATATCTGCATGTGTGGAGGATAGGCCCATCGTTATCCTCATCTTCTTCTAAGAAGCGATTGGCGTTGGCTTCATCTCCTTTTAGTAAACCAAGTCCTTTTCAATACTCGATCTTTGCGGGATGGCGAGTGTTGTCCCAAAGGAGTCGGGTTGCTTTTGTATAAAGCAAGATGGCGAGTTGGTAGGTGCAACTCAGTTGTTATATAAACTGTCATCGCATCATTCAAAGGCGAGGAGTACTCTAAATCGTCATTTATTGCTTTATCGGCAATTTGCCAATTACAATGTTCACTGGCGATTCTTCATCGTCAAGATTGATTACAAGGGTACAATGTTATTTAAAATAAATCCTCGCTATAATCAAGCCCGGCGGATCGGCTTCTTCACGTGTCCGTGCCTTGGTAGATGATTGATTTGGACTCATTAAGTAAAGGAGAATCGGTGAAATAATTCTCCATCCCCTTAAGCGGTTGTTTGTCGCGACCACGTCTTGACCTCATTATTTGTGTCTACATACTTGAGACGCGATGAAGAGTGGATGGGACTATAGCGTTATTGTGAATCGAGTCGACCAACAATAAGTTATAGGAAGTCTCTGCGTCAATCACATAGCGGTGACTTGGACTTTAAGTCCCCATTTGGCACTTAATCCGGATTTTACCAAGTGGGGCGGGACCGGTGTTAAATCCGTAAATCGTGTTGATTGGCCGTTCTTGGCGAGGATTCAAGATGATACATGGTAGCGAGGGCATGATGCTCCTGTGGAACGGATCGACTTGGATCGGTTGACTTCGCTAGAACCAATATACGGTGAAGTATAGCGGCCTATCGTGTTTGGAATTCTTGATGCATATCCTCCTTTGTAAAGGTGATCGGGGTAAGTGTTTACCACAAGGTTGCATTGTTGTGCGATTCTTAGGAATCGGTTTGATCGAGGAGAAACACCTCGAGTCGAGCTTCTTGTAGAGCTTCGGGTTTCCTTTGACAATGAACCTTCGTAGAAAGTTATTACGGCGGGATGTTAGCCAAGCGGGCCATGGCGTCGAAGCGGTATGGAGAGCTCGATGTTCGGTCCATCCCTCACGAGGCGATTGAATCGGGTTTGCCGGGAGTTGAGCTTCACGAACACGAGGCATTTCTCCTTTTGGCTGCTTTTTCTTTAGCAAGCTGTCTGCTGTTGTCCTTTCTCTGCGAGTGGGAGGAGTCGTGGCTACCCGATTCGGATAGCGTCTTCGCATTGGGTTTGGAATCTCCGGATACTTGTAGTTGTATTAGTGCCCACTCCTTGTGGCAAAGACTTCATGCTCATCCTCAGAAGGAAGGCGCCACTTCTTCATCGTCTTTTCGGAATTCTTTGACGGCTTGGCATAATTTGCCTTTTCCTTGGACTTCTTTTGGCGAGAAGGCGCGGTCCACGATCGTCTTCCAACAAATCGGGGTGGACCCAAAGGATTTCTCCGTTTGCGTCGTGTGTGATGCGAGTCCCTTCTCCGTTGCCGCGTGGATCCTCATTCACCATCTTTATTCCTACCTTCTCGGGGTTGGTTGAAACCAATCAAAGGAACTGATCCGAAGCTTATAGAGGCGCATTAGCCCCACCTTCTTCTCTTTAGAAGGTTTTGGAGTGATAACTCCAACATCGATCAAGGCTTGAATCTTGTCTCGAGATGGTAGAGAATTTAGTAGGATGATGTCTTGCCTTGATAAGCGCGATGCTTAGGATGTAACTTTGTTTGCCTCCTCTTGGTTTCCAATTGGGGCAAGCGGATTTTGTTGTTCTCGAAGGTACTTGAAAATGCGGAACTTCCTCATCTTTGAGCGAGTAGTCTTGGGAAATCTCGAACGAAGGTTTTGATTACGAGTTTGGCCATTGAGAGCTGAATTCGTGGCTGCGGCTGATGCGGCTATTTGTTGTGGTTGCGGTTGAAGGTTTGATTGGCGTCTCTGAGACTTTCTGGCGCCTTACCTCTGCGGCGTGGCACAAAATTTTGTTTGTTGGTGTTTGTCGCGGTGGCCTCTTTCTACTTTCTTCCTTTTAGGAACCTTTCGGCTTGCTCTCCACGAACTTTCAAGTCCTTCCGTTACGGATGGTGCGGTCCATTGCCGAGAACCGTCTATTGATAAATTCGTGGCAAGTCACGGAGGATGAATTCCTCGTTATCGGATCCGGCGGTTCATTGCCTTGTTACGAATCGTTTAACAAAAATATCCACGGTTTCTCCATTCTTACGCTTTTAGATGGGTAATGTTCCAATGGATACCTGGGTATGTCATCAAAGAAGTTGGAGAAACAAGGACTCCATATCGTCCCGGTTTTGATGCTCCCACGTTTAAGGCGGTGAATGTCGAAGCGACTCCACGAAGGGTGCTGACGGGCCAGAACCATCGGGGTTCATTGCGAAATAACCCGAGTGCGACTTGAAGTAAATCAAGTGTTGCGTCGGGGAACCCTTCCAGATCAAGCGGTGTAAAGTTTATTAAGTTAAACTTTGAAGGGTATGGGATTGATTCCCACCCCGGGTATGGGCAAGGGATACCCGTCTTCTTCACTTCTTGGTGGAAATTAGCGAGTTAATTTTGCTCACCGAGTCTTTAATCTTCTGTTCTCATGAGCAAACAGCGTGGTTGAGGAGGTTATCATCTTCGGTGCTTCCTCGATGCAGTGTTTGTCATCTTGATCAACGTCGATGTGTTGACTTGATTCTCCTCGATGCTTTGTTAAAGCTTGATCTGTTGGTCATGCATTTCTCTCATCGCCTCGCATGGCCAACTCCATCTCTAATTTGAAGTTTTCCGTTGCTTATTCAACGCTCGCCCAAAGATCTTGGCCACCTAATTGCACCGATCATAAGCGCCGGGTTGTCCGTCACTAGAAGTCAGATTGTCGATGCCATTGCCGGTCTGCCCGATGCTTCATCCTCAAGGTAGCCCTCTCAAGAGCTTGTCGTAATTGACCGCCGAATAGTCCCGACCGCGAACGAAGTTAACCGCTATGCGCTGGGAATAGCCCTTGACGATGGTTCTTGCCGCCATATTATTAGTGACCTCGCAATTCATCCTCTCGATGTCATCCTTATGAATCGCTTTGACCTAGGTCTCGGCATCTCCGTGGTGAGTCTTTGGAAGATTGATACCCTTTCTGGAGCTTCTTGATGGTAATTGCACTCCGAGAGCACCGTTTTGATGAGCTTGGAGCACAAGCATGACTGGGCTGGCTTGGGGGAGCACCTTCGAGATTTCTTTGTACCCCCAGCACGGTAGTATAACTCGTCGACATGAGTGCCGAGCGACCGCCAGATATCGGCACGCCTTCTGTATAACGCTCATCGCCGATGAAAACATCTCCTTCCGAGGACGGTAGTTTCAGAAAACCGCCAAAAGTAACCCGCCTTGACTTTCACGAGGATGAAGTCCCGGCGACTCTGACTCGACTTTCAACCGCAGATGCAAAGTCAGAGGAATCTTTCTTTTGTGGGTGCGAATCAGACGTGAGTGACCCGCGATTCCTTTAGTGGACCCAGCGATCTTTGACAAGAAGCCCCCGTGGTCGCGGAGTTGGCTTCACGGAGTTCGGGTGCACGGAGGTAACTTTACGCCACTTTTCTGAAGTGCTCACAATATTTGATCCGAGCACGGAGCAGGAGTTGGCCCACGCGTGGTCGGGCTTGATGCCAAGTTCTCGAGGTGAAGCGCCGACGGACTTGGGCTTCCAAACTAGCCGAATTTGTTGATCACCTTCGCCTCCTTCTTCAACTTCGCGGGCTTGTTGCACCAAAGCCCTTGCTTGTGCGCGAGGATACGACGCCCTGATACACTCGGCGTAGAACGGTTCCGCTTTGACTCGACCCATTCGCTTGTCGCCGCCCGTAGGAGTCGGCTACAATCTCGACTTCAATCTCGAAGTTAACTCGATCTTAGATCCGCCCATAGCTAACCCCATCCATTGATTCTTTTGCCCGGGCTTTGTTTTGCAGCGTTGACGCCGCCTCGACGGGCTCTCTTAGAGAGAGTCACGACGCCATCGACGAGAACTACCTCTTGAGGAGATAGAGTTCTCGATAATTTGGCCGCTTGTCGCCGAGGAACCACCATTGTCTCAGCCTGACAAGCGGTGGTGGTGGATTTCTCGCCTCGCATCCGAGGCCGATTGGTCTTCCTGGCCAGAGACCATCTTGGACTTATGGGAAACGGATCTCGACGAGGAAGAGAGGTACTCCTCATACTTCTTTTGGTCGAACTCAACTCGACCTCTTCTATCACCGGATCTCAATCCGCCGCGCATACACCACGCTTCTTTGTTGAAGTCGCTGCTCCCACCGTGTCGCCAATTGTTCATGCAGAAAAGTTGGTTTGTTATTCATTGCTTGTTTGAACTGCGGCCGTACGCTGGCCTACAACAAAATTTCAAACAAAGGAAATGCCTTTATTTTAGGCGCATAATGAAAACGAAAATTACAACTTTCTTCCTTTTGTGAACAAACACGAGGATCTCTATTTTCGGGATCACCGCTTGCGTGGGTTCTTTACTGTCTTTGGGGACTTTTATTAGTTAAGTGGACCACCGCGCAATTCCGATCGGTGGAAGCAGGGTTACGGCTTCTGAGGCGTGAAGGGCTCGTTTCGCGAAGGAGCGCTTTAAGGGATCACACTCCGCGAAGGAGAGGATCGCCGGGATCGCGACTCACGGAAGGAGAGGATCACGAGCGGTGAGATCTACTAGGAGAAATCCAGGCGTGATCATGCCGAGCCCGGTTAAACACCTCGCGGTTTGTAGATCGGCGTGCTGGTGCTTTCGGGGCGTGCATCGGCGGCTCGTGGATCTCGCGAGGGCTCTCAAGAATATCGAAAATCCAATCTCCAAAAATCCGACCTTTGGCCAGGCACCCCTCCCACTATTTATAGGAAAGCAAGAGGGAGGGTTTGTTGGTGGCCGGACTCATTTGGTGTCCGGCGGACACCATTTGGTGTCCGGCCAATGGCCGGACACCAAGCGATGTCGAGGTTTCGGCCTTGCCGTTTGGCTTCTCGGACTTTTCGTGATGTCCGTTCGATCTTGTCGTCGTCGTTCTAAGTCCGTGCTTGGTTCACTTGATTGGTTTCATCCCGTCAACGGTTTAAGTGACGATCGGTCGATGTTCAAATCCGATCTCGCCGACGTTTGAACCCGATCGATCTCGTTGAAGCTTTGCTTGTTGGATTCCTTCCATAACCGTAGCCTCGTTGATTAAATGCAGCGCCTTGTTGACCCACTTCATGAGTTCGTCACCGCTTCATGCTATGCGTCGGTTTGTCGGATGGGTTGTTGGTTGTTAACCTACCGTTACGAGTCTTTCTCGGGTATTGACAAGCAATTTTTTATGCCTACAACCCTTATAATATTTTATTATTTAAATAAAAATTAGTTTCAACAAATGCCCCCCCAGTGGGGTTCTTAGATGTAACTGCACATGAGAATCCCACTTTAAAATATTCTGCACATGAGAATCCCACTTTAAAACATTCTTTCTTTTTGAGCTTGCCATAACTATGTGTGCATCCTTTTTACTGTAGGTCATGGGCTTCAATTGGACTCGATCATCCGAACTTCCTTTGTATGAGCCTTCCGACAAGGAGATCAACCGTTATGCAACGGACGCTGATCGTGATGGCCGTTTTAAGCTCGATCGATGGGAGTGGGTTAACACCATGCTTGATGGCCGAGACAAATATAATGGGCTTTTTGTTCGCGATACTCCACTACCTCGCGAGCTTGAAGATCATGAGACCACGCCTATTGCTGAGGATGTTGAGAATTGGACTCCTTTAGTTCAACGGGCTACTGCATCTTCGTTCGAAGGAGAGGTAATAAAGGAAACTGGAAATTCAGAGATCCGGGTGCTGCAACCATGCAACAATTCAATCGACTTGCTCAGCAACATAGATTTATTAGGCAGCGAGGTGGCGAAAGGCAAGGCCGGGCAATGGTGGAGTTCCTTCTGGATGCACGGGATGCCATAATATTGTAAACTTGAAGGGTTCGTCAAGTGGATGAGATACATGCTGATCAAAGCAAGGAACACTTTAATTAAAACTGGGGTTTATAGGGCCGTGTATATTTCCATGTTCAACTATGAAATAGTTCCTATGAAGTTTCTCAAGGGTTTTATTGAAAACTGGAACTACAAGACGAACACATGCATTTTACAGGATCGTGAGTGGACAATCACATTGTGGGATTTACGAGCAGTGTCTGGTTTGCCGATTTATGGAGATTGGTATGATGAGTATATTCCTTTTGATTCTGAGTTGTTCGGCATGAAGGCATCTACTGAAAAGGAGCGTGAAGTTTATAAATGGCCTAAGTCACTTAGGAGGGTTTTTGATGCTTTTCGTGATATCATGGCAAAATCTGTCAATTCAACTGTGGATTTTAACGAATGGATTACTCACTTCTGTATTCCAAAAGGAGCATTTCAGAAAGACTGGGCTGACCTGAGGGATCCTCTTGGCATGGGGAACAATATCCTTGATTTTTTAGGAGATGTTGATAAATGGGACAAGGTTAAATCGCGAGGATTCGATATGGAGACATTATCCACGGCTTATTTTGCACTATGGCTATGCTTATTCGTCTTACCCTCTGATTCAGAATCGATACGATCGGAAACTTTTGTGATGGCTAATAAGATGGCACGAGGAATCAGGATATCACTTGCTCCCCCTTTACTAGCTTACATTCATCACAAGTTGCGAGAGATTTCAACTAATGCAAGCCCTAGTCAAAAGAGCATAGCTCTTCCACTACATTACTTGTTCGGCTTCTTTGCAGATTATGTCCCAAGCTTGTATACCAATCTCGCTCCAGAAAACTTGAGAAAGCGTTTCCCAGAATTAGTTGCTATTGTAGGGGGTATTTATGCAAATATCTCCTCTTATGATGCCACTTTATTCTTTTTGAAAGCAGAAGTTTCACTTTGTAATGCGACCATTACGTGTTGGGACACAACAAAAGCAACATCAGTTCAAAGATAAAATTGTGCTTGATCTTCTTCCTTATCTGAGCAGAATCTTAGAATGGAATATTTGATTAGTATCCGCACAGCTTGGCTTCGATACAGGAATAGTTCCAGTTATATTTCAGAAGCATACAATCCTCATCGCGTTGCAAACCAGTTTGGTCTTTCACAAGACACTCCACTTTCTTTTCTTGACAATTCTCAAATTGAATATTCCCCACATTTTCTTGCGTGATCATGGGCTTCCCTTTTGAGGAAAGGCACCGAGTCCTATTTTGTGATGCCGGGTGATACAGATGATTTTTAGATCTCAGAAAAGTATGCATTAAGTATGCAACCAAATGAAGGTGCAGGAGATACGTCCATAGGAAGAAGCTGAAGATTGGATTTTGTTCTTCTTTGGAAAAATCAAAATCAATTGCTTCCACTCAATTTCCTCAACCGAGGATGCAACCAAATGAAGGTGCAGGAGATAATTCTCACACGGATCCCATGGACGTGTGGGATGGGGAATCATCATGAGCACCAACGTACTCTTTCAATTGGTAAGTTTCTACTCCTTTTGTTATTACTTTTAAAAAAGTAAACGCTATAGTTCATTGTTTCATCTTTTCATTTTACATTTTCATTCTTGCAGGTGAATCCCATAAAGCATCATCGTTTAATAACTGTGTCGCGGATTCATGCGACATAGGTGATAGCGAGGATGGCGAAATAATTTCAGCCTTGAAAGGGAGTAAGTTCGATCTAAAATTTTTTGATAAAATTTTTGATAATAGTATTTCTCCTTTTTTTTTTAAATCACTCATACCTTTTTTTTCGTTTGTTAGTAGTCCATCCTCGCAGGCCGGTTTTAAATGATACTACTGAGAAAGGAAATAAAGATGTTGGCGATGAGCTTGTTAGCAATCAAAAACATGGAAAGGAGGCCACACATATCAACATTCCCGGTAACTTTTCTTACCTTCCAGGTGATTCTAGAATGCTAATACATGTAGAAAGTTAATATTTTGCTGATTTTTTCCCTTGGAAAATATTTGGACAGAGGGTACGATGTTTTCCAATTCGCCGATGATCGAGCACACTCCTTCCAATTTTGAAGTTATTCTAACCCCAAAACCTCTCAATCAAAATTTATCAGTTCATGCGGCCTCTGAGCCTTTGATACCGGTGTCTCTGCAAGCTCGCAGAGGTATGACAACATGCTTGCTCATTGTAGAATTATTCTAGAACAATTTTTTTTTTAATGGACAAGAATTGTACTGCATATGACTCACAGATGATAAGAACGAATTACAAAACGCAGGAAGTTATAGCCAACAGCCATAGATAACAAAGCCAAATTTCGCTTATTAGTCTCAGGAATAATTTCAACTAAAACCTTGAATTATGTTTCACAACAAAACAAAACTCTATCTCTTTTCTTAAATACTTTGCTTGTTTTGCTTTTATTGCGAACCCCTTTGAATAAAGTTAGAGTAGATGTATTAGATAACCAGTGCTTCGCATGCATGTCATATCTCTGTATGACTGGTAATAATATTCAAATATGTGTGCTGGTGTTGATATAATTCTCTTGTAAAGGTTTCATTAAAGAAACCGCGGAAAAGAGCCTTGAATGTCCAGAACCGCAGAAAAGACCCTTGAATGTCCAGAATTACAGAAATAACTGTCCAGAATTACAGAAATAACCCTGTTTCCGTCCAGAATTTCAGAAATGACCCTGTTTCTGTCCAGAATTGCAGAAAAGTCCTGGGATGTGCAGAATTTACAAAATGTTCTTTTTCGTTATATTTGGCTTTTGTAAATAATCTTCGAACCATTCCCTTTTTGACTGTTGGAGTACTATGGCAATCATCTAGGTCTCATTTTGGACTTAATTATTTGATTCAAGCTGACATTTTTTCTGCAAAGTTGTCAAATGGTTTTAGGATTCAACTCATGTAATACTTGACACTATCAAGGCCAACTGCACATATTCTTTGCACTTGGTGTTCGTTAGTATGCCCAGCTTGTTTACTGCGACTGTGTCGCTTCTTGATCACTGTTGCCTTGGGTATACTGTCGTGTGATTATTAGAATCAATAGCAATTTCCATGAAGCTTCAATTTTCTCTTTTTTTTAACCTTCAGTTGTCGTGACGTCGAAATATCGTTTGCGTGATACCAGGAGCAAGCTCTTTATAGGACAAAGAAAAAAAAAGATAGAAAGAAAAAGAAAATAGATAAAAAAATAAAAATAAATAAAGGATAAAATAAAAATAAAAATAAAAATAAAAAGGAAAATTTGGGGTTGAGTCCTCAGCTCGTCACCAATTCGATGTATCAAAAAGATACATTATCGATAGTGACTCATCATTGGACTCGGGGGGTGGTTTGGTGTTTGTTCTAACCAGGCGCCTCTTTTTTCAATTTTTTGAGGTTTTCACCGTGGTTAGTTCCCCTTTGTGGTTTTGCCTATAGGTCCTTTCAGATTTTCCTATAGCGAGGGGTTTCCATTTTTGCCTGTGGGGGTATACCACAGCCGGGTTTTTTTTGATAATTTTACCCCTGGGCCCTTTCGGGTTTTCACCAGGTCCGTCGATGACTCATCTTTTGCCCGTGATTCTTTTTGATAAAATCACGTCCTCCATCTTTTTTTTTTTTAATACAATAGGTGATCTTGTGCGGGTTATAATTTTTACTCGCATATCAAATGAGTAAGGTGTAGATGCAGTTTAGACTCATGCTTTCAAGGAGTGAAATGTGGATGCAGTTTAAACTCGTGCCGTCAAGGAGTAAAATGTGGATGCAGTTTAGACTCGTGCCCCCCAAGGAGTAAATGTGGATGCCGTTTAGACTCGTGCCCCTAAGGAGTAAAATGTTGATGCAGTTTAGACTCGTGCCCCCAAGGAGTAAATGTGGATGCAGTTTAGACTCGTGCCCCTAAGGAGTAAATGTGGATGTAGTATATTTATTCTGCCAGAGAGTCCACAAGAATAGACTTTGATAGAGTGATGACTCCTTCTTTAAATTGCCTCTAGATCCAATCTTTAAAGACATAACAATCTTCAATTTGGTGACTAATTAATCTGTGATATGGACAATATTTAGGATCATCCACTTTTCCAACTTCTTCTGGCCTCTTTGATTCAGGAAGTTGCAGTCCATTTTTTATAGCGTCTTTAAAAATCTTGTTCACTTTATCTCTTTTAAAAGAATATTGCCTATTCTTCTTATCTTGAAGTGTATTGCCATATTGGTTCTTGATTTCAAAAGAGGTGGAGGCCACAAAATCTTTCCTCCCTCCATCCTTCTTAAATTTTCCGGGCAGGAGATTGGCGACTATTGATGGATTCATCCTTTCAAGTCTTGACACATGAGTAATAAGATCTTGAAATGTGCTTATTCCAGCTGTGGATAAAAATGAAGCCATCCAGTTATCAATATTTCTCATTAGCAAGCCCACAGCTTGCGTTTGCTCTAAATTTTGCTCACATTTGATATTTAAATTGCACCACCTGGTGACATAATCCAGGACACTTTCATCATTCTTGCGTCTGGTCGCAACTAAATCTCCAATAGTGATTTTATCGCTAACACTCGCAAATCTTTTGCAAAAAAGTGATTCCATCTCTGCAAAAGTTCTTACAGAATCATCAGGCAAACCAGAATACCACTCAAATGCTACTCCACTTAGACTGTTGACAAATTGCCTTAGGAGTAAAATATCGTTGCCCCCTGTATTGCCACAAGTTGTCCTGAAATGGGCAATATGCTGACTAGCATGTCTGATTCCATTAAACTTTTGAAACTTCGGCACTAGATAACCTGGAGGGTAATCCACCAAGTCATATGCCATTGGGTACGGTCTGCCTCTTGATATGTGTAGGCGTTGAAAAATACTTACAAGATCCCCGAAACCAACTTGTGACGGGGAGTCGGCGAATGACAACCCATCAGATGATACGGACGTCGAATCGTTAAGACGCGAACCCGACGGCAAACCCATGGCGTCACAAGCACGGTTTAAACCGACTTGAACGACGATCGGATTTCGTGACCGCTGAACCGAATAAACCAAGAGTTAGTCCCGAACCAAATACGTGCGTGACCTAAGCCCAGAGACCGAGAAAATGGCTAAACGGCGAAAAATAGCTGAAGGCAAGGCTTTCTGCAAGTGGTCGAGCCACTTGTCAAGACACACCCCCTATTCTATAAATAGGGGGTTCTCCTCACTTGGAGGAGGATTTTGGGCCGGGTTGGACGAGCCGATTTTAGAGGTCGGATTTCGATTTTCTCAAGAATTCTTGCAAGATCTACGAGCCGCCGACGCACGCCCGAAAGCACCGGCGAAGTACGAAGTTCACCGACGCCGATCTTCAATGTATGGGTAAGCAAATTCGGTCGGCTACGTAATAGCCAGGATTTCTCCTAGTAGATCTCACCCGCCCCTACATCCTCTCCTTCGTGAGTGTGATCCCCGGCCATCCTCTCCTTCGTGAGTGTGATCCCTTAGCGCTTCGCTTCTTCGTGAAACGAGCCCCTTCACGCCTCAGAGTTCCCAACCCGTTTCCACCGATCGAATTGCGCCGTGGTCCACTGACGATTCAAGTCCCCAGACAGCGAAGAACCCACACGAAGCCAGGATCCCGATAAACGGATCCGAAGCCGCTTGTTCACTCAGAAGAAGTTGTACTTTTCGCTTTCATTGTACTTTAAAATAAAAGGCATTTCTTTTGTTTGAACTTTGTTGTAGGCCCAAGAAACCGTAAAACTAATTCAAGCAACAATGAATAACAAACCGACTTTTACCGCAACAAGCCGGGCGACCATGGGAGCCACCGCCTCGATCGGAGGTCGCCGTCAAGAAACCGCTGATTCTTATCCCTGGAAGAAGAGGTCGAAGTTCGAAGTTCGACTGTGAGAAGTTCGAGGAGTACCTATCCTCACCTCCTCCAGATCCAGCTTCTCCTCCGCCCAAGAAGGTCTCCACGCAGGAGAACCCGATGGGCCTCCGATGTAGAGCCCCGTGACGGCGAAGTCCAACCTCGCCGCAGTAGCAAAAATCCCCATCGGCTCAAGTCCTCGACAATGGCGCTCGAGATGAACGCCGACGACGCTCCAGGCCTTAAGCGAAGCCAAAGGCGACGCATAAAGTATGGCGCGAATACGCTAAGGTCGCGGTAATCCATGGATGGGGTCCGCTACGAAGCGGATCTAAGATCCAGACTTACGCAGAGGCTCCAGCCTCAAGCGATCGACGGTCCATCCAAGCTATCAACCAACGAGTGGGTCCGTGTCAAACGAAACCGCCCACTCTTCAGAGCATATCCGAAGCGCCGCTACACTTGTACGTGCACGAAGCGCTGGTACAACAAGCTCGGAATTGAAGAAGGAGGTGGTAAAGAAGCCGCCAACATACCACCAGGTTTGGAGGCCCATGTCTAACGGTGCCCCAACCCCAGTTGGCACGGCCCCAATACCTAAGACCGCCCACACTCCAGTTCCTGTCCCGGCACTTAAGTCGAAGGCTGCTAATTGCAAAATACCAAAGTCTAAGACCGACGGCGCCAAAGTCAGCGCTCAGATCAACCGGCATGGCCAACTCCCGCCACCACCCCAAACCAACTATCAAGGATCGCCTCGTCCTTCGAGAATCACGGGTCACTCATGCGTGAGGTCGCACTCCGCCCAACAAGGACACGAAGACTCTCGCAGCCCTCCTATCGGACCGAAAGTCAAGTCCGAGTCCGCCGAGACTTCACGATCACGCAGGCCGAAGTCAAGACGAGTCACTTTCGCCAGTTTTGACGAAATAATTCATCCTCGGAAGAAGACATTTTCATCCGACGATGAGGACGCTATACCCGAGATCGTACAACACACAAGAGGTTGCTCCCAAGACTCATGCCGATGAGTTATACCACCGCATCGGGGTAAGAAGACTCAAAAGAGCTCTCCCAGCTCGTCACAGTCATGTTTGTGCTCTAAGCTCATCAAAACGGTGCTCTCAGAGTGTAATTGCTCTCAAGAAACTCCAGAAAGGGTCTCGGTTTTCCAGAGACTTAGCACCAACACGCCAAGACCTAGGTCAAGGCGATTCCGCAGAAGGATGACATCCCGGGAGGGTGAATTGCCAGAGGTCACTAATAATATGACCGGCAGAGAGCCGTCGTCACGGACTATTCCCAGCGCATCGCAACGATTAACTCGTTTGCGGTCGGGGACTATCCGACGGTCCAGATACGACAAACTTCTGAAAGGGATACCTGTGGAGGATGATGCGTCGGATATTGGCTCCGCAATCGCCTCTGATCATACTGTATCTAGTGAAGGGAGCCCCCAAGAAATGCTTGTAGGCAGTAAAAATTGCCTTAATCCTTACACAGCAACTCGGAATGAGCAATAGAGCTTAGGGGTCCATCCGAGTGAAGTCAGGCCCGCCTAAAGACGAGGCTCGCCAAGCAGCGAGGCTCGACATTCAGGCGAGATTCGCCAAGCAGCGAGGCTCGACATTCGCACGAGGCTCGCCAAGCCGAGGCTCGACATTCGACGCAGGCTCGCCAAGCCGAGGCTCGACATTCGTGACGAGGCTCGCCAAACAGGCTCGATTCAACCGAGGTTCGCCACGCAGCTGAACCTCGACATTCAACCGGTTCGCTTACGCCAGCGAACCTCGACATTCAACCGGGTTCGCCACGCAGCGAACCTCGATATTCAACCGAGGTTCGCCACGCAGCGAACCTCGACATTCAACCAGGTTCGCCACGCAGCTGAACCTCGACATTCAACCGGTTCGCTTACGCAGCGGAACTCGACATTCAACCGAGGTTCGCCTACGCAGCGAACCTCGACATTCAACCGCTGTTCGCCACGCCAGCGAACTCGACATTCAACCGGAGGTTCGCCACAGCAGCGAACTCGACACTCAACCGGCTAGACCCGCAAGCTTCGAACAAGACTTTCAAGAGGCGCAGGCTCGACTCAACACGCAGGTTCGCGACGCGAAACGGCTCGCCAGCCATGAGACGAGGCTCGCCCGCGGCATCAGTGGTCTGACGAGGTTCGCCGCTCGCCGCTATCGCAGCAGCTGCCATCAGAGTAGCCGACAATTACCGCAACGGCCGCGCGGATCGCGCGACTCACGATCACCGCAACGCGCCGCCATCGTAGCAAACACGGTGCCATTGTCGTAACGCACTGGGCGCTTGACCGCTCGCACGATGGGAGGGGTCATTAACCCTCATATGAGAGTGACAATAGGGGTCAGTTACACCCCTTAAGCCCATATAAATAGTTGAAAGCCCAATGAAGAAAGGGCTGGCTGGCTGAAACAAAAAAGTTAGAGAACTCTTGGAAAATCAAGCACCTGCGCAGGGGAGAGATCAAGAACCTCTTTAACAACCTCTAGATTATCCGCAGCTTCGGTCTGATCGTCAACGGGAAGCAACCTCGACTCGAGCATCGAGTGAAGCATCCTCTCGCCACCAAGAACCCATACAAAAGAGGAGTCGAATCAACCTCCTCTTCCTCTGTAATCGAGAAAATTTGATTGTAAACCCATCCATTCAATCAATAAACTTTTTCGACCCTACAGAAGATGGCGACCACAGTGGGAGAAACCATTCATTAGATGGCGGTGGTGGCCGATCGAGACAAGGTTGCGGTTGGCAGGGTTCAAACCTTGGTCCTTGAGTTTGATCCGAGTAAGTATGAGGAGTTCCTCTCCTGCAGGGCATCTAGCCCGGTGAAGACAGCGAGTGTGGCGAGTCGTATGAGGCCTTAGCCAGTGGCTCGTGTTGAATCTTCTCGAGGAATCTAGAACCAGCCTATGTCTCGACAAGGCTCCAAAAGCTAGCCAGCGAGGCTAAGAAGTGGGTGGTTAAGCGGCCAACCCAACCTCGGAGGCCATTAGCCAAACTTTGGCCTGGGTGAACCTGCCGCCCGTCAATGTGAGGTCCCCTCCAAAAGAGCGAACCTGCGTCCAAGTGGTGAACCTCGCCGTCAATGTGAGGTCCCCTCCAAAGGGGTGAGCCTCGGTCCAATTGGCGAACCTCGACAGCGACAGTCAGCGAAACATGGCGAACCTGCGTCCAGTGGCGAACCTGCGCCAACAATGTGAGGTCCCCTTGAAAGAGATGAGCCTCGTCGGTGGCGAATCTGCTTCTGATGAACCGTCATAGCAAGCGTCAAAGTGATGAACCTGCGTCATCATGAACCTCGACATGGGGTGTCATCAAAGCAAAAGGCTTCGCTCGGTTGTGAACCTGTCGTAGCAAGCGTCAAGATGATGAACCTCGTCATCACGAACCGACACGAGGGTGTCGTCCAAACAAGTGGGCGAACCTCGTCATTTTAAGCCTACCGGCAACATGAGGCCACCTCTACAAGGGGTGAACCTCGGTCCAAGCAACGAACCGCCAACATGGGGTCTCCTCTAAGCGGGGCCGAACCTCGGCAAGGCGTGAACCTGTTGCGAGCCAAAGAATGGCGACCTCGCCGAGTGCAAACTTCGACTTCGGAGAGCCTCTCTCATCTGAGGCTCGTTTTTGAGAATCAAGTGCGCCCGCCGATCTCGTGATTATCTCACCGCATAAGCGTGATGCCAATCAAATGCGGATCTCATTCTTTGCTTTGTGAAAGCTCATCTGCGTCTGCGCCCAATGTTCATCAACGCGTCGGCCGGTTTTGGCGGTTATCAGGCACTGTCAACTAGGCGGCGGTTCCACCATAAAGGCAAGCGCGAGGAGTCATGGAGTGACCATTAACATGGTTGGGAGGCGGGAGCAAGACCCGTCGAAGTCACGAATCGTCGACCGAGTACTCCCGAGGTTCTGGCGCATTAATCAATAGTCAAAGCTCAAAGCACCGTCTTCGCACCCGAGGCGGCAAACCCGTTTGATTATAGCGGTTTAGGTACAGGGGTCGCCGAAGGTGGAGAACTACGCCATCGCTACATCTCAACCTTCAAATCACGATTTCGGTGATCGGGCCGGTCCTCATGGCGAGCGAGAAGAAAGAGATGACACGAAGAATTGAAGAGCAACAAGCTACTATTCTTGCGCAACAAGAATCTATCGGGCAGCTTAGAGATGATGATGGAGAAACTTGCGGGCAAGAAGAAGATGGGCGAAGGAGGATCGGTCGAAGCAAGAAGGCTCTGCGGGGATCATGATGTTCACTCAATGTCATGGGCGGGTCGAATCCGGCGTCTGAAAGCGGGATCATATGTTGCGGGATTTCAAAAGCGGTGGGCGTACGAAACTCCAAGGGCAATCTAAGAATTTGGGGGTGGCAAGGCCATACCATAGAATGGGATGATGTCCCATATCCTCCAAAATTCAAGCCACTTAATTTAGTGCGATTCGTGGAAAAAGCTCTCCGTCGCCTTACATCTATTACTTCAAGCAAACCCGGGGGCATATAGCGGGTAATGATCCTATCATGACCGGTTATTCATTAGCACTCTTAAAGAGTTAAGCATTGAATGGTTTCGAAGGTTAGAGCTGGTTCTGTAGGCTCTTGGAAAGATTTGCAAAGGCTTTTATGGCCCGATTTTTTGATGACAGCAGGTGTCTATGGCCACTGTTGGCGAAAAGCAAAGAAGGCGAGTCGTCGGCACTTTAGATCAGCGATTCGGTCAGTCCTTGCATTCCGGGACCAAGCCTCGAAGCGACATTCATCCGGGATGTCGCGAGCGACCTCTCGATCAACATACTTTCAAAGATGGAGTGCGGTTGAAGCACACTCTTGGAAGGTGGTGAGGCGAACAAGTTGAGTATGCTTATGAGGATGGCCGAGAACCCGAGTTCTCGTCATAAAAGGGGTATCAGAATAATTTTATTCCCCAAAAGCGGTCGAAAGGGAAGGAGACTTTGGTAGTGGAGACCGACCTACTTGAGACCCTTCAAGCGTCGAATGTTTTTGGCAGTAGTCCTCGGAGGAGAAGTATGACTTTAGGATGACCAGTCATACCAATCCTTAAACTTTACTCAAAATGAACAAGATCAGCTCAGAAATGAGAAGCTAGGAGGAAGCTTCAGGGCGGATGATCCAAAATCTGCATGTACCGTGAATGGTACACCGCTTGCGGCAGGTCATGCTATATTTTGAAGGACAAGATCAAGTCTTGTTAGAGGCAGTGTTATGACTCTGAGAGGATCGAGAAGAAGGTGTGCACAAACATGATAAGCTCTCGATTTGGCGATTTCTTGAATTCAAGTGCAAGATGGGGTAAAGCCGATCCCTCAGCGAAGCGAGTCGTCAACTTTGATCTCAGCGGGAAGCACAAGGTATGGTTCCTTACTCGCCGAAAAGCGAAATTATGGAGTTCACGACTTGTTATCAGACGAACAATGGACTTCTTCAAAATCAAAGGGAAGACTTATGCGCAGCCTCTTTGCACGGAAAGAACAAGTCGATGACTCCGCCGAACAATACGTACCGCGTTGGCCTAGAGGTGGAAAAAGAGTTCTTAAGAGAATCGAGGCAACACCGGTGTAGCGATAAAGGCGATTGGAGGTCCAAGACAAGGGACATCGCACAACAAAGCACTTTCGGGAAGAGGCCTTTGAAACTTCAAAGGCCCCTTCGGTTCGATGTGTTAGCCCAACTCTCAACATCCGTGAGGATCACTTTATTGAGCTCTGCGTCTCTCTCAATCTACCCGAGCTCTGCGAGCGTTGGCGGATGCGAGGCATTCCTCGCTCACTTCCCGAGAAAAGAGCGAAGTTTGCACCCAATGTCACCAAGTCTTCAAAGGGGCCAATACCTTGCATTACCTTCTCCTGGAGGACATGCAAGTGAAGAACCAAAGCATGATAGGCGTTGTACTTCACGGCTATATTGGATCTGTCGAATCAGCAGAGCTCAAGTTGACGGGATCGCGTGAGTATCATCCATTGAGAATTATACAACATCTTGGGATACGGCTGCATCGGTTAGCGACAGAGACTACCATCTGGTTTCAAGCTACAATTCTCATCCCTTGGGCAAAATCAAACTCAAATGCCAAATAGGAGACTTGAAGGCGGATGTCTGCTATGTCATCGGCGGATACATCTTACAATTTGCTCTTGGGTGCGACCACGGATCCACGAAAACTTGATCGTCCCATCGTTGCATCAATGCATGAAATGCGTGAAGCGAAGAAGGGTGGTTAAAACATTGGTGCGGAAGGCAACGTTCAAGGGTGGAGAATTATTTCGATTACGTCCACTACCTTGAGAAAGGCAAACGGTGAACCGGATCGAGGACTATGGCCGGTGGGAATGAGGCGATGTAGAGTCGAACAAGAGTCGTTTTTAATGGCGTAAAACCCTTTATGTCGATCTGAATGATCGATGGCGATGTCGTCACTTTCAATGAAAATTATGATTTAGCTTACGCGCAGGGTGTTAAAAGTCATCTTGACTTAATGTCAATTGCATACGGTTGTATCTTTGAACCTACATTGCACATGCCAATTGGTGCGTCGTTCATGATGACCCAAAGGCATAATAACTCTTCATGGCGGTTTTGTGGTACCGGCCAAGAATAGTGATGGAAAGACATTATCTTTGGTAGGGTCAACAAACCATTGCAGGCGAGGTGGAACAACCGGCGAAGAAGAAAAGAACCCCAACTTTCCGTTTCGCCGGCGGTACAACATTTGATGAAGGAAATGGGGTATGACTTCCTTCGCGAAAGGACTAAACTACGGAAGAGGTATCAAGACACCAATTCGATCGCTTATGTCTGGAGGTATGGCTGATGATTACTATCATAAAACTTCGTAAAGGGTTGGGATATGAATCACCATCATTACTCATGGCATGTCGAGGCGAAGCGATTCAGAGCACTCATCGTCTGGAGCAGTTTCACAGGATTCGAAGTCGTCTGGGGACATGAATTCGGTCCACGATGGCCAATATGGCTGGCCCGATCAACTTGAGATTCAAGAGGATGATCAGTTGTCATTATTCGAAGATCCGCTAAGTCAACAGCTCGGGATGCAATGGGAACATCGTTTTGAACAACGAGAGCCACCCACCGATGACAAAATAATCCAAGTAAATATGGGGGACGAAGCTAATCCAAAACCCATATTCATAGCGATAGTTGTGGTGAAGAAAGGAGAGCCTTATCGGCTTTGAGTGCGAATATATCGATGTCTTCGCATGGAGTTATGAAGATATGCCGGGCTTAGACCCTCAAGTGGCTATGCACCACCTTAATATCAAACCAGGTGCTAAGCCTGTTAAGCAACAACAACGACGATTTTCCCCTCAGGTCATGAAAGCCATCGAGAAAGAAATCGAGAAAGGCGATCAAAGCGAGGTTCATTAGGAAGTCACGGCATCATTTGGGTAGCAAATATAGTACCGTGGTAAAAAGCGGACCGAATCCGGCCGTGTGTTGATTCACGAGAGACTTAAATGCGGCATGTCAGAAAGAGCGATTTCCCTCTACCAATTCACGGACATTATCATCGACACCACATGCGGGTTTGAAGAATGTCTTTATGGATGGATTTGAGGGTACAACCAAATCAAAATGCACCCGATGATGAAAAGCACCTTTGCTTTTCGAACCGTCGAGAATATACTATTATCTGATTATGCCTTTCGGCAGCGGGGGCTACATACCCGGTGCCATGACCCTTGTCTTAAAACATTACGGAAGGCGGTAGAATCTCTGATAGGCGATTTAGTGGTCAAAAGTCGTCACAAAAGTGATCATTTACGCGACTTGAGGGCGACATTTGAGATATCTTGGGCTCATCGGTGAAGATGAACCCAACTAAGTCTTTTAAGGGATGTCTAGTGGCAAATTTCTAGGGTTAAGTAGTCCACGGCGGATGGTATCGCCTCGACGGGACAAAGTCAAAGCTATCAAGAACTTCCACCCTAGAAGCCTCGAGAGCTTCGTGGTCTCAAAAGGCGTTTGGCTTACATTGATTCATTTCCAATTTATCGGAAATGTCAACCATTCTCGAAGCTCATGAAGAAAGGTGTATCGTTAGTTTGGGATGAAGATTGCGGAAGGCATTGAAGATCAAAACATATCTTTCTAATCCCCACGTGTTAGTTGCACCTAAATCGGGAAGCTCTTCGATTTACATCCAGCTGAGTATCGTTAGCAGGTCTTTTAGCGCGGGGCGATGGCGATGGACCTGAGCAGTGATCTATTACCTCGGTAGGACCTTTATCGAGGCCGAGTATCGATATCCTCCCATTGAAGGAATGTTTGGCTTTGGTCTTCGCCATCCAAAGATGCGGCACTATCTAGTGGGACGGACCATACCGTCATCTCAAAATTGACCTATCAGGGTATTCATGACCGGCTGCGCGTTGAATGGTCGAATGGCTAGATGGGCATTGTTGTTATCTCGATCGACATTCACTTCAAACCTCGAAGGCGATGAAGGGTCAAGGCGTGTGTGATCTTATGGCTAACCATCCATTGAAAGGAAAAAGTCGAATTGTATCAAGACATGCTGATGAACCTTATGAAGCTAATCGGTCTCTAAAGAACAGGTGTGGCGGTTATTCTTTGAACCTGAGAGAGAGGCGACCCACAGCGGCCCGTTGTGGCGGGTGGGGTAGTATTGATATCTCCACAAAACCGCGTGATACCACGGTACGTATGCGTTATCGAGAACCATGCACCAATAGCGTAGCGAGTATAATCGTTATTGATTGGTCTCGACATAGCCAAACACTTAGGCGTGAAGCACCTTGAAGCATTTGGGGATTCCGCGGCTAATTAAGTAAAATAGCTAAGAGGAAGTCTGAAGAAGTCACGAGGACCTTATCCCTCACCATGCGGCGACCATGACTTTAAGTGACTCCTTTGAAAGCTTTACATTGATCATGTACGCGAGAACACTTGCGGAATCTTGTGGCGTCTCTTGCGGCTCACGCTATTGCGAGAATGCTACTCGGCGGGTTATTGTGTCTAGTCGGCAACTATTTCGGCCAAAATATGCATTCTGAGATCAGCGATCGAAGACAAGCCTAAGTCACTTGAAGCACGGAGGCGGTTCCGATCATCGACTATGTCTTGCATGGGATATTGCGAAGACATAAAAGAAAGTCGATTAGTTGTGAGCATCAAGATTTTACTATGATTCCCAATTACGGACTTTATATAGAAGATCATATGATGGAGTTCTTGCCCGATGTCTGCAACTAAGGCGAGCAAGTCTTGAAAGAAGCTCATGGCGGTGTTTGTGGAGCACACACCACGGGCCCAAGTTATGGGACGGTGCGCGTGTTTCGGTTATTATTGGTAGGCAATGGTAAGGGATCGCGTGGCTTCTGCTAAGCGATGCCATGCGTGCGGATACATGCTAATTACCTTCACCAACCTCCGGAACACATCCCTCACATGCGTCACGGCCATTTGAAGCGTGGGGAATGGATATCGTCGGTCCGATTTCTCCACCTTCTTCAAAGGACATCGCTTCATATTGGCGATAGCGATTATTTCTCAAAGTGGGCAAACCGTTCGTTGAGATTGGTCAAGACAAGTGATGTGATCAAATTTGTTAAACATCATGTCATATACCGTCTGGTGTCTTGAAGCGGTGTCCACGATAATGGTCCGCAATTTGTCAGTCATGCCTTCAGCGATTAGATAAATTTGAATCGGAATCTAGCATCAACGACTTACTACCCGCGCGAATGGACAAGCTGAAGCTTTTAATAAGGCGATCATCAAGATCCTTACTAAGATGGTCTCTTCAAACAAGAAGGATTGGAGCGACAAGGCTGGGGCAAAGCACGTGGGCTTCTGCGTACAGCGGTTCGCACACAGCAGTACCACCCATATTCTACGGTTTATGGTTGTGAAGCCATTTTACCGTTAAATTCAAATCCATAAGCGAATGGCGTTATCCGCGGAATGACGAGGAAAATCATCGCCCGGCCTTGAGGAACTTGAAATCTTTGGATGGCGATTACGGGCTCTGACATATCGAGCTTTACGGACCAGTTTCTAAAACATTTGACAAGAAAGTCCGATGTCATATTTTCAAGGAAGGCGACCTCGTCCTCGGTGTCCGGCGTAGATGATTTTGAACTCCAAAGAAGAAGTTCGAACCAAAATGGGAAGGACCATTTGTGGTAGAGTCACATTTACTCGAATGGAGCATACAGCCTAACCAATCAAGAAGGCGACAAAATCATGATGCCTATCAGCGGTAAGTTTACGAAAAGTACTACGTAGTCTTCTTTCAAACTCCCATTAAGTTATCATGTTACAGATCATCGGATAACCAATTTCCTCCAAATGCTCGCCAATCCTCGTCAATAGGATGGCGGGACTAAAACTATCATGTTAACAATCACCTCGATAGTTCCTCGATTTCCTCAGTCAATCCTCTCAAGCGGGATGGGGACCCTCCTTGTCGTGTTAATATTACACCTCGACAAATTAACTTGCTAATCCTCTTCAATGGGATGGTGAGTCCTCAAAGTTACCTCAATGTAACAAATTCTTGTCGGGTTAACAATCACCTCGACAAACTCCTTCCAATCCTCGTCAATAGGGTGGTGGGTCCACATACTGTCATGTTAATAATTACCTCGATAGTCCGATCCACGGTTGTTATACTCTCCGTCGCTGAACAACTTGATTGCTTTTTGATCCGCGATCGTTATACTTTTATGTCCTGTGAGCGATTCGATCATTTACGAATAGTGGCCTACCATGCGATGTGCCTCTATTTTAGCCATAGTCGTTATACTCCCATGTCACTGAGCGACTCGGCTACCTACGAGTCATTTTCTAAATGATTTTGTTAAGTAATCCTTGTTGTTATACTCTCCGTCAGCGAACAACAGTTGCTTTTTGATCCGCGATCGTTATACTTTTATGTGCGAGCGATTCGATCATTTCCGAATAGTGGCCTACCATGCGATGTGCCTCTATTTTAGCCATAGTCGTTATACTTTTATGTCACTGAGCATTTCGGCTACCCCGAGTCATTTTCTAAATGATTTTGTTAAGTAATCAGCGTTGTTATACTCTCCGTCAGCGAACAACGGTTGCTTTTTGATCCGCGATCGTTATACTTTTATGTCGAGCGATTCGATCATTTCCGAATAGTGGCCTACCATGCGATGTGCCTCTATTTTAGCCATAGTCGTTATACTTTTATGTCACTGAGCATTTCGGCTACCCCGAGTCATTTTCTAAATGATTTTGTTAAGTAATCACTTGTTGTTATACTCTCCGTCAGCGAACAACGATTGCTTTTTGATCCGCGATCGTTATACTTTTATGTCAGCTGAGCGATTCGATCATTTCCGAATAGTGGCCTACCATGCGATGTGCCTCTATTTTAGCCATAGTCGTTATACTCCCATGTCCTGAGCGACTTGACTACTCCCACATGATCATTCCTCTAAATGATTTTGTTAAGTAATCACTTGTTGTTATACTCTCCGTCAGCGAACAACTTGATTGCTTTTCGATCGCGATCGTTATACTTTTATGTCAGCGAGCGATTGATTAGTTTCGAATAGTGGCCTACCATCGCGATGTGCCTCTATTTCAACCATAGTCGTTATACTCCCATGTCCACTGAGCGACTTGACTACTCCCACATGATCATTCCTCTAAATGATTTTGTTAAGTAATCCTTGTTGTTATACTCTCCGTCAGCGAACAACGATTGCTTTTTGATCGCGATCGTTATACTTTCATGTCGCTGAGCGATTGATCATTTCCGCATGATGGCCTACCGGGCTATTTGCCCTTATCTTTTAATCCAGCCTTGAGCGGCTAAGGATAGAGGAGATTTTAGCACTAAGCCTAAAAGAAACTCCTGCAAACTCACCATCTTGAGGGAAAAGTATGGCTAGCCGATTCAAGCGGTGTCGGTAAAGGCACATCAAATCCGTTGGCGGTGGGGTTTGCTAAAATCGAGAAGGCGATCATTAGGCTGCGGTGAAGAATTCAAATTTATCGTGTTCGTTAGAAGGTTCCTCGCTCGCGTCACGCGGCGACCATCTTACAAGTCTTCATATCCAAAGTGTTCGGACTCCATTCAACGCATTCAAGTCGAAAACTTTGGAGGGTTTAAGCGGTAAAATTGCCTTAATCCTTACGGCAACTTCGGAATGAGCAATAGAGCTTAGGGGTCCATCCGAGTGAAGTCGAACCGCCTAAAGGCGAGGCTTCGCCAGCGGCGAGCTCGACATTGGCGAGTTAATGGCGAGCTCGACATTGAGACAAGGCTTCATGGCAAGCGAGGCTCGACATTCGAGCGAGGCTTCGCCAGCGGCGAGCTCGACATTGACGAGGCTTCGCCAGCGGCGAGTTCGACATTGAGGCGAGGCTTCGCCAAGCAGCGAGCTCGACATTCAACGAGGTTAGCCTACAGCGGTGAACCTCGACATTCAACGAGGTTCGCCTACGGCGGTGAACCTCGACATTCAACGAGGTTCGCCTACAGCGATGAACCTCGACATTCAACCGAGGTTAGCCTACGGCGATGAACCTCGACATTCAACAGCGGTTAGCCTACGGCGGTGAACCTCGACATTCAGCGAGGTTCGCCTACGGCGGTGAACCTCGACACTCAGCGAAGCTAGACGGTGCAAGCTTGAACAAGGCTGCTCTCAGAGGCGAGGCTCGACCTCAACACGAGGTTACGCCGCGTGAAGCAGCTCAATAGTCATGAGGCGAGGCTGCCAGCGGCATCGATGGTCGGCGAGGTTCGCCGTTAGGTTCTGCGGCGGCATGCGTCCTGTAGCGGTCGACAATTCTACTGCTTGGCGCCCGGCGTGGCGTGGCGACCTCACGATCAACTGCGGCGGCGCCGCTTCTTGTAGCAAACACGAGGCCATTGTCGAGCGGACTGGCGTTTGGTAGCTCACGGCTTGCGATGGGAGGGTCATTAACCCTCATATGAGAGTGACAATAGAGTCGATTACACCTTAAGCCCATATAAATAGTTGAAAGCCAGCGAAGAAATTTGGTGAAATAAAAAGTTAGAGAACTCTTGGAAAATCAAGCACTGCGAGGAGAGATCAAGAACCTCTTTAACAACCTCTAGATCATCGCGGACTTGATTACGATCGTCAGCGGGAAGCAACCTCGACTTCGAGCATCGAGTGAAGCATCCTCTGCGCACGAGAACCCATACAAAGAGAGTGAATCAACCTCCTCTTCCTTTGTATCGAAAAATTTGATTGTAAACCCATCCATTCAATCAATAAACTTTTCGACCCTACAGCGCTTATGATCGGTCTGAGATCAAGTGGCTAAAATGCTAGGCGAAGCGTTGAATAAGCAGCGGAGAACTTCAAGTTAGAGATGGAGTTGGCCATGCGAGGCGATGAGAGAAATGCATGACCAACAGATCAAGCCTTGACAAAACATCGAGGTGAATCAGTCGGCGCATCAATGTCGATCAAGATGGCGATTGAGACGGGAGGAAATACAAGAGGATGATAACCCTCTGAACAGCGCAGCGGCGGGCATAATGTAGATGTTGTTGCTCATGGCGAGAAGATCAAAGACCTCGAGCAAAATCAACTCATTGATTTCGCTCGGGAGGTGAAAAACGGCATCCTTGCCCATATCCTAGGAGTGGGAATCAATCCCATACCGACAAAGTTTAACAATAAACTTCACACCGTTTGTGGGGAAGGGTTCCCGGCAGCGACGCGATTTACTTCAAGTCGCACGTAGGTAATATCAGGAAATGAGCCCACGATGGTTCGGTTATCGTTGGTACCGCCGGGCTGCCTTCGATTGGTACCGCCGTCTCGGTCGGGGAGCATTCCGGTGGGGCGACATGGAATCTAGCATCCTCACCAATTTCTTCGGCGGCGATACGAAGTATCGTCGGGGCGTTACTCGGCGAAGCGAAGGGCGGAGAAATTGTGGATATCTTTGTCAAGCGATTCGGAACAAGGCAATTAGCTGTCGGGATCAATAACGGAGGAGTTCATCGCCGGACCTGCCACAACAACTTGTCGATAGGCGTGCTTGAGCAATGGGGACAACACCATCTATAGCGTGGAAAGATTTGAAGGTTCGCGGAGAGCAAGGCGAAAGATTCCTCAAGAGGAAAAAGCGGAAAAGGCCGGCCAAATGGCGAAGCTCCGGCGTAACTTTGTCCAGCGGCAAAGGGAAAGAAGCGAGCCAAAGCGGCGGTTCGCGAACAAGCGTTCAACTCAACCCGGCGGCGGCAGCGGCAACAACGAGCGCCGCCATGAGGCACAATCAGCGTGGCAACTAGGGCCACGAAGCGAAGGCCTGGGCCGAGATTCCGAAGTCCTATTCCTTTAGGGACGGCGAGATTCTCGGCCTCTTCAAATATCTTGTCGAAAATAACAAGATCAAGCTCCCTCAGATTGAGAATCAAGAGGAAGCAATGAGACGAGCGATCAAAATCTGCTTGGCGTATCCGCGGGGCAATTCATCACCCACTAAATCTGTTTTGACCTTAAGGATAAAATCCAAGCTTTAATTGGCGTGGGGTCATCACTATGAAGCCGTCCAAAGAAAGAAGGTCGGAGAAAATCACGGTGTCCATAAGCTTTGGGTCGGTGCCATTGACATGGTTTGAACCCAAACCGGTGGTCAAAGTCGCAATGAAGGCGATGAATGGCGATCCATAAACAGCGTCGAAAGGACTTGTATCATATACAGCCCCAAATAGCGAAGTCCTGTGGATCCACCCAGACCTGCGTGAAGATGAGCAATGGGTAGCCTCTTCTTCGTTAAAGAAAAAATCAAAGCGGAAGGGAAAGGCATGCCATGCTACTTCCGCAATTCTGGGGGGAGATGACGAACAGGTGATAACATTCAATTTGTCAGAAGGGAACACGAAGCCACGCCACGAGGTGGACCGCAGTACAAATACAAGTACCGGAAATCCCGACCCAAATGCCAAGGCATTTGTCGGCTGGGGTACCAGCGACACCCCTCACTTGCGCCGAAAAGGCACAACAACAGGCAGTTGCCAAAGAGACTATAAAAGAGAAGCACCATGTGAAGTTCAAATCCCGGCAGCCTCGCCTCAATCACCATGGAAGAGACAAACCGGGAACTTCAAGCTCTCCATACCGCTTTGGCGTGATGGCACAATTGGCCAATATCCCATAAGGATCACTCTTCTGAGTTCTTTGCGGTTGTCAAAGACAAGAGAAGCTCTTCAAGAAGCCACGGCGATTGAAGTCTTCCTCACCCGGATTAAGCGAGTCGGAAGAGTCGGCTCAACAATCAACCTTGGCTAAACACTTCCTTGCATCACTTTTACAAAGGAGGATATGCGGGCGAGGAATTCAAGCACGATAGGCGCTATACTTCACTGGGTATATTGGCTCTAGTGAAGTTAACGGATCAAGTCGATCGGGTTCATTGTGAGCATCATGCCCTAGCGCCTCATGTATCACCTTGGAATTCTTGCCGATGGTGGCATCAGCGAACCGCGGTGATCTCGGATTTAACACCGGTCTCGGCGCTTGGTAAAATCGGATAAAGTGCCAAATGGGGACTTAAAGTCGAAGTCACTGCTATGTGATTGTGAGACTTCCTATAACTTATTGTTGGAGTGGAGCCTTGGATCCTGATAGCGTTATAGTCCCATCTACTCTTCATCGGTGTCTCAAATATGTAGACACGAATAATGAGTCAAGATGGTGGTCACGGACAAACAACCGTTTAAGAGGATGGAGAATTATTTCCGATTCTCTCCTCTACGGAAATGAGTCGGCGAATCATCGGCCCAAGGCACGGACAGCGGTGAAGAAGGCGTCACGAAGCGGGCTTGGTTATAGTGGTGGTTTTGTTTTGAGCGACATTGTACCTTGTAATCAATCTTGGCGATGAAGAATCGTCAGATGAACATTGTAATTGGCAAATTGCCGATGAATCAATAAATGACGATTTAGAGTACCCTTTGTCTTTGAATGATGTGATGACAGGTTTGTACAACAATCCAGAGTGGCACCTACCAACTCGGTCACTTTGCTTTACACAAAAGCAGTTCCGAGACTCCTTTGGGACAACACTCGTCATCCCACGAAGATCAAGTAGTGAAAAATACTTGGTTTACGGAAAAGGAGATGCAGTTCCAACGCCGAATCATTTCTTTGAAGAAGATGAAGATGATAATGGGCCTATCCTCCACACATTCAGATATAGTCCAGAGACACTGGGTATCATGAAGAGGTGGGGGTACAACTTGACACAGGGAGAAGGTCTATATTTTGGGCGAGGTCCTCGAGTCCCTCCTAAGCGACATATGTCCCAAAGGAAGCTGATAATTACTATGCATTTGGAAGGGATTGGGATCTGAATCCTCCTCGAGAAGATGAATGCTCATGGGCGTCGATAATAATCCACCCGATGAGGGAGGCGGACATTCGTCGACTCTTGACTTGGGATCGACATCGGCCTCGGAGCTTTCAAGGCTTTGATGTCGAATATGGCTACTGTCGGTCCTGCTACTATTGAGGATGATGAAGATATGCTAACATGGGAAGACCCATGGATCCATCATTTCGAAGCGGTTTGAGGATAGATTGAACAAAGAGAACCCCACTAGGGCGAGGTAGTCCAGGTTAATATGGGTGACGAAGAGCATCCTAAGCTTATAAACATCAGTAATACTCTTCCCTCGGAAGAGAAGGAAGAGTTGATCACCCTAATCAGGGAATATATCGACGTATTTGCCTGGAGCTACGAGGACATGCCAGGACTCGACCCTAATGTGGCGACACATCGCCTCAACATCAAGATGGATGTCAAACCTGTCAAGCAACCGCAAAGACGGTTTTGTCCACAAATCTTGCAGGCAATCGTTGACGAAGTGAAGAAATTCATAGAATCGGGGTTCATCGAGGAAATCCAACATCTAGATTGGGTGGCGAATATAGTCCCGGTCATGAAGAAGAATGGCTCGATTAGGATGCGTGTGATTCTGAGACTGAGCGGCTGCTTGCGAAAAGGCGACTTTCCTCTTCCAATCGCGATGTCATAGTCGACAATACGTGTGGATTTGAAAGAATGTCATTCATGGATGGTTTCGGGTTACAATCGGATCAAGATGCACCCGATGATGCCAAACACGGCGTTGAGCAGCCATCGGTATATATTGCTACGGTCATGCCGTTCGGCTGAAAAATCTTTGGCGCCATGTATCGTGGCGATGGCGAAAATTTTCGGGACCATCTCGGGAAAGCGGTCGAATGCTCGTCGGCGACTTGGTGCGTGAAACGTGACAAAGGAGATCACATCAAAGACCTTAAAATGGTATTGAGCTCATGCGAACTCATCGACTAAAGATGAATCACGCCAAATCCTTCCTTGGGATGTCGGTGGCAAGTTCCTCGGCTTTGTCGTCACTAATAAGGGCATCCACGTCGATCGACAAAGTGAAGGCGATTCAAGAGTTGCAACCTCAGAAATCGAGAGAACTTCGAGGGTTACAAGAGGCGATTGGCGTACATTCGACGGTTCATATCGAACCTATCTAGGAAGTGCCAACCGTTCTCTAAGTTGAACAAGAAGAGCGTGTCATTTATTTGGGGCGGCCTGCCGAAGAGCATTGAAGAGATCAAATCGTATCTCGCTAAACCTCTGTTCTTGTTGCACCGCTGATCGAACCGTTTGATCTCGTCAAGGCAGCGGATCACTCGTTCGCCTTACCAGCGGACGATGGCGTGATCCGCGAGCGGGCAGCGTATACTGAGCGAACATTGGTGGTGGCGAGTCTCAATACCCAATGGTGAAGCGGTGCCTTGCATTAGTGTTCGCGATTGAAAATCACGACACTATTTAGTCGGACGGGCGATTTATGTTATCTCTGCGTAAATCCGGTCCGAATATTTATGACCCACCGGCCTCAATGAGTTGGCGTTTGGCGAAATGGGCCTTTCTCTTGTCCCAATATGACTTGCACTTCAAGCGGCAAAAGTCGGTCAAAGGACAAGCGATTTCGCGATCTCTTGTACCAACCCGATAGCGGGCCGGATTGAGCTATATGATGATCTTTCGGATGAAGTCCACAAAGTCAACACTACATCGTACCAACAAATATGGCGACTGTACTTTGACGGAGCTTCTCGAGCTACCAACGTGGCAAGTGCCCCCGGATGTTCTAAAGTCTCCGCTGGAGTCGGAGTTGTCTTGATTTCGCCAGGGAATCATGTCATGCCCCGTGCTTATTCACTCACTGAACCTTGCTCTAATAATGTAGCCGAATACAATGCGCTACTTATTAGACTTAGTTTTGCCAAAGAGCTGGGGGTCGAGTATCTCGAAGCGTACGGCGATTCGTAATTGATAGTTAAGCAGATCCGTGGTGACTACGAAGTTAGGAACCCTGATCTGGTCCCCTATCATCAGATAGCTGTTGAAATGGCGGACTCATTCGAAGAGTTCTTCATCGAATATATCCGCTCCAAAAGCTTGCGGATGCGTTAGGCGTGTCGTTAGCACAACCTTCCGAAACCGAACAACTAGTTACGGTCAGGACTCATCAACTTTTTGTGCCAATATACGATGAGGTACAAGAAGACAAGGGGGTAACTATCAAAGAGGTACATACAACCCAGACCAAATTGGAGCCCCGTGATTGGCACTTTCCTATCATCGATTACGTCGTACATGGTATTCTGCCAGAAGACATGAAAGAGAGAGAGTCAATCCGGCGAAGAGCTCCAAGATTCTTCTACGACACGGAGACCCGGATACTATATCGCCGAGAGTACGATGGTCTTTTACTCCGATGCCTCTCAAACAAAGAGGCAGAAGAGGTCCTTCGGGAAGCACACGAAGGTGAATGTGGTGCGCACCAGCCTAGTCCCAAGCTCTACGATCGAATCAGGAGAATGGAGAATGGGCTACTTTTGGCCAACAATGATTAACGACGCAGTCGAGTACGCTCGGAAATGCCACGTGTGTCAAATTCACGCGAATTATATGCATCAGCCTCCAGAGCAGCTGCATCCTTCGGCCACATCCTGGCCATTCAAGACATGGGGAATGGACGTTGTAGGTCCCATTTTTCCTCCGTCAGTCAAAGGCGATCGGTTTATCCTAGCGATCACCGACTACTTCTCCAAGTGGGCTGAAGCAATCCCGCTAAAAGAAGTAAAGGCAAGTACCGTTGTCAAATTTATCAAACACCATGTCATCTACCGACACGGTGTCCCAAGACGGATCGTGCATGACAACGGTCCCCAATTCATCAGCAATTCCTTCATCAGGTTTTGCGAGAAATTCAAGATACAAGGCGTCTCGTCGACAGCCTATAATCCAGCTGCAAATGGATTAGCTGAGGCGTTCAACAAGACAATCATCAAAATTTTGTCGAAGCTTGTGAAAAATAACAAGCGAGATTGGGATGATAAACTCGGAGAAGCACTCTGGGCATATCGCTGGCAAATGCATGCATGGCTGGAGAAACCCGTATTCCACGGTCACGGGTGTGAAGCAGTTCTCCCATTGGAAATCCAGATTCCGTCACTCCGCATCGCCCTTGCAACGGAGATGACGATCGAAGAACAACATCAGAAATGTCTCGGAGAGCTCGAGATGTTGGATGAAAAGCGCCTGGAATCTCAACAATACATTGAGTTCTACCAAGCTAGGATGTCGAGAGCTTTCAACAAGAAAGTACGACAACGGAGTTTCAAAGAAGGAGATCGGTCCTCATTTGCTTTCGGCGACCGATAATCCTCACTTCCAAAAGAAAGGCAAATTCGAACCTAAATGGGAGGGTCCGTTTGTAATAGAAACGGTTTACTCTAATGGTGCGTATCGCCTAATTACCCAAAATGGCGACCGGCAATTAATGCCGATAAATGGGAAGTTCCTGAAGAAATACTACCCTTAGTATCATCAGGATAACCCGTTTCGACGGGAAGTTTCTCGTGGGATGTTTCACCCACTTTCCTCGAGGATAACCCTAAATTTATCCTCCATCATAATTTCCCCCACCGATCAAATTCCTTAACGGTAGGTCTACAAATTTTCTGGTACATTACCAAAATCCCCTCTTGATTCCTTCTATGAACAAGAGGCCCACTCAAAGTCCCTTTCACGCCAGAGATAGAATATAAAATTCTTCCTCTCCAAGCGTAAGATCCTTTTCGTGACAAACGGAGGGGTTCTATCCATCCCTCTTCTAGGTAGCCCGGTGAAGGTATCTTGTGGGATTTTCAGAACCGGGTTGTCCTTTGAAGGTCACTGAGTCTCTTCAGTTCTTGGAGTGGAGGTCCCACTCTTAGTTCCATCTCTCTCTCTAGGTAGCACCGGTGAAGGTATCTTGTAGGGATTTTCGGACCGGGTTGTCCTTTGAAGGTCACGAGTCTCTTCGGTTCTTGGGTGGAGATCCCACTCTTAGTTCCATCTCTCTCCTAGGTAGCGCCGGTGAAGGTATCTTGTAGGGATTTTCAGAACCGGGTTGTCCTTTGAAGGTCACTGAGTCTCTTCGGTTCTTAGAGTGGAGATCCTCTTAGTTCCATCTCTCTCTAGGTAGCGCCCATGAAGGTATCTTGTAGGGACTTTCGAACCGGGTTGTCCTTTGAAGGTCACTGAGTCTCTTCGGTTCTTAGAGTGGAGATCCACTCTTAGTTCCATCTCTCTCTCTAGGTAGCCCGGTGAAGGTAAGCACTAGAACTTTCATCTTAGGTAGCGCCGGTGAAGGTATCTTGAGATTCTCAAACTAGGTTGTCGCTTTGAAGGTCACACGAGTCTTTTCGATTCCTGGCCGATTTGCTATTGGTTTCGATACGAGAAATAGAACATAAAAGTTCATCCTCTCTCGCCAATTTAATCGACAAAAGCTCTTTAATCCAAGATTCTTCTTGGGGAATTTGATCCCGAATCCTAAGCAGGGATAGGTCGGCCTAACAGCGTCGCTGGTTAATCTTCAGTGAAAAGACAAAGCCTCATTATTCAACATCGTAGCATTAAGTCTAAAGAGTTTCATTCTTTTAGCACAACGTTGTGTGTAGAACGGATTTAGATAATTTACATGCTAGCCCAACTCAAACGGTAGTTGGTAAAGGCCCATCAAACCCGTTGAGGGCTAGGGGTTGGCCAATAACCCTAAAGTCAGCGCCTCCTGCAGCGTTGCGGTTTAGTCTTTTCGATTGAAGAAGACACGAGTCGATTACGGGGTATTTTATCGAAGCCTAAGAAGGGATAAAGCCAGCGCCTCACCGCGTTGCGGTTTAGTCTTTTAGATTGAAGAAGACACGAGTCGATTCAGGGTACTTTATCCGAAGCCTAAGAAGGGATAAAGCCAGCGCCTCACCGCAGCGTTGCGGTTTAGTCTTGTTCGATTGAAGAAGACACGAGTCAGATTACGGGGTATTTTATCGAAGTCTAAGAAGGGATAAAGCCAGCGCCTCCTGCAGCGTTGCGGTTTAGTCTTTTCAGATTGAAGAAGACACGAGCGATTACGGGGTATTTTATCTCGAAGCCTAAGAAGGGATAAAGCCAGCGCCTCACCGCGTTGCGGTTTAGTCTTTTAGATTGAAGACACGAGCCGATTACGGGGTATTTTATCGAATCCTAAGAAGGGATAAAGCCAGCGCCTCACAGCGTTGCGGTTTAGTCTTTTTCCGATTGAAGAAGACACCGAGTCCGATTCTGGGGTATTTTATCTCGAAGCCTAAGAAGGGATAAAGCCAACGCCTCACACGCGTTGCCGGTTTAGTCTTTTTCCGATTGAAGAAGACACCAGAGCCCGATTCTGGGGTATTTTATCCCGAATCCTAAGAAGGGATAAAGCCAACGCCTCACACGTGTTGCCGGTTTAGTCTTTTTCCGATTGAAGAAGACACCAGAGTCCGATTCTGGGGTATTTTATCCTGAAGCCTAAGAAAGGATGAGTCTACGCGTAACACGCGTTGCCGGGTGGTCTCTTGCCCGTAAAAGAGTATCGAGCCTATGTATTCAATATCATAGCAACAAGTCTAGAAGAGTTTCATTCCTCTAGCACAACGTCACGTGCGGAACGGATCCAGATAATCCGCACGCTAGCCCAACTCAAACGGTCGTTGATAAAGGCTAATCAAACCCGTTGATGGCTGAGGGTTTGCCAAAAATCCTATAAGTATTATGGTTAATTATTTCTGACGAAGTAAAAGAATCATAATAAACAATGAAAGGAATAAATCTTATTCATTTGAAGCAAATATAGAAGGAGCTGCAACCGCTTAAACATCAAGTCTATGACAAAGGATTTGTTGTTCGGTGAGACACTTCATCACTATAAGCACGGTGGAGTTCTCCTGCAACTCGATACGAAGGGCCTCATCGGTATTCGGTGTCTTCGTGGCTGCCTCTTCCATCTCGGCCGGTTTACGCCCGGCGATTCGAGTTCCCTAGATCGACGGCGAGCTTCTTCCTTGTTAGCTTTAGCCAGCTCCAAACCGCTCATCTTGTCTTCCTCGGTATGGAGCTCTCCCCTGAGCAGTATTATCCTCTCCGCACTCGCCACAATATCAGTCTGGATATGGCTTAGGGAAGAATATGTCTCAGCAACAACAACTCCGAGCTGATCGGCGCGGTCTCTCTGCATCTGGACCTCGAGCCCAGTAAAAACACGAGCATCGCGCCATGCCTCTAAACGCGCGTCGGTCTGAGCAGCTATGTATGAAGAAGCCCCAGCTGCCCGCAGTTCTTGCAGTCTCTGAAGCTTTCCCTCCAGATGGGCGAGGTCGTCAACAATGGCCTGAGCCAGCTCGGGATAACCCATATCCCGTATCAAGGCCATCAGGGGATCAGCGGTGGCTTTGGCCGATGAAGAAAGCCGCCATGAAGGACCTTTTCGATCACCGTGTTCACCAAAGAAAGAATGGCGTACTTCAAGCGGATAATAAGATGGGATGGATCTTCGTCCAGCATCAACGCTCTCGCCAGGTCATGGAGTCGAGATGTAGGCTCTACACAGAAGAAATGAGGACTTTAGAATCTTCAGTCAAAAAATTGGCGAAAACTTATTTGGCTAAAGGACTCTTACCCGTCTCCTTCGGTGTAGTTTCAGAGACTAGTGAGTCTATCAGAGGCGTATCTATCATTTGGGATCTTTGTCAACCGCGGTGAGCCCTCGGTATGCTCATCTATCTCAACGATCATTTGTGGTAGGCGACTCAGAAGCGGCGGAAAGAGGAGTCCCTGCCACTACATGAAGGGAACGTCTCAGCCTCTTTTGATTATAGTGGTATTGGCCAAACGGCTGGTCCTATAATTAATCGAAGAGAAAAATCCATACCTTCTTCAGGGATGGTAGCTTCAGGTAAATTTTCACCAAAAGTATCACCATCCTGTGACCAAGCGCATAGCAGGTCATCCATGAAAGTGTTGCCATATAAACCAGCTTCCACGAAATCTTCCACGGAGAAGTCTGAAAAAAAGAAGGCATTAGGAAGGCGAATGCAATTAAGATGAACAATAGGTAAAGTTACTTACCTCCTACAGTGGGGTTAGCTTGCCTAGTCTCGGTTTGTGCATCTGTCTCCTGCAATCTCTCTAAAAGAGCAAAAAAGTGAAGAGGCAATTAGTGGGGAGTGCAATTCGAGTCGTTCAATTCGCATTAGCCATCGGAAGAGGAATTATCGATGTTAGATGTACACAGGTTCACGAATCGGGTCCTACATCGGTCTCCTCGCTATAGCTCCATACATTTGTTGAGTAAAACTTGGCTCGGCATGAAGCGAGCTGAGGCTCCCGTGAATTGTGGTGAGGAAAATCAAAGCGAATCATAATCTCTAAAACCCCCTACATGCAAACGGAGAAATGTTAGTCTCCAAAAGCTAAAAATTTCAGGTTACATCACGGCTAATTGTTACCTCCGTCATTTGTTGGATCATCATTGGTCAAGTCTATATCAAAGGACCGAAGATTCCGCAAGACTTATGGGCTAACCTCTTTCGTTTAACCCCTCGAGAAGGTCGAAATTCTTCTTCTTGATTTTCACGAAAATTAGTTGAATGAGAATCCCATAGAAAGGATGAAAGCGAAGGGGAAAAGAGAGAGTACCGAGGTTCGCGACCTCAGCTTGGTCCTCTTCTAAAGTCCAGCCCGAGTCGTGGAACTCCCCTCAGTCCCAATTGGTGGATGAGATTGGCGGCGCTTCCTCACGAAATTGGCGGCATCACGGGGATGTCGAGTGTCGGCTTCATAGCGATGCTTGACCACAGTGCGAGATAGCCCTCCGGGGCTGGCTCGTTAGCTACTAATAGCCAGCTGCAATGAAGGAATGTCGACTCGGTGGCGGTGCGAGCTCGGGAGGCTGAATCTAGCACCGGTACATCCGTGGCGCTCCACAACCATGCTCGAAGGCCATCCACAAGTCCACCACGAAGTCCGAGCTGTCGGTTCGGGTTCCCAACATAAAGTTGGTGCGTAACGGCTGGCGAGCAAAGCGGCGAGGGAAAATAAGGCTCAATGAAGCATTCCTCCTTTACTCGGAAAGTGAGATACCACGGCACGATGTTCACTAGCCGGTTAAACGACCAATGTCAAGTGAAGTCTGGCGTGTCTTGGCACCTCCTCGTCGACCAAGGACTCACCATATTGACCGGAGAATCGAGGAAAATATCTATAAAAGATCCACCCTTTATGAATGCATCGTTTCTTGATCTCTGTAAAGCCCGTCCCTTCCATCGCAATCCTCTACCAACCGCAAGAAAGGAGTAGGCGAATCTGTGGAACGGTGCCGACATCATGTCGGGCGATGAAGAACCAGCCGAGGCCATCAAATAGGTATATGGGAGCTCTACGGACGGAAGGAATGCGTGATGATGGCTCGTCCTTTCTCACGATGCGCTTCGGACTATATGCGCAATCCACGGTGAATATTGGCCACCATCACGGAAGGAGAGAGTTCCTTCTTGTGGGCAAGGCTGAGCTGCGAGGGTAAAGGACCTCCAAAGGTAAAGCATCATTAGATTGATATGGAACCACACATTTCTTTAGCCAGATTGCAAGATAGCCGGCTAGAAGAGTTGTCGGCTGGATAGGCTTCACCGCATGCCACAGAAAGGTCGCAAACTTGGTCCCTGGAGGAAAGCCATCTTTGGCGTAGCTGAGCGTATAAGAGTTAGCCTCGGACCTCTCGATCAGTTCATTAACCTTCGAAGGAGTGAGCGGTGACAGTTCACATATTTCCTCGCCAGATTTGTCCTCCAAATGTTGGAACAAGTAATTGGCGAACTGCTTCAGACTCACTTGCAATTTCCTTTTGGCGCAAGGTTCAGATTGGGCCAGAGCTATATAATAATGACAAGTGAGATCCCAAAAAGTCTTGTAACGGTCAGGCGTGTGTTCCTTCAGCCGGCTTAGTTTCTTATTGGAAGGGAAGTACTCCTGATACAGCATCTTCCCCATGGGTAGACCTAAAATACGGTACATCTCATGTAAGGCCAGCCCCAACTCGCCGTGTTTAGTGAAAAACGTATTCAAATCTGGATTATAGAGCTCGAATAAGGTGAAGAAATGGTTGGCGCTGATTGGAAGGCCATACATGGTGGCACGAATCACAATACAAAGCCGCAAGCACGGTTCTCCATCCCATCGGTTGAGGACGTAGTTGGTCAGGTGACCCCACCAATGTTTACTTGATGAGTGAACCCAACCGTAAAATCTATGACTAGATGACGGCATTTCTCGCCCCAACAGAGCGAGGCGAGTCTTCAAAGTCGAGGCAGGAACAAAAAGCTCATCACGGGGCGGTGTGTCCAACCCCACAATTTCGGGACGAAGGCCGATGATACGATTCCGGTTGGAACCTGGAACCGGCTGTTGGGTAATAAATCCGCAATGGATATGATCATGTTCCTCGGTCAGACGCCAAGACATACGGCGTGTCACAGCATGGCGTCTGAGATCGGTCAATGAGAGCTGACGAGGTATCCGGGGAATATACAAAGATTCAGTTAGTAAAAGGCGTTGAATTCATCTTACATAGATTGAGTCACGACCTTATAACGGGTATGACGATTTCATCCGTATCGAATACCCGGAGAACAATAAATATAGTCGCGTAAACAAAGCGGCAATATATTCCGTTCTACAGGGCAAGGGTACGGTATGAAATCGCTCCCGTTAAAGATATCGAGGCGGGTGATGACTAAGCAAAACCAATCTGTGAAGCGTCGGTCCCCACAAAGGAGGATTTCGGCTCTTCCCAATCGCCTCACAAAGGAGAACGAAGCGGGGTCATAACGAGTGTACACAATCTGGCGTCGGTCCCCACAAAGGAGGATTCGGCTCTTCCCAATCGCCTCACAAAGGAGAGCGGCGGGGATACAGCGATGTATATATCACGAGAGAAGCGACAACGGCGCACCACCAAAGAAGGAGGCGTGCATTCCGCAGCGGCATCACGAGTGGATCGACCCCTCGAACATGAGATCTCCGCGGCGACATCAGCGCAAAAGGACAAAATAAAGTCGGATATGCGGTTGAAAAAATCAGCGAACTTCGGCAAAAGAGGCCCGTTTGGTCAGGTCGTGGCTCGTTGACCCGCGGCCAGAGGCACCAACGGGTGCTCGACGTCATAACCAACCAGACGAACGAGCGCCAGCCAGCCCATGTGGCGGTGGAGTCAGCGCCGCCAGCCGGTATTCGCGATGAGAACCGACCGCTGGCGCCCGGTCTGCCTTGGCGCTGGAGCCCAGCGCCGGCAGCAATGCGGCGCTCCCGCAGTAGCGCCCAGCCAGTATTGGCCGCCGATCGCCCGGCAAGCGCCAGCCGCTCACGCCCTTGTCGCAGCGGTTGCCTTGCCGCCGTCTTCCACTGCTGCGTTAAACGCACAAAAAGAGAAGAAAAGAAGAAAAAGAAGAAAAAGAAGAAAAAGAATTTACAAAACCCTCGTGCACATACCTCGTTGATCGAAGGAGACAAGACGGCGCGAGAGGAGATGTAAACAAGAAGAAAAGAGTAGAGGGGGGGCCGGCCTAGGTCAGAGGAATAGGAGGAGTATGGGTATTTATAACAACTCCTAATGGGCCCAAACCAATTCTAATTAGGACTCTAATCAGCCCCTAATTAGGAGTTATAATTGAAACCTTATCCGGATGACAAAATAGTGTCAAATCAGTCCGTTGATTGGCTCCTACTTCCTCCGCTATATTGGGAAAGATTCTGAAGGTTTATTCCACAGGATAACACCTCGCGAATTCCCTCGACGCCGATCAACGCGTCGCCTAATCCTACTCCAACTAGGATTACGAGTATAAACTGTTTCCTAATTTGTCGAGAAGTTCCCGGAAGGATATTTCCACAAAAAATATTCTTAGGGATAACTCGATCGTGCGAATCACATCGACGCCGATCAGCGCGTCGCCTAATCCTACTCCAACTAGGATTACGAGTATAAACTATTTCCTAATTTGTCGAGAAGTTCCCGGAAGGATATTTCCACAAAAAATATTCTTAGGGATAACTCGATCGTGCGGATCACATCGACGCCGATCAACGCGTCGCCTAATCCTACTCCAAATAGGATTATGAGTATAAACTATCTCCTAATTTTCAACGAGAAGTTCCTGGAGAATAAACCCATATTCTTAAGGATAACTCGATAACCCTTAATTTCCTCCCACCATAACATCCATAATCCGACGAGGCATGAAAGTCATGTTGACACCGGACAACGTGTCCAGTCCCGAAGAAACTTCTCTCACTGTGGATAATCATATCCCAACAACGGTCAAAGTGTCGCACTCGCCGACTGAAGGCTAGGACGATGGTTGAAAGCCAAATGGTCTCCTGTTTCAACAAGGAATCCTCGGAGGATATCTCCATGAAAAGATTAGTCCTCCCGCTGTGGTTAAACCAACAACACACGTGATGATAAAAGATTGAGGGTTATGAAATTTCACGTATTCGACACAGCCAACGTGTCACCAACAAGGAGGTCGCCGACATACGGAGAAGTCCAAGAGTCTGATGGTTAGTCAAACAACAACCAACCGACACGAGTTACAAACAAAACTCACCCACCAGCTTCGAATCAAGATTTCAACAAGCGGTCGGACAATAAATGCAAAGACCGGATCTTATCCTACAAAGAACCGGATGATCCGAAGAATCAAGACTTGAAGCTAACTTTTGGGACCCTCTGCCGACTGAAGGCCGGGAACCATCATGTCCAAAGTATTCCAGGCTCGCCTATAAAAGAACGAGACTGAAACACTTTGGAGGGGGTATCTGTAGGCGTTGAAAAATACTTACAAGATCCCCGAAACCAACTCGTGACGGGGAGCCGGCGAATGACAACCCATCAGATGATACGGACGTCGAATCGTTAAGATGCGAACCCGACGGCAAACCCACGGTGTCACAAGCATGGTTTAAACCGGACTTGAATAGACGATCAGATTTCAGGACCGTTGAACCGGAACAAACTAAGAGTTAGTCCCGGAACCAAATACAGGCAGGACCTAAGCCCGAGAGACCGAGAAAAATGGCGAAACGGCGGAAAAAAAGGTGAAGCGGGCGCTTCTAATCCTAGAAGTTACTCGGCCAGTACGAAGTGGCTCGGCCACAATGGCCGAGCCACCTCGCCAACTTGGTCGAGGGATTCTACCAAGTGGCCGAGCCACTTGTCAAGACACACCCCCTATTCTATAAATAGGGGGGTTCTCCTCACTTGGAGGAGGATTTTGGGCTGGGGTTGGACGAGGTGGGATTTTCGAGGTCGGATTTCGGATTTTCTCAAGAATTCTTACAAGATCTCTGACGTCGGCCTTACCGATTCAGGCAAGTGAGTACAGGGATTCGATCGGCGTCGGATCTTCAACGAAGGGTAAGCAAATTCAGGTCGACTCTGAGAATAAGCGCTGTGATTTCTCCTAGTAGATCTCACCCGCTCCGGCGATCCTCTCCTTCAAGAGTGTGATCCCCGAAGGCGATCCTCTCCTTCGTGAGTGTGATCCCCTTAAACCGTTTCCTTAGTGAAGCGAGCCCTTCCGTCTGTAGTTCGAACCGGGTTTTCACGGATCGAATTGCGGTGGTCCACCGGACGATTCAAGTCCCGACGCGGCGAAGAACCCACACGAGCGAGGATCCCGATAAACGGATCCGAGCGTTTGTTCACTCAGGAAGAAGTTGTACTTTTCGTTTTCATTGTACGCCTTAAAATAAAAGGCATTTATTTTTGTTTGAACTTTGTTGTAGGCCCAAGAAGCTGTAAACGAATTCAAGCAACAATGAATAACAAACCGACTTTTACCGCGAACAATATACCGTGCTTCTTTGACTCCTCTTCGGCTACAACCATCTTAACTTCATTCAGCACCATATCTTTTATCTGATCTTTTGTTAAGACTGCAGAATCTTCACGAGACTGGCCAGAATTTTGACCAATATCTAGACGAACACCTAATTGTGATCGCTCAATAGTAGAATTCTTTTCCCGCAGTTGCCCCTACTCGATCCTCGCAAGTTGATTGCTGATTTGAAGCATAACCGACGTAAAGTCATTCATTCTCATATTCAGTGCACTAACGTCTTTCTTGCTTTCAGCAAGTTGTCTCTGAAGACCTTCAATGACATCATCTTTGTCTTCTGGAACGAAGTATGATCCTTCCTCATCACTATTTTCCTTGATAATAGTGGTATCTTTATCTTTATTCTTATTCTCTGCAGCATTCATTTCTGTTTCCTCATTTTGATCCCCCGATGCATCTTTATGGGATGAGCTGCTTTCCTCTCTGCTTCTACTCCTTGTTCTGCGTGCGGGACCACCTTCATCTGTGTTCCTGATGGTATATATAGTATGTACCGTATATTGTTCTGTAGCATTTTTCTTCACTATCCTTTTCTTTCTTGCTGGGGCTGCTAAGGAATTTTTAGTGACCAAATCTTTTGATTTTTGCTGTGGGGAAGACATAATGCCTTGAATTCTTCTAACCTGCTTTAGTGCTCTATATATCATGGAGGATAAAGTTTTAAGTTCCTCCTTAGGCTTCTTTCCTTTGGTTATGAATGTTTTAAAAGCATTCTTACGGAGCTTAGCTGCAGTAGCATTCTTTTGAACATATTTTAGTGGTTCAAAAGAATTCTTCACAGGAACCATGGACTCAACATCTTTGTTTAGGTTCTGTCCTGGAGTCTCAACATCGTCGACATGAGTCAATCTCTCAAAAACTGACTTTCTCTTATTGGTCACCTTGTTGACGGGGTTGGACAGCCTTTCAAAAACTGATTTTCGCTCGGTAGTTGGGAAAATAAGCCTCTCAAATATAGATTTCATCTTTGGTGAAGTTGGTGGGCTCTGAACCACCACGTTAGGCCTTTTGCCTCGTGAGGGAAGCTTGGATGACTTTGGCGAACTTGCATTCTTAGGGTCTTCAGTGGGTGCAACAAATTGTTCCTGCTTCTGGGAGACGGCAGTCGCTATGCAATTGATCACTTCTGGAATGATCTCGAAGGAGATCGATGTCAAGTCAGTACTCGTCACTGTTGAGGGGAACGTCACGGAGCCGAAAGTGATGGTGAATGGGGTTCCGGGTGCAACTTCTTGCTTGGATGCCATTAATTCTGCAAAGAAAGAAAAAGATCTTCGTAAGACATTGTTGCAAAACCAAATAGTGAGTTTCCTATTTTGATGACTTATTGATTCAAAGATGGAAGGAGAAACTAGGTCCCACCGGGCGCGCCAGAATTTGTAGGGGTCAAAATGGTCTATCTAAATTAGTTGCGTATAAGTGCATCCAATTAAGATAGATAACTTTGTCTTGTATATCAACCCCGTCAAATTCACTCTACGGGAGAGGGTTTTATTTTTATGTGGGTTCATGGCTCCCCTCTTTGTTTTTTTTAAAAATCACATGAAGCCATGCAAAATTCTAATCTTTTTTTTTATCTGTTGAGAAAAAAAACGTACAAATTCGCATGCATGTCATATTTTGTTTTGTTGATCACGTGATGAGCACGGTGGCTCGGGTGAGGACGGTGCCTCGGGTGAGTACGGTGACTCGTGATGAGCACGGTGGCTCAGGGTGAGGACGGTGCCCCGGATGAGGACGGTGCCCCGGGTGAGTACGGTGCCTCGGGTTGAGGACGGTGCCTCGAAATTTATTTATCTGATGAACCACGAACTCAATTCTTTCTCTTTCTATATATTTTCTTTATAGATGAATAGCCACAAACCCAAATCCTTAATTAGCTCAAAAGCATGGGATTTATAATAACCGTAATATATACTATTAATATGTTCAATATTATTAATTAAAAATATTGTTAATTAATATATTATATTATATTAATTTTATATATAATATCATACTTTAATATATAGTAGACTATTACTATTTTTATTGTAGCAATAAAATATTATTTAATATTATAACTATAGCAATATTGACAATATATTCAAGACTATTAATTAATATAATAAAGTGTAATAGAAAATAGTAAATTATTATATAAATTAAAATATTCTATATAATAGAATATATTATCAAATTAAATTATATTATAATATAATTAATATATTATTATATTAAATATATAAACATTAAATTATAATAAAATATTTTATATCATAAAAATAATACAATAATATTTTTATTCTAACTAATAAAATATATATTAAATAATATAAAGTAATATTATAATAATATAATACTAATATTATAATATATGAAATATTATTAACTAATATTACAATACAATTAATATATATTAGATATTTAATAAATTAATGCTTCAAAATTATCCCACTTTCCCCATGATTGTCCCAAAGTTAAGAATGAGGTAATTTTTGGAGGTTTGGACAAAAAATTTGTATAGAAGTGGGATAATTTTGGGAAAAATGGCGGCAATTGTCCCAATTAATAACACCATAAAGTAAAGTCCCAAAAATTATCTCACTTACCCCAAAATTACACCAACCAATAACCCCCCTTAGTGAGCCTCTCTTATCCACGAGTTTATCTCATCAATGGATTTTGTGCTTTTTATGTATACGTGGAAATTAGTGGGTCTCAATTTTTAGGATTTAAATGTTCTTTTTTTTTAAAGGAAAAGCATGGTCCTCAGCTTATTGATTGTGAAGAAAATTAAGCTATTTTTTTTCCTTTTATGCAACTAGTCCACGAAATTGAAGCATATCTCACTTTTCAAGCAGCAAGTCAATCATTTTGATCTGTAAGAGGTTGTTAAATATTTAATTAGCGCGGCAAGACAAGCGATTAGAAGTGTAACGAGTTCATCCTATAGTTATATGAATACCATATTTCACCAAAAGTTTCTTTTTTATTAGGCATTAAATTATTCCCCAAGAGAAATTGTTATCAATACCATTATTTAGAAGGATCCCCATTTGTTTATGTGGGCTTACATTTTAGAATTTCGAAAATACCTTCATATTTGGAAAAAAAAGATAAGTGCCATCATAGTTGAAAAAAGCAGCGGAAATGCCCATGCGGCAGGTAAAATAAACAGAAATACCTCAAACTTGGAGAAAAAACTCACAAACTGTCTCTTCTCCTGACAATTAGACTACAACAATTCTTGAGATCTTGTGTCACGCTTGTGTTGCATACACGGGAATACTAGTTTGTTATTAAAAGAAAAATTGGCATCCCAGCAAGGACAACAATTAGGAAGGTATGAATCATAGAATGTGAGACACCTATCCTCAATACATGAAGAAATTTTTCATCACTATAACAGTTTCAGTAACAGGTCAAACTAATTAGCTAAGAGTTTATGTGCACAGAGAAGGTAGCCTACATATAGAAAGGTATAGCATCCAAGAGAAAACAAAAAAAATATGGTGAAGACTATCATTTGGATCAATACCATGTTGATTTGTGAGAGTGGCTTTGATACCACTTGTTGAGTTGAGAAGGGTGGTGGACACTAAAAAATATTTTGTTATTATTTTTTTTAGTGGTACAACACTCAATACTCTCTCTAATACAAACAGTCTCTCTACTACAAACTACTACACTTTTTTACAAACACTCACTATTTATTTTTCTCTTTCTTTATCTCTCTCTTTATTTTCTCTTGCTACTGGGATTGATCCTTTGCTACTTGGATTTCTTTTATCATCACTTTTCTCCGTTCATCATTCCCGGATGGCTCTTTCGCGTCTTCTATTACAGCAATATTAGCATACTTAGGATTTGGCTTCCTAGGTCTGGTCGATCTTTGAACCTGTCCTATTTGTTCTTCACCGATATCTTCCATCTGACTCGGGTGCTCCTCTTCTGATGTTATCTAATGAACACCAGTCTTCCATGGATTATTTTGCTTCGGAGATGTAGGAGAACTTGGTTCTGTCTTCTTTGACTGTTGCAGTTCTTCTTCTTAACTTGGCTCCCCCAGCTTCTTCTGTAACTGATCCTTTAGATCATTGGAGTCTGGGAGCATAACTTCTTGTGGAGTCCACTAAGACGAGGCTTCGTCAAACACTATATTTCTTGATATGCCGCACCGTCCAGTTGTGGGATCACAATATCTCCATCATTTTCGTTTATTGTCATACCCCACAAAAATACACTTTACAGCCTTTTTGTCGAACTTGCTGCGAAGGTGATCAGGCACAAATACATAACACACACAACTGAAAACTCTGAAATGGCTTACGGTTGGCTTGATATTCCACAACTTCTGAAAGGTTGACATGAACTCTAGTTTCGGTTGTGGTAGCCGATTGATCACGTGCGCCGCAGTCTTCATACACTCCGCCCAAAAACGTCCTGGCATTTTCTTGGCATGAAGCATGCTTCGGCATATCTCCGCAAGATGACAATTCTTCCTTTCTGCTATTCCATTTTGCTGCGGAGTATTTGGACACGTTAGCTATCGCCGAATCTTGTGCTGCTTCAGGTAGTCGTAAAACTCCTTTGATGTGTACTCTCCCCCGTTATTTAGGCGTAAGCAATGAATCTTCTTACCGAGTTCCCCTTCGACTTATTCTCAGAATTGCTTGTATTTGGAGAGTGCTTCAGAATTTTCCTTCATAAAGTAAACTCAGGCATACCTCAAGTAATTATCGATGAAAGTGATCATATACTGCATCCCACCAATTGATTCTTATTTCACTCAACCGAATACATCTGATAGGAAATAAATGTGATTACCTCCTAAAGTTACAATTATACAACTTACCAAGTTATAGTATAAAAAGTTATCGATCCCACGAGGAAGGTGAAAGTATGAGTTTTGGTCAATATTGGTTCTTATGTTGTGTGTAACAAATTAGGAGTGGTAAATAATGTGAATGTGGTTGTGAAAGATAAGAGAGTGGTTGTGATTTAGTGTGAATGAAAATACAAATGAGAAAGAGAGTGAGTGTGGAGAGATTTAGGATATGGAGGTGAAATAAGCGCAAGTAAAAGAAAATGTGATTGAGAGTGAAGTGAGAGTGAATATGTGCAAATGAAAGAAAAGCAAGAGAGAAAAGTGAGTATTTGCAAATAAAAGAAAAACAAGATAGAGAGAGGAGAATGAAAATTAGAAGAAAACAAAGAAAGAAAAGAAACAACTAAATGAAAAGCAAGAAAGTAAAGATGAAAATAAAAAAAGTAAAAGATGGAGGATTGATTTAAGATAGGGGGAGTCTAGAGTAGATTCACTTAGCTAATCTCAATCTCACAAGAGTGAGTAGGATATGAAGCTAGTTTCAAACAATCTCTAGAGATCCCCAATTATGATCTCCACGAACAAAAGAAAAGAGAAAAACAAGGCGACAAATAAAGAGGAAAATAAAGAAGGTAAAATGTGGAGGATAATTAAAGATGGCGGAATCTAGAGTAGATCCACTTAGCAAATCTCAATCTCACAAGAATGAGTTGGATGTAAAAGCTAGTTTCAAATAATCTCTAGGGATCCAATTAAAGGCTCCACACTTAGAAAAGGGGTAATTCCCAAGAGATCTTAAGCCTCAAGGCGAATTAAAGAAAAGAAAAGAGAAATCAAAATTAATTACAAGAATTAAAGAGCAAGAATTAAAGACATTGTATGAAAGTAAATTGCATAAAAGTAAATACATGAATGTAAATCTACTCTACAAAGAAAGAAAAGAAATTAAAAGATAACAAAAGATAAACCCACATATTGATCTCTTCATCTTCATCCTCCTTTTGGTCCTTGGACAAAGAGAAGAAACAAATATGAAGGGGTGAAAAATTCTTTTATTAATTTGCAACAAAGTTACAAATTTGGAAGGTCTTCTCAATTAAGAGTAACCCTCCTCTCCAAATGGAGTTTTTACAAATTATTTCACACTCAAACCTCTCACCCTCTACCCCTATTTATAGTCCAACGTGATGAATGAAGACCATTGGATCAAACTTGGGCTCCAAGGAGAAGAAATCAGCCATTGATCAAATTCTGTTGCAGACCAATCGGTTGGCCAATCGGTCGGCCGACCGATTGGTTTGCAACCAACTTTATCTTTTTCTTAGTTTTTCTTCACGAATTTTTTTTGGATCCTTGTGTAGTCTTGGGCCTTCCTTTGACTTCGTATTTGGGCTTCAATAAAAGGTAAAAAATAGGAGAGTTGAGTCATTTGGGCTTTTATTCATATTTTCTTCATTAACCGGTAATTTAAGATAAAAACAATTATTAGTGATATCTTTAATCATATAAAATAGATAGTGAGGGTATAAAATTGTAAATAAAATGTGAAAATCAAATGCCCCCACACCTAAACTTTTACTAGTCCTCTAGCAAAGAAAATAAAAAGAAAATCCTAACTCACTTTCGCAGGAATCGCGGTTATATTTAGCGCATACAACAAGCCTTTAAACCCCCTAGGTTGCCCTAGTGGACGAGTTGTAGCCTCGTGAGGATTTGCAGTGAATATACCCACAAAATTTAGTCAACTTGCCAAATTAAAGAAGTCAAAGTATAATTAATTTACTTGATATATTTTAAACATTCTAATTGAAGCTAGTTATTACTCAAGAAAATGTTTTTATATATAACTCTAAGATAAGTTTCTTTAGAAAATCTTTTCATTATAGTTATACAAAACCAAGTCTAACTTAGAGATTTAATTTAAAAGTTTTGAAAAGAACATGCTAACTCTTTGTTTTAAACAATTTTCAAGTCTCTTAACCAATTTATTTTTCAAGAATATATATACAAATATAACTATATATATATATATATATATATATATATATATATATATATATATATATATATATATATATATATATATATATATATATATATATATATATATATATATATATATATATATATATATATATATATATATATATATATATATATATATATATATATATATATATATATATATATATATATATATATATAAACATTGTTAGTAATTTGTTTTTAACTCTTTATTCATTGGTGATTTTGTTCTTCTTGTTCGGGCTTTCTAAGTGACCATGTAACGAGTTTTGGGCCAATGGATCCCAACCCAATTGGGCTTAAGTCATTAAGCATAGAAATACTCTTTGGACTTAATTACTCGGTCATCTTAGGCTTAGTAAGATAGAACCACCTTGGATTTTAAGAGAATTTTTTAATTGGTGCCCATTTTTCGCACTCTTCTTTTGTAAAGTTAAATTTTTTTAAAATATATATATGTGTGTATGTATATATATATTCTGAAAAATATTTAGATTAAAACAACTTGAAAACTTATTTTAGACTCTAAGTTAAGCATGCAAAAATTTCATTACTTTAATTAAAAGTCTAAGTTAAGACTTAAGTAAAGTATACTACTTTGAAAATCATTTCTTAAGAAATTTATTTAGAGTTATCATAAAAGGTGATCTTGAGTATAAAACTAACTAAGGATTAGAAAATTTAAAATTTATCAATTAGATCAATTATTAATCAACTCTATTAAGTTGGCAAGTGATGATATTTTTTAATGACATAAAAATAATAAAAAAGGGTAAGAAAGAGGAAAAAATGACTAATCCCCACCCCCACACCTAAGTTTTGCATTGTCCTTAATGCAAACTCTATAATGCACAAAGTAAAAGCAGATAAAAATTAAGCACTTACATTTATTTTGGCTTGAATAATGATAAAAATCTGTAATTACCTTTGGTATGAGGAGGATGAAGTCATTTTTATTTTTGCAAAAGAATAAGAAACTCTCAAATGAGAGAAGAATAAATTCTTTTATTATTATGATGAGACACAAAGATAAACAAATGTAGAATAAAAGATGAGAAATGAGAAGTTCAAATTCTACATTAAATCCTACCTTATTGTTGAAGATTCTACCTCAGATTTTAAAGAGATTTAAAATGATATAAACAATGAAGTGCTCAGATTCAAAATATTCCAAGGGGTTCAATGATTTTTGCAACAATTCAAGGTAGGTTTCAATGGTGTTATGCAATTTGAACTTAGCTTCTTTATTATCAAAAGTTTGTGCAACCAAATTTTCTTTGAAATTTTTCTCAAACATAAGATCTATATTTGAGGGTTTAAATTCTGATTGTTTGTTTTCTAAAAAGCTAAGTTCATCTGAGAAGAGTTCTTCAAAGGTTTGTTCAAGCACAGTTCCATTTTTCTCAAAAATCGGATCTGATTTTTCTAAAAACAATAGTTCTTCACCGAAAATTTCCTTGAAACCTAGAACTGATTCATTCTCCTCTTCAATTGGACTTTCCTGAAGGTAATTTATTTCTAAAGGTTGATTATCAATATTGTTTTCTGGATTGAAAATATTAAGTTTAGCAGTCAGATTCCCAAAGGACAACTTCATGTGACCAGTTCTACAGTTGATGAGAGTATTAAAAGTGGCTAAGAACGGTCTTCCTAAGATCACGGGTATTTGTCCTTTGGGATTGGAAACGGGTTGCGTTTCTAGGACTACGAAATTAACAGGAAAAATAAAATCACCAACCTTTATCAATACATCTGTTATTTCACCCATAGGGACCTTAATGCATCTATCGCCTAACCGAAGTGTGCATCTAGTTGGTTGAGCTCCCCAACACCCGCTTGTTGGTAGATCGAATACGGAAGTAAGTTGACACTGGCCCCTAAGTCTAAAAGTGCTTTATCGATACGAGTGTTACTGATGACACATGGGATGGTAGGACAACCTGGATCCTTATGTTTCAACGGTACAGACTTTGAGAGGACATCACTGATATTGGCGGCAAGAAAGACTTTTTTTGGAATATTAATTCTCCTCTTTTCGGTACATAATTCCTTCAAAAACTTGGCATAAGAAGGAATTTGTTCAATGACATCTAAAAGAGAAATATTGACCTTTACCTGCTTGAAGGTTTCTATGATCTTCTCCTCCTGAGGGGAGTGATTCCTAGGCCTATCAAGATTAGGCTCAGGTTCGGGTTCAGGCTCTTGGTCATTGGAAACAGGTGATTTCTGGATAGAGTTATCAGAAGGAGAGATAATTTGTTTTGGTTCAAGGGTTTCACTTAGAGGCGCTCTAACTTGATTATCAACTTGTTTTCCTGACCGTAGTGAATAGATTGCATTCACTTGAGCTTGGTAGGATGAACTTGATCCCGTGTCCTTAGGGTTGGTCACGGGTTGACTCGAAAATGTTCTTTTTTCTCTCTCACTCACAGCACTAGCTAGTTGTCCAAGTTGAGTTTCTAATCTAGCTAATGCTTGAGTGTTAGAAGTGAGAATTTGTCCTGTTGATTGCTGTAGGCGTTGAAAAATACTTACAAGATCTCCGAAACCAACTCGTGACGGGGAGTCGGCGAATGACAACCCATCGAATGATGCAGACGTCGGATCGTTAAGACGCGAACTCGACGGCGAACCCACAACGTCACAAGCACGGTTTAAACCGGACTTGAATGGACGATCGGATTTCGAGACCGCTGAACCGAACGAACCAAGAATTAGTCCCTAATCAAATACGCACGGAATCTAAGTCCCGAGAAAGCCAAGAGTCGAAAACGAATTAAACGGCGGAAAAGAAGAAGCGCAGGCTACCGACCAACTTGGCCGAAGTTACCGCCAAGTGGTCGAGTGGTTCGGTTACACAATGGTCGAGCCACCCTACCAACTTGGTCGAGGTGCTCGCCAGTGGTAGGGTAGCTCGCCACCATGGCCGAGCCACCTCGCCAACTTGTCGAGGTGGCTCTACCAAGTCGAGTCGGCATTCACCCCCTATGCTATAAATAGGGGGGGTTCTCCTCACTTCAAGGGTCTTGGTGGTGACGAAGGCTGGATTTTGGAGACTTTGAGGTCGGACTTTTGGGATTTTGGCTTGGATTTTGGCGGACTTCTGAAGAGCCCTCGCGAGATCTACGACGCACGGTTCTGAGCAACGGCGAGCACAAGTCCAGTCAACGTCAGATCTTCAATCAAAAGGTAACCGAATTCGGGTCGAACTACAGATACCCTCTAGATTAAGCTTCGCCTTAATCTCGTGGATAGCCTGTGATTTCTCCTAGTAGATCTCACCCGCTCGTGATCCTCTCCTTCGTGAGTGTGATCCCTCAGCGCTTCGCTTCAGAAACGAGCCCTTTACATCTCAGAGTTCCGTAACCCTGCCCTACCGGATCGGATTGCGCTGTGGTCCACGGACACAATAAGTCCCAAGACAGTAAAGAACCCACGCAAGCCGGTGATCCGATATAACAGATCCTCGCTTGTTCACAAGGATAAAAGTTGTAATCTTTTGATTTTCATTGTAAGCCTTAAAATAAAAGGCGATATTTCTCTTGAATTTTGTTGTAGGCCAAAGAAGCCGTAAGCAAGTTCAAATCAATGACAATCATCCCAACTACCCTTGAACAAGGCGACGACAGGGAGAGCCTCGAATCGGAGCGTCGTGCTAACCGGATCCCTATCGGTGGAAGAAGAGGTCGAGTTCGAGTTCGACCGGGAGAGGTTCGAGTACCTATCCTCACCCTCCTCGAGATCCAGTTCCCCGCGCTCGAAGGTCTCGGCAAAGGAGAACCCGATGGGCCTCCGATGTAGAGCCCGGGGCCGAGTCCAACCCGGCTACTTGCGGGTAGAAATCCCCGGCCGAAGTCCGGATGGTGCCGAGATGAGCGCCGCGATGTGCGGCACTCTCCAAGCGAGCTTCGCCAGGCGGCGACAAAGCATGGCGCAAGCTTGCCAAGGTCATGCAATCCATGGATGGGGTCGCTACTGGCGGATCTAAGATCAAACTCCGCGCGAGAGGCTTGACCTCAAGTGATCGGCGGTTATCAAGCCGCCAACCGGAGTGGGTCCGTGTCAAGCGGAACGCTCCACTTCAGGGCGCATCCGGAAGCGCCCAGCGCCTCGCTAGCGCCAGCGCGAGCTTTGAGTGCAACAGGCTCGTGAGTTAAAGAAGGAAGTGGCAAAGAAGCCACCAGCGTCTGCGCCGGGTTTGGAGGCCAAGTCTAATGGTGCCCCAACCTCGGTCGCCCACACTCCCGTTTCGGCCTTAAGCGAAGGACACAGGCGTTGCAAATCCAGCGCCAAAGCCAGGCGATGGCGCCTCAAAGACAAAGCGTCGCATCGAATCGATGGTGAAGCCAACTCCGTCACCACCAAACCGACTATCAAGGATCGTCTCGGTCCTCGAAGAGAATCACGGGTCACTCCTCATGCGGAGGTCGCACCCGTTCCAACAAGGACAAGAAGATTCCTGCGGCTTCTCCTCGGTTGAAAATCGAAGTCGAAGTCTGCAGAGACTTGGCCCACATCGGCGAAAGTCTAGGCGAGTCACTTTGGAAGTTTCGATGGATTGACCGTCCTCGGAAGGCGTTTTCATCGGCGATGAGGGCGTTATACGAAAGATCGCGCCATATCGGCGGGTTGCTCCGTTACACTGCCCGATAGTACGTACTCGTGTGCAGAGAGTGCGAAAATCTCGAAGGGATTCCCCAAATTGGCCTGATCATGCTTGTGCTCCAAGCTCATTAAGGCGATGCTCTCAGTGCAATTGCCATCAAAGCTCGAAGGGTGTCGGTCTTGAGAGACTCCCGCGGAGATGCAGACCTAGGACAAGGCGATTCCGCAAAGGATGATCTCAGAGAGGTGAGTTGCCGGTCACTAATAATATGACCAGCAAAGAATCATCGTCGGGCTATTCGGCATCATAGCGGCTAACTTCGTTTGCGGTCGGGGACTATCAACGGTCGAATCGATAAGCCGAAGGGTTACCCGGAGGATGATCGTCGGATATTGGCTCGCAATCGCATCGATCATCGTATCTAGCGAGAGCCCCAAAAACACTTATGATCGATGCAGATCAAGTGGCCAAAATGCTAGACGGCGTTGAATAAACAACGGAAAACTTCAAGTTAGAAATGGAGTTGGCCATGCGGGCGATGAGAGAAATGCGACCAACAGATCCAAGCCACGACAAAACATCAAGGTGAATCAAGTCGGTAGCGTCAATGTCGATGAAGATGATAGCGATTCGGATCGGAGGAAGCACCGAAGATGATAACCCTGAACCCGCGGCGCGCTGTTGCTCATGAGGCGAGAAGATCAAAGACTTGGAGAGCAAAATCAATTCATTGATTTCGCTCAAGTAAAGAAACGGTATTCGCCCATACCGAGGAGTGGGAATCAATCCTTACCGTCGAAGTTTAACTTAATAAACTTCACACCATTTGGCGGGAAGGGTTCCCGACGACACTTGATTTATTTCAAGTCACACCGGAGTTATTTAAACGCGAACCCTTGATGGTTCGGTCATTCGTTGGCACCCTTCGTTGGGGCGCCGAATGGTACCGCCGTCTCAAGGGGAGCATTCACGGTGGGGCGACATGGAGTCTAGCTTCCTTACCAATTTCTTTGATGGCGATACCGAGGTATCGATCGGGACGTTACTTCGGCGAAGCGAAAAGGCGGAGAAACCGTGGACATCTTTGTTAAGCGATTCCGGAACAAGGCAATGAACTGCCAGGATCAATAACGAGAGGTTCATCCTCAAACTGCCACGGCAACTTATCAATAGATGTGCTTGAAGCAATGGGTACAGCACCATCGATAGCGTGGAAGGACTTGAAGGTTCGTGGAGACAAGCGAGATTCCTCAAAAGGAAAAAGCGAGAGGGTCGGGACAGCGGGCTCCGGCGTAACTTTGTCCCAGCGGCAAAAGAGCAAGCCAAGGCGGCGGTTCGCGAACCAAGCGTTCAACTCAACCCGGCGGCGGCGGCCAATGGCAACGGCAGCGCCGCCAGCGAACCACGATCAGCGTGGCAACTGGGCCACAAAAGCGAAGGCCTTAGAGCGAGATTCCCGAGTCCTATTCCTTTAGGACGGCGAGATTCGGTCTCTTCAAATATCTTGTGGAAAATAACAAGATCAAGCTCCCTCCGATTCGAGAATCAAGAGGAAGCGATGAACCTGAATGACCCAAGATCATACCATAGGAGTTCATCACCCCTAAATCTGTTTCACCTTAAGGACAAAATCGGGCTTTAATTGATGTAGGGGTCATTACTATGAAGCCGTCCAAAGAAGAAGGTCGGGCGAATCACGGTATCCATAAGTTTGGTCGGTGCCATTGACATGGTTTGAACTGAACCGGTGGTCAAAGTTGCGATGTGAAGGCGGTAAATGGCGACCCACACAAACAGCGAGAAAAGGACTTGTATCGTATCTGACCCGAATGGCGAAGTCTTGTGGGTCCACCGAACTCTTGGAAGATGAGCAATGGGTAGCCTCTTCTTGAAGAAAAAGGCGAGCGAAGGGAAAGGCATGTCATGCTACTTCCGGTCACGGAGGCGATGAGCAGTGGTAACATTCCGGTGTCAGAAGGGAACACGAAGCCCATGCCACGAGGAGTGGACAAGAGTATAAATACAAGTACCGAAGTCCCCACCCTAATGCCAGCGGCTCCGAGTGGGGGTACCAACAAATCCCTCACTCGCCTGAGAGAAAGCGCAGCGGCAAATGGGCGCCAAAGAAGCTCTGACAAAGCGGCCGCATGAAGTTCAACTCGGCGATCTCGATTCGGTCGCCCGATTGGAAAGATAAGCAGGGAACGAACTCTCCATACCGCTTTGGCGTCATGGCCCATTAGCCAATATCCCGCAGGATCACTCTCTATGAGTTCTTTGCGCTTATCAAAGAGGCGAAGCTCTTCAAAGCCCTCGCCGATTGAAGTCTTCTTCCTCGATTAGGCGGAGTCGAGAGTCGGCCCGGCAATCACAACCTTGCGACTAAACACTTCCCGCATCACCTTTACAAAGGAGGATATGCGGGCGAATTCAAGCGATAGGCGCTATACTTCACGGGTATATTGGCTCTAGTGAAGTTAACGGATCCAAGTCGATCCGGGTTCATTGAGCATCATGCCCTACGCCTCATGTATCATCGGGAATTCACGCGGCAAGCTAGCATCAGCGGCACAATGATCTACGGATTTAACACCGTGGGTCCGCCCACTTGGTAAAATCGGATTAAGTGCCAAATGGGGACTTAAAGTCGAAGTCACCGCTATGTGATTGTGAGACTTCCTATAACTTATTGTTGGAGTGGAGCCTTGGATCCACAATAGCGTTATAGTCCATCTACTCTTCATCGGTGTCTCAAATATGTAGACCGAATAATGAGTCAAGGCGGTGGTCGCGGACAAACAACGTTTAAGGGGATGGAGAATTATTTCGCGATTCTCTCCTCTACGGTAATGAGTCGGCGAATCATCGGCCCAAAGAATGCGGACGGCGGTGAAGAAGGCGTCTAGAAACCGGGCTTGGTTATAGTGGAGGTTTTGTTTTAAATGACATTGTACCTTGTAATCAATCTTGGCGATGAAGAATCGTCGGATGAACATTGTAATTGGCAAATTGCCGATGAATCAATAAATGGCGATTTAGAGTATCCTTTATCTTTGAATGATGTGATACGAGATTATACAATGATCGAGTTGCACCTGCCAACTTCGATCATCTTACTTCACAAAGCGATTCGGGACTCCTTTGGGACAACACTTGTCATCCCACGAAGATCAAGTAGTGAAAGAGACTTGGTTTACGGAAAAGGGATCACGGTTCAAGCGAATCATTTCTTTGAAGAAGGTGAAGATGACAATGGGCCTATCCTCCACACATTCAGATATAGTCGGGAACAGCAGGTATCATGAAAAGATGGGGGTATGACTTGACACGAGGGAAGGTCTATGTTTGGACGAGCCCTCGAACCCCTCCTAAGCGGCATATGTCCCAAGAGGAAGGATAATTACTATGCATTTAGAAGGGGATTGGGATCGAATCCTCCTCGAAGATGAATGCTGGTGGTGATTGATAATAATCCACCGGTGAGAGCGGACATGTCCGACTCTTGGCTTAGGATTCGACACCAGCCTCAGAAGCTTTCAAGGCTTTGATGTCGAATATGGCCACGATCGATCCTGCTACTATTGAGGGTGATGAAGATATGCCAACATGGGAAGACCCATGGATCCATCAACTCGAGGCGGTTTGGGGATAGGTTGAACAAGAGAACCCCCACTAAGGATGAGGTAGTCGAGTTAATATGGGTGATGAAGAGCATCCCAAACTCATAAACATCAGCAATACTCTCCATTGGAAGAAAGGAAGAGTTGATTGCCCTAATCGGGGAGTATATCGATGTATGCTGCGGAGTTACGAGGACATGCGGGGACTCGACCCTAATGTGGCAACACATCGCCTCAACATCAAAGCGGATATCAAACTTCAAGAAAGCAACGGCAAAGCGGTTTAGATCCACAAATATTGGAGGCAATTGTTGTGAAGTGAAGAAACTCATAGAATCGAGTTGATGAGGAAATTCAACATCAGTTGGGTGGCGAATATAGTCGGTCATGAAGAAGAATGGTTCGATTAGGATGCGTATGGACTCTGAGACACCTAAGCTGCTTGCCCAAGGATGATTTCCCTCTTCCAATCAGCGATGTCATAGTTGACAACACATGTGGATTTGAAAGAATGTCCTTTATGGATGGCTTTTGGGTATAATCAAATCAAGATGTACCCTGATGGCCTAAACACGGCGTTGAGCAGCCCATTGGCATATATTGCTACGGTCATGCGTTCGGCCTCAAAAATCTTGGCAACATACGAGAGCAATGGCGGAGATTTTCGGGATCATCTTGGGAAAGATTCGAATGCTACGTCGGCGATTTGGTGCGTGAAAAGTGACAAAGGAGATCACATCAAAATCTTAGAGCGGTATTGAACTCATGCGAACTCATCGGCTAAAGATGAATCACCAAGTCCTTCCTTGGGATGTCGGTGGCAAGTTCCTTGGCCGTCGTCACCAATAAAGGAATCCACATCGATCGACAAAGTGAAGGCGATTCAAAATTGCAACCTCAGAAATCTGAAGAACTTCGAGGGGTTACAAGGGCGATTGGCGTACATCCGGCGGTTCATATCGAACCTATCAGGAAGTGCCAGCCGTTCTCCAAGTTGAACAAGAAGTGTCATATATTTGGGGCGGCCGCGAAGGCATTGAAGAGATCAAGTCATTATCTCGCTAAACCTCTGTTCTTGTTGCACGATGCGGAAAACCGTTTTGATCTACGTCAAACGACGGATCACTCATTAAAGCGCTTTACTCGCGCAAGGCGGCGGCAGGCGGTCACGAATAGGCGTGTATTACGGCCGAACATTAGTGGTCGAGTCTCGATATCAATGGTGAAAGCGGTGCCTTGCATTAGTGTTAGCGATTGAAAAAATCTGGCACTATTTAGTCGGACGAGGCGATTTATGTTATCTCTAATGTAAATCGGTCCGAATATTTATGACCACCGGCCTCAATGAGTTGGCGTCGGCAAAATGGGCCTTACTCTTGTCCCAATGACTTGCACTTCAAACGAAGTCGGTCAAAGGACAAGCGATTTGTGATCTCTTGGCGCCCGGCCGACAGCGGATCTGATTGAGCTATATGATGATCTTCGGATGAAGTTCAAGAAGTCAACACTACATCGCACCAACAAATATGGCGATTGTATTTTGGCCGGACCTCTCGAGCTACCAATGTGGCAAGTGCCCGGATGTTCTAAGATTTCGCGGTCGGGGTTGTCTTAGTTTCTCAGGGGAATCATGTCATGCCGTGCTTATTCACTCACGAACCTGTTCCAATAATGTAGCGAATACAGCAGCGCTACTTATCGGACTTAGCCGTAAAGAAAGTGGTCGAATATCTCGGCGTATGGAGATTCACAATTGATAGTTAAGCGGGTTAAGTGGTGACTGAAAGTCGAGAATCGGATCTAATCCCTATCATCGGATAGTTGTTGAAATAGCGAACTTCGTTCGAAGAATTCTTCATCGAATATATCTCGCAGAGCGCTCATGCTGAGCCTTGCGGCGGCGTTAGGCGTGTCGTTAGCACAACCCTCAAGACCGAGCAATTAGTTCTGTCGGGACTCATCGGCTTTTGTACCAAGGTATGATGAGGCACAAGGAAGATAAGGGTAGATACCAAAGAAGTACATGCGACCCAAACCAAGTTGGAGCCGAGATTGGCTTTCCTATCATCGACTATGTCTTACATGGCATTCGCGGAAGGCGTGAGGAGAAGAGTCAATCCGAAGAGCTCAAGATTCTTTTATGACGGAAACCCGGATGTTATATGCGTCGGAATGCGATGGTCTTTACTCCGATGCCTTTCGAACAAGGGAAGCGAAGAGGTCCCGGGAAGCACACGAGGTGAATGTGGTGCACACCGGCCGGTCCCAGCTCTGATCGAATGGGGAGAATGGGCTACCGGCCAACAATGATTAATGGCGGTCGATGCGTTCCGGAAATGCCGCAGCGTGTCAAATTCCGCGAATTATGCATCGGCCTCTGGCGGTTGCATCCTTGACCATCACGGCCATTGAGACATGGGGAATGGACATTGTAGGTCCCATTTTTCCTCGTCGATCAAAGCGTCGGTTTATTCTAGCAATTACCGACTACTTCTCCAAGTGGGCGAAAGCAATCCGCTAAAAGAAGTGAAAGGCGATACCGTCATCAAGTTTATCAAACACCATGTCATCTATCGACACGGTGTCCCAAAGCGGATCGTGCATGACAGCGGTCCCCAATTTATCGGCAATTCCTTCATCGGGTTTTGTGAAATTCAAGATACAAGATGTCTGTCAGCGGCTTATAATCCGACAAATGGATTAGCGAAGCATTCAACAAGGCGATTATCAAAATGTCGAAGCTTGTGAAAAGGTAACAGCGAGGCGGGATGATAAACTTCGGAGAAACTTTCACGGTATCGCCTGCGATGCATACGCCAGCTGAGCGACCCGTACTCTACGGTCTCGGTGTGAAGCGGTTCTCCCATTGAAATTCAGATCCGATCGCCGCTCGCCCTTTCAGCGAGAGATGGCGACCGAAGAACAACATCAAAAGCGTCTCGAAGAGCTTGAGATGTTAGATGAGAAGGCGCTGGAGGCTCAACAATGCATTGAGTTCTATCAAGCTAGGATGTGAAGGCTTTCAATAAGAAAGTTGACGGAGAACCTTTAGAGAAGGAGATTTGGTCCTCATTTGCCGACGACCGATAATCCTCACTTCCAAAAGAAAGGTAAATTCGAACCTAAATGGGAGGCCGTTTGTAATAGAAGCGGTTTACTCAATGGTGCATATCGCCTAATTACCCAAAATGGCGGCCGGCAATTAATCTTAGATAAATGGGAAGTTCTGAAGAAATACTACCCATAGTATCTTGGGATAACCCGTTTCAGCGGGAAGTTCCTCGTGGGATGTTTCACCCACTTTTAGCGAGGATAACCCTAGATTTATCCTCCATCACAATTTCCCCACCGATCAAATTCCTTGGCGGTGGGCCTACAAACCTACGGTACATTACCAAAATCTCCTCTTGATTCCGTCTATGAACAAGAGGCCCCAATCAAAATCCCTTTTCGTGGGAGATAGAATATAAAATTCTTCCTCTCCAGCGTAGACCCCAAGTGATAGCGGAGGGTTCTTTCCATCTTCATCTTAGGTAGCGCCGGTGAAGGTATCTTGTAGGGATTTTGAACCGGGTTGTCCGTGAAGGTCACAGTCTTTTAGGTTCTCGGTGGAGATCCCACTCTTAGTTCCATCTTCATCTTAGGTAGCGCCCGTGAAGGTATCTTGTAGGGATTTTCGAACCGGGTTGTCGGTGAAGGTCACGAGTCTTTCGGTTCTCGGTGGAGATCCTCTTAGTTCCATCTTCATCTTAGGTAGCGCCGGTGAAGGTATCTTGTGGGATTTTCGGACGGGTTGTCCGTGAAGGTCACGAGTCTTTTCGGTTCTCGGTGGAGATCCACTCTTAGTTCCATCTTCATCTTAGGTAGCGCCGGAAGGTATCTTGTAGGGATTTTCAGACCGGGTTGTCGTGAAGGTCACTGAGCCTTTTCGGTTCTCGGTGGAGATCCACTCTTAGTTCCATCTTCATCTTAGGTAGCGCCGGTGAAGGTATCTTGTAGGGATTTTCGAACCGGGTTGTCCGTGAAGGAAGTCTCCGGTTCTGGGTGGAGATCCCACTCTTAGTTCCATCATCCTAGGTAGCGCCGTGAAGGTATCTTGGGATTTTCGAGACCAGGTTGTCGCTGAAGGTCACTGAGTCTCTTCGGTTCTCGGGCGGAGATCACTCTTAGTTCCACCTCTTATCTTAGGTAGCGCCCGTGAAGGTATCTTGTAGAGATTTTCGAACCAGTGATCCGGTGAAGGTCACACGAGTCTTTTCAATTCCTCTGACAAGGAATCTGGCTGTTAGCCTCATCGGGAAATAGAACACATTCTTCCTTTCCCACCTCAATCAATCTTCATCGGTTGACCATTCTCCGGTCAAAGACACCAAGATTCATCTTGGGGCATTTTATCGAAGCCTAAGAAGGGATAAAGCCAACCTCCCTGCAGCGTTGCGGTTTAGTCTTTCTCGATTGAAGACACGAGTTGATTACGGGGCATTTTATCCGAAGCCTAAGAAGGGATAAAGCCAGCGCCTCCTGCGCGTTGCGGTTTAGTCTTTCTCGATTGAAGAAGACACGAGTTCGATTACGGGTATTTTATCAAGCCTAAGAAGGGATAAAGCCAGCGCCTCTGCAGCGTTGCGGTTTAGTCTTTCTCCGATTGAAGAACACGAGTTGATTACGGGTATTTTATCGAAGCCTAAGAAGGGATAAAGCCAGCGCTAACTGCAGCGTCGCGGGTTAGTCTTCGATGAAAAAGATGAAGCCTCATTATTCAACATCGTAGCATTAAGTCTAAGAGTCTCATTCTTTAGCACAGCGTCATGTGCGGAGCGGATCGGATAATCCATACGCTAGCTCAAGCGGTAGTTGGTAAGGCTCATCAAACCCGTTGAGGGCGGGGTTGGCCAATAACCCTAAAGTCAGCGCTCACCGCGTTGCGGTTTAGTCTTTCCGATTGAAGAAGACACGAGTTCAATTGGGGTATTTTATCGAGAAGCCTAAGAAGGGATAAAGCCAGCGCCTCGCAGCGTTGCGGTTTAGTCTTTTAGATTGAAGAAGACACGAGTTCGATTAAGGGTATTTAGTCCGAAGCCTAAGAAGGATGAGTCTATGTGTAACCGCAGCGTTGTCGGGTGGTCTCTTGCGTAAAGAGTACAAAGCCTATGTATTCAATATCATAGCAACAAGTCTAGAAGAGTTTCATTCTTTAGCACAGCGTCGCGTCGCGAGCGGATCACGATAATCCATGCGCTAGCCAACTCAAGCGGTGGTTGGTAAAGGCTAATCAAACCCGTTGATGGTGAGGTTTGCCAAAATCCTATAAGTATTATGGTTAATTATTTGACGAAGTAAAAATCATAATAAACAATGAAAGGGATGGATCTTATTCATTTGAAGCAAATATAGAAGGGGCTACAAGCTGTTTAAGCGTCAAGTCTATGACAAAGGATTTGTTGTTATTTGAGACACTTCATCATTGTAAGCTGGTGGAGTTCTTCACCTTCGGCTCGAAGGACTCCTCATCGGTGTTCGGTGTCTTCGTGGTTGCCTCCTCGAGCTCAACGGTTTACGCCCGACAGATCAAGCTCCTTAGGCGGTGAGGGCTTCTTCCTTGTTGGCCTTGGCGGCTCAAATGCCCATCCTATCTTCCCGGCATGGAGCTCTCCCACGGCGGTATTATCCTCTCCTTTTTCGCCACAATATCGGTCACGGATGTGGCTTAAGGAAGAATATGTCTCAGCAACAACGACCAGAGCTGATGGTGCGGTCTTTACGCATCACGGACTTGAGCCGGTAAAACCACGAGCATCGCGCCATGCCTCTAAGCGAGAGCGGTATGGCGGCTATGTGAAGCCCGGCTGCCGCGGCTCTTGCGATCTCGGGCTGTCTCTCCGGATGGGCGAGATCATCAACAATGGCGAGAGCCATCCGGGTAACCCATATCGATATCAAAGCCATCCGGGATCAAGCGGTGGCTTGGCGATGAAGAAAGCCGCCATGAAGGACCTTTTCGATCACGGTGTTCACCAAAGAAAAGAATGGCGTATTTCCAAGCGAGATAATAAGATGGGATGGATCTTCATCGGCATCAGCGCTCTCGCCGGATCATGGAGTCGAGATGTAGGCTCTGCCGGAGATGAAAAAGGACTTTAGAATTTTCAGTAAAAAATGGTAAAGCTTATTTGGCTAAAGACCCTACGTTTCCTTGATTGTAGCCCGAGAGGAGCGAGTCTACGAGCGTATCTATCATTTGGATCTTCAGCGCGGTGAGCCCTCGGTGTGCTCATCTATCTCAGCGGTATTTGTGGTAGGCTGATTAAAGCGGCGGAAGAGGCTGCCACTACACAAGGGGCGCCTCGGCCTCTTTTAATTATAGTGGTATTGGCCAAGCGGTGGTCCTATAATTAAGAGAAAATTCATACCTCCTTAGGGATGGTAGTTTGGAAATCTTCACGAATCGTTGCCGTCTTGTGACCAAGTGCGTAACAAGTCATCCATGGAGGTACTACCGTATAAACCAGCTGCCACGAGATCTTCCATTGAGAAGTCTGAAAAAAGGAGGCATTAGGAAAGTGAATGCAATTAAGGCGAACAATAGGTAGAGTTACTTACCTCCTACGGTGTGATTAGGCGGCCTAGTCTCGGTTTGTGCATTTGTCTCCTGCAATCTCTCTAAAAGAACAAAAGCAAAGAGGATTAGTGGGGTACAAATCGAGTCATTCCATTCGCATTTGCCACCCGAAGAGGAATTATCGATGTTAGATGTACACGGGTCCGGGATCAGGTCCTACATCGGCCTCTTCGCCATAGCTCCATACATTTGTTGAGTAAAAGCGGGCTCGGCATGGCGAGCTGGGCTCAGCCGAGTGTGGTGATCAAAATCAAAGCGAGGATCATAATCCCTAGAACCCCTGCATCGAGCGAATGTCACCTTCAAAAGTCAAAATTTCAAATTTTGTCACGGTGAATTATTACCTCCGTCACCGGCTGGAACATTCTTGGTCAAGTCTATATCAAAGGACCGAGGATTCCGTGATTCTTGTGGGCTAGCCTCTTCGTTTAACCCCTTGAGGGTTGAAATTCTTCCTCTTCAATAGATTTTCACGAAAATTCAATTGGATGAGAACTCTAATGGAAAGGATGAGAAAATGAAAGGGAAAAGGAGAAAGTACGAGATCTTTCTCATGAGTCTGCGGCCTCGCTTGGTCCTCTCCTAAAGTAGCGGCGTCGAGTTGTGGAACTCCTCCTCGGCCTCACGGTCGATAAGATTGGCTTCCTCGAGCTTGACCGGCATCTGCAGTGTCGAATGCCGGTTACGCGATGCCGGCTACGGTCGAGATGGCCCTCACGAGGGCCGACTTCGTTAGCTACTAATAGCCAACTACAATAGAGGAATGTCGACTCGGTGGCGGTCACGAGCTCGGAGGCCGAACCTAGCACCGTACACCCATGGCGCTCCATAACCATGAAGGCCATCCACAAGTCCACCTCAGTGCAGGCTGTCGGTTCGGGTTCCCAACATAAAGTTGGTGTAACCGGCTGGCGAGCAAAGCGACGAGGAAAATAAGGCTCGGAAGCATTCCTCATTTACCGGGTGAGATACCACGGCACGATATTCACTAGATTGAAATAGCCAATGTTAAGTGAAGTCTGGCGTGTCTTCGGCACCTCCTCGTCGACCAAGGACTCACCATATTGACGAGAATCGAGGAAAACATGCGGAAAAGATCCACCCTTTGTGAATGCATCGTTTCTTGATCTCTGCAAAACCGCCCTTCCATCGCAATCCTCTACCAAGTAAGAAAAGGTAGAGCGAATCTGTGGAACGGTGCGGACATCATGTCGGGCGATGAAGACCAACGGGTCATCAAATAGGTATATGGGAGCTCTACCGGACGGAAGGGATGCGTGATGATGGCTCGTCCTTTCTCACGGAGTAGCTTTCGAACTATATGCGCAATCCACGGTGAATCGGCCACCATCACGGAAGGAGAGAGTTCCTTCTTGTGGGCGAGTTGAGCTGCGGGATAAAGGACCTCAAAGGTAAAGCATCATCAGTTGATATGGAACCACACACTTCGAGCAGTTGCAAGATAGCGCTAGAAGAGTTGTTGGTGGATAGGCTTCACTGCATGCCAGAAGGTCGCAAACTTGGTCCCTGAAGCCTTCTTTGGCGTAGGCGAGTGTATCTGAGTTAGCCTCGAACTTCTTGATCAGTTCATTAACCTTGAAGGGGTGGCGGTGATAGTTCACATATTTCCTCGCCGATTTGTCCTCCAATCTTTGGAACAAGTAGTGTGACTGCCGGACTCACTGCGATTTCCTCTTAAGCAAAGGTTGAGATTGGGCGAGCTATATGGTAATGACAAGTGAGATCCCATAAAGTCTTATAGCGATCGATGCGTTCCTTCGGCCGGCTCGGTTCGATTGGAGGAAAGTACTCTGATATAGCATCTTCCCCATGGGTAGACACGAAATCGGTACATCTCATGCAAAGCCAACTAACTTCGCCATGTTTGGTGAAAAGCGTATTGATGCGGATTATAAAGCTCGAATAAGGTAAAGAAATGGTTGACACGATTGGAAGGCCATACATAGTGGCGAATCGTTGAATCTGAGGCCGCAAGCCGAAGTTCTCCATCCCATCGGTAGGGCGTGGTCGAGCGACCCGGTGCTTACTTGCGAGTGTACCCGGTAGAATCTATGATAGACGGCGGCATCTCTCGCCCCAATTTAGCAAGGCGATTCTTCAAAGTCGGCGAGGAACAAAAGCTCATCACGGGCGGTGTGTCGACCACAACCCGAGGTGAAGTGATGATTCTGTTGGAACCGGAACCGCTGTGGGTAATAAACCCACAATGAATATGATCATGCTCCTCGGTCGGGCGCCATGACATACAGTGTCCGCGGACATGGTGTCTAAGGTCGGTCAATGAGAGTTGGCGAGGTATCAGGGGAATATACAAGGGGCCTCCGTCGTCTTTGTTCAACCATCTCTCACTCTCGATAAGACGTATCGGATCCTTAAGTCGCCGAATAGATAATCTCTTTCGCCAAAGGTTGATAGGCTGGTGTCCCTTCTGGCGGGGCATCGGTGACCAAGCGTCGGAGCGGGGAACTTCCCTCAAATCTGACTGGATCGTCTCGGTGATGTCACTGGCGCCATCGGCGAGATAGAAATGCGGGATCATCACACATGGAATAATAGTCACTATGGCGTCCATCGACGCGTAAATGGAAAAGCTCGAGACGAATAATCAGCGAAATCGAGAAAATACCGGTTAGTAAATGGCGTTGAATTCATCTTACATAGATTGAGTCACGACCTTATAGCGGGTATGGCGATTTCATCCGTATTAAATACCGAGAGCGATGAATATAGTCGTGTAAACAAAGCGACAATATATATCCGTTCTCGAAGCAAGAATGCGGTGTGAAATCGCTCCGTTAAAACATCGAGGCGGGTGATCTTTGAAGCCTCGATCCTCACGAAGGAGAATCTCGGCTCTTCCCAATCGCCTCACAAAGGAGAAGCGAAGCGGGGTCATAGCGTGCACAATCTGAAGCCTCAACCCTCCACGAAGGAGAATCTCGGCTCTTCCCAATCGCCTCACAAAGGGAGAGCGAAGCGGGGATACAAGCATATATGCGAGAATATGATACTTTGGCGCCACCAGAAAGAAGGCGTGCATTCCGCCGATGTCTTGAGGCGATCGACCCTGAAGCATGAGATCTTAGCGGCGACATCAGGCGCAAAAGGACAAAATAAAGTCGGATATCGCGGTTGAAAAATCAGCGAATACGAAGCCGTTTGGTCAGGTGGTAATGCCGGGCCACGGCCGAGCACCAGCCAGTACCGGCTCAGCAGGACCAAGCGAATCCGGCGTCGAGCCGCCCATGTGCGCCGCGCGTGCGCGGCATGGCGGCGTGCAGCAGATGCGGCCAGCCGCGTTATGTGACCTTGAGCGCCAGCGCCGCAGCCTTGCTGGCCTTAGCGCCAGCCGCCCAGCGCCATCATGGCCAGCACGCCCAGGCTGGCGCCGCCGCCGCCAAACCCGCCCAGCCCGCCGCTTCAGCACCGCCGCTGGCCCAGCCGCCCGTCGCTGGTCAGCGCCCTCGATCCTTTCCCTCGTGGTCCACATCACACTTGCACAAGAAGAAAAAAAGAAAAAGAAAAGAAAAGAATTTATAAAACCCTCGTGCACATACCTCGTTGATCGGAGATAAAGGCGGTGAAGCGAGATGAAAACAAGAGGGAGAGCAGTAGGCTGTGAGAAAAAAAAAGAGATTATGGGTATTTATAACAATCCCATATGAACCAATCCTCTTTGAACAAGGACTCTATTTGGCAAAAGTAGGAATTCTAATTGGAGTCCAAATCAATTCTAATTAGGACTCTAATCAGCCCCTAATTAGGAGTCCTAGTGGAATCTTGTTTGGATGTCAAGATAGCGCCAAATCAGTCCGTTGATTGGCTAATTCCTCGCTATATTGGGAAAGATTCGAAGGTTTATTAGGATAACACCTCGCTTACTTGCCAGAGCGAAATCAGCGGCGTCGCCATCCTACTCAACTAGGATTACGGTATAAACTTTCCTAATTTGTCGAGAAGTTCGGAAGAATATTTTCACAAAAATATTCTTAGGGATAACTTCGATCTTGCGGATGCATCGGCCCGGATAAGGCGTTGCCCAATCCTACTCCAACTAGGATTACGAGTATAAAGCTGTTTCCTAATTTATCGAGAAGTTCGGAAGAATATTTTCACAAAAATATTCTTAGGGATAACTTCGATCATCGCAGTGCATCGGCGATCAGCAGCGATCGCCCAATCCTACTCCACTAGGATTCACGGTATAAACTATTTCCAAAATTTCAGGAGTTCACGGAGAATAAATCTATATTCTTAAGGATAACTTCGGTAACCCTTAAATGTCCTCCACCATAATCTCCAAGAGGGAATAATCGATGAAGAGTGAAAGTCATGTTGACAGGATAATCATATCCTCATTTGTAGTTAAACCAACAACAGCGTGATGATGAAGGAATTAGCGAGTAAGGGTTATGAAATTCCATGTACTCGACCACGACCAATGTGTAGCCAACAAAGGAGTTCGCCGACATATGGAGAAGTCAAAAGTCACGATGGTTAGTCAAACCGACCAGCAGAGCCGAGTTACAAACAAAACTCACCCACCGGCTTGAATCAAGATAACAAGCGGTGGAGACAATAAATGCGACAGTGATCTTATCGAATCCTACAAAGAAGCTGGATGATCTGAAAAGAATCGAAGACTTGAAGCTATCTTTGGGACCCTCAATGGGGAACCAATCATGTCAAAGCATCGGACTCATTAAGAATTGAGCGAGGCGGCTTTGGAGGGTATCTGTAAGCGTTGAAAAATACTTACAAGATCTCGAAACCAACTTCGTGGCGAAGTCGGCGAATGACAACCCATCGAATGATCTGAGCGTCGGATCGTTAAAGGCGCGAACTTCGGCGAACCCTGCGTCACAAGCGGTTTAAACGGACTTGAATGGACGATCGGTTGAGACCGTTGAGCGGAGCGAACCAAGTAGTCCGGAATCAAATCTGAGGCGGAATCTAAGTCGGAGAAAGAAAGCCAAAGTCAGAGCGGCCAAGCGGTGGAAAAAGCGGCCTCGACCAACTTGGCAGAGGTACCTCGGCAAGTGGTAGAGGTGGCTCATTCCACCATGGCCGAGCCACCTCATTAACAGCAGGTGAAGCCGGCAGAAGTGTTGGCCCGGCCTCTGCCATGCTAAATGGGGGTTCTCCTCACTTCAAGGGGTCTTGGTGGTGGCGAAGGTGGATTTTGGAGACTTTGAGGTCGGACTTTGGGATTTTGGCTTGGATTTTGGCGGACTTACGAAGAGCCCTCGCGAGATCTCGGCCTTGCGGTTACGAGCAGCGGCGAGCACAAGTCCGATCAGCGTCGGATCTTCAATCAAAGGTAACTTAGAATTGGGTCGAACTTCTGAGATACCCTCTAGATTAAGCCGTCTTAATCACCGGGGAGATCGCTTGTGATTTCTCCTAGTAGATCTCACCGCTCGGCGATCCTCTCGCCGTGAGTGTGATCCCTCAAACCGTTTCCTTGAAGTGAAGCGAGCCCCTTCCCATCTGTAGTTCGAGCAGGGTCTCTACGGATCGGGATTGCGGTGGTCCACGGACACAATAAGTCCCGGCACGGGCAAAGAACCCGCATAGCGAGGATCCGATATAGCAGATCCTGCGTTTGTTCTAAGGATAAAAAGTTGTAATCTTTTGATTTTCATTGTAAGCCTTAAAATAAAAGGCGATATTTCTCTTGAATTTTATTGTAGGCCAAAGAAGCTGTAAGCAAGTTCAAATCAATGACAATCATCCCAACTTTTACCGCGAACAATTGCATAAAGGTATTCAAAGTGTTGAATGTTTGAGCCAACAAGTTGGTGGTTTGTGTAGAGGCTTTAATTATGGTTTCTAAACCCTTTTCCAAAACATTGAGATGTTTATCATGTTCAGAGTTTGGAGGAGAATGATTTACAGATTGATGAAGAGACTGATTTGGATATGACAGATTTGGTTGTTAAAAATTTGTTTGAGAACCGAAAGGAACTGTGTTTCCCCTAGGAAATTGTTGGGTTGAAGAGGGAGTGAAATTTTAATTTTCGGAGTAGTTTCCCTGATTCCATGCAAAGTTCGGGTGATTTCTCCAACCTGGATTGTAAGTTGGAGAAAATGGGTCATTCCCGGGATGCTGGAATGCAGCGATTACCTATCCTAGTGGTTGATTCTTTCCTAAGAGAGGACATTCCTCTGAAACATGAGATGGAAAAAGTTGACAACTTTGGTGGCTTGATTGATTTGAGCTGGAGCTCATTCTTTGATTTCTAAAGCTTCTAACCTACGCATGATTGTAGCCATCTTTACTTCAGAGGCTATGTTTGTCTCTAAGGAAAGACCACTGGATTTGAGTTGGGGAACTGATGAGATTCGGTCATCACAGTGTTCCCACTGTATGGTTTTCTCGGATAAACTCTCTAAAAAGTCCCAAGCTTCGTCAGCATTTTTCTTCATGAAATCCCATGACACACTGACTCTAAGGAAGGTTTTGAAGAATAATCCAATCCTTCATAAATGATTTGGCATAATCGCCACTTTTCAAGACCATGATGAGGACATTGGATGAGGAGATCCTTAAATCTATCAAAATACTTCCAGAATGGCTCGCCCGGGACAATCCTAAAATTTTGAATGCTGTTTCTAAGCTTAACCGTTTTGTGGATAGGAAAAAATTTCTTTAGAAAAACGGTGACAAATTCATCCCAAGTTGAGATAGAATTTGTACGCAAGCTATACAGCCATTTCTTGGATTTTTCCTTAAGAGCAAATGGAATAAATCGAAGCTTAATCGCATCCTCAGATAAGTCTCTCATTTTAATCATGAGGCAAACTTCTTTAAATTCGGAGATAAAGATATATGCGTCTTCGGTTTCATTTCCTAAGAATTTTGGAAGCATGTTTATGAAATCGCGATTAAGTTGAAATTTGTTCCATTGACATCGGGGAGCTTTATGCAAGAAGGGATTGCATTCCTAGTTGGATAGCATATATCTTGAAGAACGTGTGGGTTAGGGTTGTCCATTTCGTAGGCTTGAAAAGATGAATCAATACGAATTAAATGGTTTGTATTATCCCTAATCCAAGTTTGCATACACCGAAATAATGTCTTTTTTTATAAAAAAAAAATCTAAGAAAAACTAAGTTATTTTTTTAAGAGGAAAGAAAGGAAAGAAAATTAAAAAAAAATAAAAAGATGATGAGAAAAGAAAAAGGAAAACCTAATTAAAACAAATCAATGCAAACACTTTTCAATCACCCTAACTTCTAGGGTTAAGCCTAAACTTTACTAGACCAGCTCCTAGCCAAAAATTCCCTTAGTGAAAAGATCATAGTTTACTCGGGTAATTAGCCAGGTAAGGATAGTACTAGAGCGTGATCAAAGATCAATTAAGTACCTCGTTCCTTGCGGAGCGCTTTACGTAACCCCAAACCTTGCCTTAGACACCAATTAATCCAAATAAACTTGGACCGGTTCACTTAAGAAATTATTGTTCCTTAATGAGCTCGACTCCTTAAGGACCAACGTCTAATGAGTTTTAGAAGGCTTGGGTTTGTGTAGTGAGAAATTAGTGATTTGTGGGCTAAGGAAAGAGTGATGAAATCCCTCACCTTATCTTGATTAGGGGGTTTTTGCCCTTAAACTATTTTCAAGTGCGTGTCAAGTCAAGATGCTCAAATCACTTGGGTGAATTCCTTCTATTATATGCAATGCAACCCTAGAAATTAAAGGCAACTAAAAAGGATGCAAAAACAAAAAAAATTTATTTTTTATTATGGCCCACAATCAAACAAAGTGTGAGAAATGGAGTTCTTGTTTGAGTTTATAATCTTGCTAGTAAAAGTCCAAGTGGAAGATGGATTTTATTATGATCAACAAGAATAAAATATTTTTTTAAAATCATAATTGTCTCTAATGTGAATGAACTATCTAAGGGGTGGAATTAAAAATACTAGATAGAAAAGTTACCCACGCAAAAGCTATCCTAGCCTTTTTGAAGGCAATTCTTCAATCTTGAATCTTCAACACTTGATCTTCAAGCTCCAAATGGTTCTTTCACAAGATAAATACACAAGTTAAAGAATCAAAATAGACAAAATCCTACTTATAACACCGTTCCCCGGCAACGGCGCTAAAAACTTGATAGGAAATAAATGTGATTACCTCCTAAAGTTGCAAGTATGCAACTTACCAAGTTATAGTATAAAAAGTTATCGATCCCACGAGGAAGGTGAAAGTATGAGTTTTGGTCAATATTGGTTCTTATGTTGTGTGTGACAAATTAGGAGTGGTAAATAATGTGAATGTGGTTGTGAAAGATAAGAGAGTGGTTGTGATTTAGTGTGAATGAAAATACAAATGAGAAAGAGAGTGAGTGTGGAGAGATTTAGAATATGGAGGTGAAATAAAGCATAAAAGAAATGTGATTGAGAGTGAAGTGAGCTGAATATGTGCAAATGAAAGAAAAGCAAGAGAAGTGACTATTCAAATAAAAGAAAACGATAGAGAGAGAATGAAAATTAGAAAACAAAAGAAAAGAAACAACTAAATGAAAAGCAAGAAAGTAAAAGATGAAAATAAAGAAAGTAAAAGATGGAGGATTGATTTAAGATAGGGGAGTCTAGAGGATTCACTTAGCTAATCTCAATCTCACAAGAGTGAGTAGGATATGAAGCTAGTTTCAAACAATCTCTAGAGATCCCCAATTATGATCTCCATGAACAAAAAAAAAAAAGAAAAAACAAGGCGACAAATAAAGAGGAAAATAAAGAAGGTGAAATGTGGAGGATAATTAAAGATGGCGAGAATCTAGAGTAGATCCACTTAGCAAATCTCAATCTCACAAGAATGAGTTGGATGTAAAAGCTAGTTTCAAACAATCTCTAGGGATCCAATTAAAGGCTCCACACTTAGAAAGGGGTAATAAAGAGATCTTAAGCCTCAAGGCATTAAAGAAAAGAAAAGAGAAATCAAAATTAATTACAAGAATTAAAGAGCAAGAATTAAAGACATTGCATGAAAGTAAATTGCTTGAAAGTAAATACATGAATGTAAATTTTACTCTACAAAGCAAAGAAAAGAAATTAAAAGATAAGAAAAGATAAACCCACATATTGATCTCTTCATCTTCATCCTCCTTTTGGTCCTTGGACAAAGAGAAGAAACAAATATGAAGCGGTGAAAATTCTTTTATTAATTTATAATAAAATTACAAATTTGGAAGGTCTTCTCAATTAAGAGTAACCCTCCTCTCCAAATGGAGTTTTTATAAATTATTTCACACTTAAACCTCTCACCCTCTACCCCTATTTATAGTCCAACGTGATGAATGAAGACCATTGGATCAAACTTGGGCTCCAAGGAGAAGAAATCGACCATTGATCAAGTACATTCTGAGACCAATCGGTTGGCTGTCAGTCGACAATCGGTTGGCCCGACGGTGGTTTGCAACTAACTTTGTCTTTTTCTTAATTTTTCTCCACGAATTTCTCTTGGATGCTTGTGTAGTCTTGGGCCTTCCTTTGACTTCGTATTTGGGCTTCAATAAAAGGTAAAAAATGGGAGAGTTGAGTCATTTGGGCTTTTATTCATATTTTCTTTATTAACCTGCAATTTAAGACAAAAATAATTATTAGTGATATCTTTATTCATATAAAATAGATAGTGAGGGTATAAAATTGTAATTAAAATGTATAAATCAACATCCGAGTGTACAAGCTCCAAAGGTTCTTTGACTCTAAACTGTGACTCCTAGTACGGTAATTGATGGGCCTTACCGTTGTGATAACCTCCACATATGGTCACTCCTCGAATCTCCAAGTGTGAAAGACCCTTCAACATTGTCTTCTCCATCATGATCTTGAGCTTGTGATAGCTCACATGGCCAAGCTGAGCATGTCACAGATCAGCCGTCTCATTCTTCCTAGCTTTATCTATATGCCGATTCTGCCGACATCACATAGATAGATTCTACCTTCTGTCCCTCCATGATAAGTTCTCTTAGTGGCTTCAAGTTTTGATAGACTTTTACATCTTGTGGCCCAAATACTGCATAGTTTTCGGAAGCTGTCAATTGAGAAACATATAGGAAGTTCTTTTGTATACCCGGTACATGGTATACATCTTGTAGTTGTATCCGATTAGGGTTGTAGTGCGACGTAAACACAGTCTTTCCGATGTGTGTGATAGGTAATCTTGAATTATTCACTATCACAACTTCTCGGCTATCTTTATACTCCTTCATGTTGACAAGTTTCACCTTGTCTCCCGTCATGTGGTTGGAACAGCCAGAATCGACAATCCAATCTTTATTATAGCTGATTTCTTCCCGATCTGAAACTATTGTAAGTGCGGACTCAGATTCCTCCACAATCGTGGTTAGTGCCATATCAACAATCTCTTCTTTGTCAATTGATACATCATCAATGATGGCCACGGATGATTGGGCATCCCATTCTTCTTCATCGTCTTGATATCTGCGCAATGTTGCAGTATTGCCCTCTGCCGGTCTTCTCTTGTAGCGGCAGTCTCTGGTGAAGTGGCATTTCTTCCCACAACTATAGAAGCTACCATCAGGTCGCCTTGCTTGGCGATTACCTTGCTCCTCATTCTGACATGCTCTTCTGGTGTATGAACTCCTTGGCTGCATATCTGAGTCAGCTTTGGCATACTGCTTGCTTCGTTCCTTGTTGCTGAACAGCACCACATCTTCACTTCTTATTGAAACGCCGGCCATTTGTTTGGCTAAGGTCTCCTGTGTAGTGAGCAAACTCTCCCAACTCTTATAGTGTTGGTTGAATCGGCCAGCCGTGTGTAGCAACAACGAGCCCGTGGTACTCTGGTCTCAAACCGTGAATGATTATTCTTCTCATCCTTGCATCCAACACTATAGACTTAGGATCTAGCCGAGCTATATCTCAACATAGTGATTTTACTTGCTTGAAGTATCGACCGATTGTCGATGCTTCGCTGCAAGGTCATCGCTGATTCTCAAGGAGTCAAGTCGAAGGCCGTTCTTCTTCGAGAAGAGTGTGGCGAAGTGATCCCATGCCTCCTTCGAGTTCGACATCTCGCATATAGTCTATGAGATCTTCTTCTACTGTCATCTTCAGCACCTACATAGCCTTGCCGGCTTTTGTAGGCGTTGAAAATTGCCTATAAGTCCCCAAGCCTAGCTCATGATAAGAAGTTGACAATCGACGAGCAGTCCAACGACGTAACGACGAGTGACCACGACGCAAGCGCATAAAATGAGTCGACGAAACACATAAAGTGAGTCGACGAGGCATCCGAGTCAACAAAGCGAGTCGACGAAACACATAAAGTGAGTCGTGGCGTCAAATCGTGGCGTCAAATCGTGGCGTCAAATCGTGGCGGCGAATCGCGTGTGAACGACGGAATAAACCCAACCGCGAAGCTCCAAATCAACGAAACTGATAACTCCGGACCAAATCAAACTCGGATCAACAAAATCGGACTCAAAAATACCGAAAAATCAGAAAATCAGACCCGGAACCGCCCTCAGGGGCTCGGCAAAACCAAGCCACCCGACAGTGGCTCGGCCAAAGTTGAGCCACCCTAGGGTGGCTCGGTGGGGTGGCCGAGCCACTTCCAAGTGGTTCGGCCATGCCTAGCCACTTGAAGTGGCTAGACGGCCTCGCCATGCCTAGCCATAATAGCGTGATTTCTCCTAGTAGATCTCACCGCTCGGTGATCCTCTCGCCGTGAGTGTGATTCCCGGCGATCCTCTCCTTCGTGAGTGTGATCCCCGGCGCTTTCGCTTCCTTCGTGAAACGAGCCCCTTCACGCCTATAGTTCCGTAACCCGAAGTTTCCACTGATCGAATTGCGCTGTCGCCCACGACAAGATCCCTAAGACAGCGAAGAACCCACACAAGCGAGGATCCCGAATAATAGAGATCCGAAGCGCTTGTTCACAAAAGGAAAAAATTTTAATTTTTGTTTTCATTGTACGCCTGAAATAAAAAGGCATTTCTTTTTGTTTGAATTTTGTTGTAGGCCAACGAAGCTGTAAACAAGTTCAACAAACAATGAATACAAAACCGACTTTTACCGCGAACAGCGGCAGTCTCTGGTGAAGTGGCATTTCTTCCCACAGCTATAGAAGCTACCATCAGGTCGTCTTGCTTGGCGATTACCTTGCTCCTCATTCTGACACGCTCTTCTGGTGTATGAACTTCTTGGCTGCATATCTGAGTCAGCTTTGGCATACTGCTTGCTTCGTTCCTTGTTGCTGAAGAGCACCACATCTTCACTTCTTATTGAAACGCCGGCCATTTGTTTGGCTAAGGTCTCCTGTGTAGTGAGCAAACTCTCCCAACTCTTATAGTGTTGGTTGAATCGGCCAGCCGTGTGTAGCAACAACGAGCCCGTGGTACTCTGGTCTCAAACCGTGAATGATTATTCTTCTCATCCTTGCATCCAACACTATAGACTTAGGATCTAGCTGAGCTATATCTGAACATAGTGATTTTACTTGCTTGAAGTACTGACTGATTGTCAGATGCTTCTGTTGCAAGGTCATCAGTTGATTCTCAAGGAGCTGAAGTCGAGCGTCGTTCTTCTTCGAGAAGAGTGTGGCGAGCGTATCCCATGCCTCCTTCGGAGTTCTGACATCTCGCATATAGTCTATGAGATCTTCTTCTACTGTCATCTTCAGCACCTACATAGCCTTGCTCGCTTTTGTAGGCTTTGAAAATTGCCTATAAGTCCCCAAGCCTAGCTCGTGATAAGAAGTTGACAATCGACGAGCCGTCCAACGACGTAACGATGAGTGACAGCGACGCAAGCGTATAAAACGAGTCGACGAAACACATAAAGTGAGTCGACGAGGCATCCGAGTCAACAAAGCGAGTCGACGAAACACATAAAGTGAGTCGGCGAAGCGTCCAAATCGACGAGCGTCCAAATCAGCGAAGCGGCGAATCGCGTGTGAACGATGGAATAAACCCAACCGCGAAGCTCCAAATCAACGAAACTGATAACTCCGGACCAAATCAAACTCGGATCAACAAAATCGGACTCAAAAATACCGAAAATCGAAAATCGACCAAACCGCCCTCGGCTCCTAAGAAACCAAGCCACCCGACATTGGCCGCCAGCCGAGCCACCCTAGGGTGGCTCTATGGCTCGGTGGCCGAGCCACCCTAGGGTGGCCGAGCCACTTCCGTGCTCGGCCATGCCTAGCCACTGGAAGTGGCTAGATGGGCTCGCCATGCCTAGCCACTGGAAGTGGCTAGATGGCCTCGCACGATCTGACCCGTATCCACTTTTGAGGCTATAAATAAGAGGGAGGGGGTTCATTTGTGAGGGATCTGAATTTTTAGAGAAGCCAAAGCTCTGCCGAATTGAATTCTAACTTCAGATCTAAACTTGGGAGAAAGGGAGGCTCTTCGACGATCATCTTCTTCGACAACCAGATCTAGATCTCGACGAACCCTTCGGGCTATTATCCTCCTTCGTGAGATAATCCCCCTAGCAAGTTTGAGAGATCGGATCTCAGATCTACACGTGTTTCCTTCGGATCAAAACTTTACTTTTGATCCCGAGAAGAGCTTTGATTTCGCTTGGTCGATTTCATTCGCTTGGGCTATTATTTCCCTCGTGAAATAATCCCTTTTTACCGTGTAGATCTTTCATCGGATCGGATCACGCTGCGGTCCATGGACGGAATAGAGTCCCCGGCACAGGCAAAGAACCCACGCAAGCGAGGACCCGATAAACGGATCCCGCTTGTTTAAGGAGATAAAGTTGTAATCTTTGTTTTGATTTTCATTGTAAGTCTTATAAAAAGACGACCTTTTTATTTTGTTGAATTTATTTGTAATTCCATAAAGGTGTAATGAGTTCAACAGTAATAAAGATCGAGAAAATAACTTTTCCCGCAAACAGCTTTGATGTTCCACTTCCTTTGTACTTCATCAGCTTCTCGAGGTGCTGTAGTTTTGGCACCCCCGATGACCTCGCAGAGGTCTTGTCCTTGCAAATAGGACTTCATACACGTCTCCCAGTAGTTGTAGTTGTTACCGTTGAGTTTCTTGAGTGTAGTAGTAGTACTTGCCAGATCCGCTTTTGTGACGTGGTACTGCTTTAGTATCTCCACGCAAGTCTGGTCCCTGACCAACCAACTTCTCAGTCCCTGACTGAGCATGAACTTCAGCCTTCAATAACGCCGATAGGATCACCGTAGGAGAGAGCCGGTCCCTGACCGCCTTGCTCTGATACCACTTGTTAATTTGTGAGAGTGACTCTGATACCACTTGTTGAGTTGAGAAGGATGGTGGATACTAAGAAATATTTTATTATTATTTTTTTAGTGGTACAATACTCAATACTCTCTCTAATACAAACACTTTCTCTACTACAAACCATCGCGACTCTTTACAAACACTCACTATTCATTTTTCTCTTTCTTTATATCATAACTAGTATGCAGCCCGTCCGATGGACGGGTTAGTGCTCTTTGTTAAAGATTAAATTTATTTGGTAATGCCGGTTATATGTAGAAGGATGTATTTTTGTTATTTGTTAATGCCGGTTATAAATATAAACTATGTATTAAATATTTGAAATAAATTTTGCTTCATTTATTCGTAAATATTTCATTGCTGAGTGTAAATATTTTTAGATTATATATACATATAAAATTTGGTATTCAGATCTATGAGAAATTTAATATATTTGATTCATCATCTTATAAATAAGCCCGTTAAATTTAATAAATGCATTGTTAAAGAATAACAAATAACCAAAATGTAACAGTAATGACATAAGTATAATTATTTTAAAGGAGAAAAAGTGATCCCTTACCACTTGGATTTTGTATAAGTATTCTTAAGATATAGACCATGCATTGTTAAAAGCGTTAATGTAGTATTCATAAAAGATTCAGAGAAAAAGTTCAATCATTACATATAGAAAACCCTAGTAACATAGAAATTGCAACACGACCATTACATCTAAGAAAGTTTAATTATTGAGAATCGCCAGATCATTAAGCAAGTAGTCAACTAGTCTGCCAGTGCACCATGCTTCGCCTTGCACTTGTTTGTTTTAGTTGACTTCCAGTCGCTGTTTTCTTTTGCATGATGCAGCAGTTCCGCATAGGTCCACTTGTATTCCTCATCACAGAAAGGACAAATCAACTTGACTTCTACGATGACCCTCCTGTTGTTGTTTTGCAATTGTTCAAGCAAGAATTTTTCGTACATGACATAGTTTTCCTTATTGTTGAGGAATTGCTCCATCTGAAATATTCATTATAAACATGTTTAAATTAAATTATGTAATGAGATATGAAGGCGAAGAATTTTATTATTATTTCTTTAGTGGTAAAATAAATTCTGATACCACTTGTTGAGTTGAGAAGAATGGTGGATACTAAAAAAAATTTTATTATTATTTCTTTAGTGGTACAATACCCAATACTCTCTCTAATACAAACACTGCCTACTACAAACTACTACACTCTTTTACAAACACTCACTATTCATTTTTCTTTCTTTATATCATAATAAGACACTCTGGCAAGTTTACATTATTCATAACATTATATGCTTAGAGGGTATATAAGACCATTACCGTACTTCATATATTACATGAAATGCACGTTTCACATAATCCTATTTTAAACCACATTTTACAGGCACAAGGTAAAGAGGAGACCTCATGTGCACAGTAAATCCTGGTCCATCATCCATATCAATATCCTCTCTCTTCATCCCTTCAGGCAATTCCCAGTCGAATAAGTACAACATATTAGCAAGTGCAAGCTCGATAACCGCCACTCCTGTAGTCATCGCGGGGCAAATTCTTCGTCCTGAACCAAAAGGAACAAATTGAAAATCATGGCCTTTGAAATCAATCGAGCTGTCCATAAATCTTTCGGGTATGAACTCTTCTGCTCTCTGCCATGTCTTAGGATCTCTTCCAATTCCCCAAGCATTAATATGTACGAGCATATTTGGCAATATATCATACTCTTTGACCTTACAGTGTCGAATTGTCTCTCTTGGGAGAAGTGGAAAAGGAGCATGCAGTCTGAGAGTTTCCTTCACCACTGATTTCAGGTATTGAAGCTGATGAAGATCTCCTTCTTCGACCTTTTCTTTCGATCCTAGAAAGGCCCTAACTTCATCTTGTGTTTTCTTCATTGCCCTTGGATTCCTTGCAAGCTCGGCCATGGCCCAAACTATGGTTGTAGATGATGTGTCACTTCCACCAATGAAGATATCCTAAAAAAAACTCGTAGAAATATAGAGCTTAGATAATAAATAAGTACAAAATGAAAGTTTATTTAGAGCTCAGTTCAAGAGATTTTAGCTTTGAAATCGTATTTCAGTTCAAGGGCTTCTATGGCTTGAAACTTGTATGCCCTTGCTCTGATTGTTTAAAGGGTTAATTGCACATAGACCCCCTATAGCGGTTCTGAACTTGCTACCCTCGTAGTTTCATTGTTGCAGATATACCCGTAGGGTTTTTTTTTTTATTATTATTTTGAATCTTTTACCTCGGTGAAATGTTGGAAGATATTGGCATGGGTGAAACTAGTGAGTCTATCTGAGTGTAAAAAGAGTTGAAATAACTAATTCATGGGGTTTATCTGCAACAATGAAACTACAGGGATAGTAACTTCGAAATATCGATATTAAGGGGGACTATTTACTTTTTACTAAGAGTTGAACATTATCATGATTGGTGCCTAATGTTCCTGGTCTTATTGCAGGATTGATTAATCTGGATAGCAAATGTTTATTTTTCATCTTTTGCCAAAAAAAGTCATTAGATCCCAGGCTAATTCAATTAGACCTAATGAGTACAGAGGGAACAAACATGATCAAGGCAAAATTCATTGACTGTGAAGATAGAGATTTCAATACCGTAAGAACTGCCTTGATATTTTCCTTGGTGATACGACCTTCATCCTTTTGTACACGAAGCATAACATCGACTAGGTCTTCATGTTCAGGTCTAATCCTTTCAGGATCAAGGTGATGCCTTATAACTTCCTCATAAAATGCGTCAAGCTCGCCTGCACTCTTCTCGAGCCTATAAGTTTTTCCGCTCAATGTATCGATAAAGCCCAACCATGGAAAAAAATCAGCAACAAAGATATCTCCCAGCAACTGATCAGTTTGCTTAAGAATTTGATAGGCCCGACTCTTCTCATACTCTCCATCTTTGTACTTCTCACCAACAGCAATTCTGCAGACAACATTATTTGCAAGACTGACCGTGGCCTTCTGCAGATTGACAGGCTTCAACGAAGAACGTGAAATAGACTGAAGCATTAGAGATACCTCTTCTTCTCTTATACCGCGAAATGATTCCACCCTCTTGGCACTGAAAAGTTCGAGTATGCATATTTTCCTCAGCTCTCTCCAGCTCTCACTGTAGGCTGCAAAACTGATATCAGAGCGATTGTACGAGTATTTGATGGAAGCAATATTGAGACGGGTCGAGAGCAGAAATCAAGATCGTGAATCTTTAATACTTCTTTAGCCATTTCGGCAGATGAAACAATTAGAGTTGGCCTGAGACCAAGTTGTAGCTGCATCAAAGGTCCATGTTTTTGGGAGAGTTGCCAAAGTGAACGGTGAGGCATTGAACCGAGCTGATGGAGGTTGCCAATTATTGGGAGCTTTTTCGGGCCGGGAGGGAGTTTATGTTGTTGCTTTCCTTTGTGGATGAGAAGAAGAAGAAGAAGAGTAGATGCAAGAGGGATGAAGATTAACCATAGTGACACTGCAGAGATGGTCATTTCTGAGGAAGAGTAAAGGGAGAGAGGAGAAGAGAAGTTCATCCTCGACTAACTACAATAGTTTCACCATTGATGAGGGTGTATGTTCACTTATATAAATATGGGAAAATTACTTCTAGCCCCCAAAATTTAAAAAATTATTCTTTAACCCCCAAGACTTAGTGCACAGTCTCTTTACCCCAAAAATCAACCTTTTTATTTCTAGAACCCCCTAAGTACAATGTCAACCCATAAACACTCAAAAAAATATAAAATCCCAAAACTACACTTGACTATACATGTGACCACCTTTTTCTTTTTGACTATACATGTGACCACCTTTTTCTTTTTTGGATTTTTATGCCCCACTCTCTCTCATCCCTTCTCTCTCCCCTCGGCTTCCCCACTTTTGTTGAACCCAACACACTCCGCCATTAATTCTTCTCTCCCTCTTAAAAAAAATTCTATATCTTTCCCTCTTCCCCTCTCAAACTAGGGTGAGGTTCAATTTTCTCCATGATGGCTAACAAACATTCCGTATCAAGAGGTCGGTTGCCATTCTCTTCTCAAATTATGGTGCCGGATCCGTCATTATTGGGTTTGGGATCTAGACGTAAGGAACATTGTAAATGTTGGTGGAGGGTATAAACAGAGAGAGGGGGATAAAAGAATTGTTGTCGAGTTGTAAATTGGTTGAATTTTAAAGAGCTACCCTCAACTATTAGAGACTTCGTAAAATAATACAATAAATGTTTAAGAAAAAAACTATCATATTTTATTTTATTTTTGTTTATAGGTACAATTGTGGGATTTACATGTACTTATTCATAAAAGCAATACTAGAAGGGAATGATGTTTTGTAGCTTACACCAATTATTATATGACAAGGGTCATTAGGGCAAAGATTGCTGCTCAATTACTCATCAAAGGGAGACAGCAGAAGAAAATGAATGGTGAACGTGATGATGACAATGGTAATTTTTTTTCACGAGTGGAGAATGAACTGATAGTGTTCGAAGGAGATGTTTAGATGTCATATTGTGGGTTGTTTTGCAAACTTTACAATGTAGCTTGTTTTAAAAATAATTGTAAACTTTTTTCTTCATATGTTATATTGTAGTGGTAGTTATTATGTTAGATACGTACCCTAATTTGAATACAGTTATAAACTTATTGTCAATTGTTAAGTTTAGCAGTTAGTTGTTAACCTTATGAGTTAATTGTTAATGTTATGAGTTAGTTGTTAAGCTTATACATTTGTTGTTAAGCTTTTTCGTCAGTTGTTAAGCTTATGCATTGGTTGTTGTTATGGTGCTTCAATCGCCAAAGTACTAAACCCCCAATTAGTAGCAGATAAGTATCCCGCATTAGGCATAATCCAACCGGGCCTCAGACGAGAGGACCGGGCCTTGAGTTTAGATGACTCAACAAGTCGACACCTCCCAAAATTGACTCGAAAAGTGGTACGAGTCGCCCTCCCCACTATGTCGACCCGGCACGGGTCGACTCGGCACGGGTCGGCTCGACAAACCAATTACCCAACCGACGCCTCAGTCGACTCCTCTCGAAGTCAACTCGAAAGGCGATACTTCTCGACACCCCACTCAGCGACTTAAGGCGATCACACTCGAAGTTCCGGCCGACATCGCCATCACATTAAATGCATGATTAATGTCATCATTACTCCATCCCCAAGTCTTTAAGGCACATCGTACCACGCCGACGCCGTACGCCCGCCGTCAAATCTCATTAAATATCGACACGACCCCATCCACTCAGTTGGTGACACTTGTAAAGGAAAATATGACTCAGCCGCCGACCCATGCCTGATCGAAGTGACCCCCATCCACTCGGCAGCCGACACCTATAAAGCAAGGGTTGACTCAGCCGCCAGGTCAGTCTTGATCGAAGTGACCAAATTACCCCCCACATTCTTGCTATAAAAGACGAAACTATTCCTAATACCAAGGTAAGCTAATTTCAAGCAATAACTCAGCATCTTCTTCAACCCTTAACACTTGAGAACTCCAGCAGTTCATGTTTACTCCTCCACACAAGCACCAGCTGATTTGATCATCGGAGAAACCACCGGGGAAATAGACCCCGCCCTCTTACGAGTTTTCACTTGTGCAGGATCAAACAACCCCTCTCAAAACTAGATATTCAGAGAAAGATAGCGGATCCCTATAATCTTTAAACTCATAATCAAGTGACTGTGTGATTTAGACTATCAACAGTTGTTAAACTTATGCATTGGTTAAGCTTTTTCGTTACTTGTTAAGCTTATGTGTTGTTTGTTAATCTTTTCCTTAGTTATTGCTTATGCATTAGTTGTTAAGCTTATGCATTAGTTGTTAAGCTTATGCATTAGTTGTTAAGCTTATGCATTGGTTATTGCTTATGCATTGGTTGTTAAGCTTTTTCATCAGTTGTTAAGCTTATGCATTGGTTGTTAAGCTTTTTCATCAGTTGTTAAGCTTATGCATTGATTGTTAAGCTTATATGTTTGTTGTTAAGTTTTTTCATGATTAACAACTGATGAATATTATTTAGCTATTTCCTCTATTCCTCCTCCTCTTTCTATTACTAGATGAAAAAACTTAACAACAAACACATAAGCATAACAATCAACGCATAAGCTTAACAAATGATAAAAAAGCTTAACAATTAGTGCATAAGCTTAACAACTGACGAAAAAGCTTAACAACGCATAAGCTTAACAACTGATGAAAAGGCTTAACAACAAACGCATAAGCTTAACAACTGACGAAAAAAGCTTAACAACAAACGCATAAGTTTAACAACTAACGAAAAAGCTTAACAACCAACGCATAAGCTTAACAACCAATAAAAAAGCTTATCCAACAAACACATAAGCTTAACAACTGACGAAAAAGCTTAACAATCAACACATAAGCTTAACAACCGACGAAAAAGCTTAATAAGCAATGCAGCTTAACAACTGACAAAAAAGCTTAACAATAAATGTATAAGCTTAACAACTAACTCATAATATTAACAATTAACTCATAAGGTTAACAACTAACTGCTATACTTAACAATTGACTACAAGTTAATAGTTGTATTCAAATTAAGGTACGTATCTAAACATAATAACCACCACTATAATATAACATATGAAGAAAAAAGTTTACAATTATTTTCAAAACAAGCGACATTGTAAAGTTTGCAAAACAACCCACAATATGACATCTAAACATCTCCTTCGAACTCTATCGGTTCATTCTCCGCTCGTGAAAAAAATACCATCGTCATCATCACGCTCACCATTCATTTTCTTCTGCTCTCTCCCTTTGATGAGTAATTGAGCAGCAATCTTTGCCCTAATGACCCATGTCGTATAATAATTGGTGTAAGCTACAAAATATCATTCCCTTCTAGTATTGCTTTAATGAATAAGTACGCGTAAATCCCGCAATTGTACCTATAAATAAAAATAAAATAAAATATGACAATTTTTTTCTTAAACATTTATAGTGTTATTTTATAAAGTTTCTAATAGTTGAGGGTAGCTCTTTAAAATTCAACCAATTTGCAACTCGACAACAATTCTCTTATCCCCCTCTCTCTGTTTATACCCTCCACCAACGTTCACAATGATCCTTACGTCCAGATCTCAAACCCAATAATAGCAGATCTGACACCGCAACTGGAGAAGAGAATGGCAACCGACCTCTTGATACAGAATTTTTGTTAGCCACCATAGAGAAAATTGAAACTCACCCTAGTTTGAGAAGGGAAGAGGGAAAGATGGGGGATTTTTTCAAGAGAGAGAGAAGAATTAATGGCCGAGTAGGTTGGGCTTAACATAAGTGGGGAAGGGGAGGGGAGAGAGAAGGGATGAGAGAGAGTAGGGCACAAAAATCCAAAAAAATGGGTGGTCACATGTATATTCAAGGTAGTTTTGGGATTTTATATTTTTTTTAGTGGCTATGGGTTGGCATTGTACTTAGGGTTTCTACAAATAAAAGGTTAATTTGGGGGTAAAGAGATTGTGGACTAAGTCTTGAGGGGTAAGCAAATAATTTTTAATTTTATGGCTAGAAGCAATTTTCCCTATGAATATTCATGACAGTTGTTTTAGACTGCTTTAATTAAAAACCGACCATTTGAAACTTATTCAGCGTTTCACAAGTGGCGTAAAAGGTCGAATTGGCGAAGAGTTCGAAACTTCACCGAATTCATTTCCGTGAAGTTTTCGAGGTTAAAACTTCACGGAATTCATTTCCGTGAAGTTTTCGGCTAATTTACCTAGTTTCACGCCGCGTAAACTACGATTGACAATTAAGTTCCGAATGGGTCATTTTTTCGAATTAAAGTTTAAAAACGGTCTAAAACGAAAATTTGTCCAATATTCAATGAGCATCAAAATGTTGACTAATCCTTTCAAGTAAATTTGGAGACTGACTACTGGTGTTCCAGGAACCACACCTAATTTTTATTTAAATTTTTATATATTAAGATAGATTCTCAATTGAGTATCTTTCACAGATTACAACCACTCATTTGAACATTAAGGAGTTAGAAGTGAGTAATCCCTTCAGAGGAAAAGTAAAGGGAGAGTGGAGAAGAGAGGTTCATCTTTCACTGACTATAATAGTTTCGTCATTGCTGAGGTGTATGTTTCTTTGACAAGTCAGAGAAGACTAATCCTTTCAAGTAAAAGATTAGTCAAAGGAACCAAGAGGTATATGTTTCTTTGACTAGTCCTTTCAAGCAAAGGATTAGTCAAAGGAGCCAAGTCAGAGAAAACATCACTTTCAATTGCTAAGTATTATACTGTCTTTTGCTAGCTGTTTACAATATTAAATTCAGGCGTAAATTTCATAAAACTACCATTAGCTTTATGATGTTTTGCACAAAACTAGTGTAAATATTTTTATGGGAGTAAAATATCATGTAGCTTTTTTCAGTAATTGATCATGTATCTGATAGAAACAATAGAAGCTCAAGTTCTAGCATGTTAATGTATCAACAAAACAATGTAACAGAACAAAAATTGTATTGAAGTCTCGTGATCGGAGAGATCTCTAAGAGAAGAAGCACACAGATAAAATGCTCGTAAATTAAGGAGAGAGAAGTTCATTTGAAAATTACTGGTGAGGATGAATTGAATCAAGGTAATTTGTTGGCCACAAAGAGGGAAGAGTGTTTTAGATCTCAGATCATAGTTTTTGATATTGTAACCATAATCTTTAGTGCAATCTGAATTTATTCATGATATTACTCTCTGAATACACATACAAAGGAATACCCTCCTCTTATTTCTCATGTATTGCATTAAAAAGTCCATTTCGTATAATATGCCAAACACCGATGAGTAGCCTTTATACTTTTCAATGTATACCTGACAAATTTCTATTCCAACCATGATTTGTTGCCACAAGATAAAGAGGAGATTTCTTATGCACAATAATTCCCAGTCAAATAAATACAGCATATTAGCAAGCGCAAGCTCGACAATGATCACTCCTGTATTCATCGCAGGGCAAATTATTCGTCCTGAACCAAAAGGGATAAATTCAAAATCAAGGCCTTTGAAATCAATAGAGCTGTCTATAATCTTTCACCTACCCCCACCAACCCTATCCACCATTACTACAGTTATTACCAAGGAAAATACTAAGTGTACTATTCCCCCTTGTACTCATTTGGTACTCCCACTCACAAAAGAGTGGGGAACCCCAATAATAATTACCAACCCTCCAATAGTAATTACCTACTTCATAACAAAGCATATATATACCCTCCTAAGTTTGATTTGTAAGGCATCCAAGTAGCAAGAAGGAGAGAGAGAAAGAGAAAAACAAAGAGAGAAATAAAGAGAGAAAAATAAATAGTGAGTGTTTGTAAAAGAGTGTAGTAGTTTGTAGTAGAGAGAGTATTTATATTAGAGAAAGTATTGATGTTGTACCACTAAAGAAATAATAACAAAATATTTCTTAGTGTCCACCACCCTTCTCAACTCAACATACTTAGACATATATCAATCTAATTGTTTTTATTCATTGAACCCAGAGCTGATTTTACTAGATTTAATTGGTATAAAGATGAGAGTTGCCAATACCGTAAGAACCGCCTTGATATTTTCCTTCGTAATATGGCTTGCATCCTTTGGTACACGAAGCAAAACATTGACTATGTCTTCATATTTAGATCTACTAGTTTCAGGATCAGGATGATCCCTTATAACTTCCTCATAAAATGCATCATGCTCTCCAACATTCTTTTCAAGCTGATATCTTTTTCCAGTCAATTTATCGATCCAACCCACCATCGGAAGAAAATCAGCCACAAAGAAACCTCCCAACAGTGGCTCAGCTTGTTCAAGAATTCGATGGAAGTCACTCTTCTCATACTTCTTTGTTAAATATAGCATACTATATCTCTTTTGTTTTGTCACACATCGGATAGAGTAATAAAGCAATGCTACTCGCAATGTATAAATAGACCTCAATACCAATGAATACAATTGCACTCTTCTCTACTAAAACTACTCTTTGCTCTTGATTTGCTCTATTTCTAACATGGTATCAGAGCCAGGTTTTCAATCCTAGAGAAACCACTTTCTTCCTTCTAGATCTCGGGGCCGCCGAGGGGGTTATGCCCGCACTATGCGCTTCCCCTTGGTGGCCTCGACACCGGCCTCAACACTGGATTCAATCCGGAACCTTATGGATCTTACGCCAATCATTTGGCTCATCAACCAGAATAGCTTGTTAGGTTCCCTCGACAGGTCAGTCCTAGAACAGATGAGAGGAAGAGTGTATATCCCACATTGCTAAGATATATCACTATCAATTCTTATTTCCTTAGTGAAACGGGAATTTAGTTGTGATCTTGGTATCTTGTTGTGCACCAGAGGTGCTGTCGAAATTTCTGCTGCGCACAACAAGACTTCATAGTTAACTAGATCTTCATAGATCTTGCGCCTAATCATTTGATCTCCCTCATCGCCTCATCGCATGCACACAAGGTGTTTGACGAATTGCCTTAACGAGATTTCTCCTCCTTGGCTAGCCTCGCCAAGCTCTCCCACCAAGCGACATCACCGATGCTTGCAAGATCCTCGCACCACGCTTCCACTTCGCGACCACGGGTCGCCCTCTCGCGACCATCGTGCGTGACCGCCGATCACTCTGCAACATCATACATCGCCGCTGTAAGATCCAGCCACCATTCTTCTTGCGACTCCGGTCCGCTCTTCAAACCACTGCATGACTGCCGATCACCACTGCAATAACATGACCTCGCCTCCTGCAATTCTAGTCACCGATGTGCTTCAATTCAACCAATTCTTGCCAAGTCACGCCAATTTGGTTTATCTTATCCAAACTCTCGGTTCTTTACCGACCGTGAGTTTGACCGGGGGTGTTAAATATAGCATACTATATCTCTTTTGTTTAGTCCCACATCGGGTAGAGTAATAAAGCAATGCTACTCACAATGTATAAATAGACCTCAATACCAATGAATACAATTGCTCTCTTCTCTACTAAACTTACTCTTTTCTCTTGATTTGCTCTATTTTTAACATTCTTACCCAACCAAAGCAATCCTACAGATAATATTATTTGGAAGACTAACCATAGCCTTCTGCAAATTTATAGGCCTTGACGAAGAAGATGTCGATCCCACGAGGAAATAATGCAAAGTTATAAGTGCACAACTATCAAGTTATACTATAGAAAGATGTCGATCCCACAAGAAAATTGTGTAGGAAATATTCTAAATTAGATCCTAGAAATGTGTGGACAATGAGGAGTGAAATGTGTAGAGATGTAGATAGAGTGTGTGATTATTTATAAATAAAAAGGAAACTAGAAAAGAGGGAATAAAGCGAGTGACAATAAAGGCAAATGAGAATAAACAAAGAGAAAAATAAAAACAATTAGAAAAGAATAAAATTAAGACTAGAAAAATTTACCACAAAGAGGAAAAATCAAAACAAGTAAAATATGGAGGAAATTAAGAGAGAAGACATGAATCTAGAATTGAATCCACTAGTTAATTTCATTTAGGATTTATGAACTACTCTCTTTTTATCATATTTTACTTTAGATTTATTATGCAGACTATCAAACTGCTTAAGGGAAGCATAACCTATCAAATTATCATCCAAGTAAAATTATATTCATAAAAGAACAATAATTAGATAGTAATTCTAGAATTCATAAGCTCAACTTAACAAACAACTTAAGATAGACATAGATTATCAAATTCTTCTTCTATCAATTAGTTCTCTAGTTGATTATTCTAAACATGATTATTTTGAGCACAAGAGAGCAATCCAAAAATCATAAAGCAGGGCCCAAGATGATGGTGTTATGACCGGTGAGACTTCTAAGTCTCGTGTTATTGAAATAGAACCTAAAGACCAACTAGGTTCTAATCAGTGCCTGGGAAGTCGTAGATGATGAGCTTGAGTGAGGAGGTTCAGCCAGAAAATACACAGTACACAACAAAGACTCAGGATAATTTGGCTTCCACTAGGCCAAAGCGAGCATACAAGCAAGGTGTTTTGAAGTCATGATCAACCCTAAAGCACTATGGGCAAAGCATATGGTTGAATACGCGACTCTGGGTGGAGGAGGACGAGCCGGGCCTTCAAGGAAGCTATTCGACAAGGATAGTGAGAGTTGGTGGTCATATGGAGGAAGAGATGGAATCTCTTAAGAATCATACATGGGAGGTGGTCCCATTGTCAGAAGAAAAGCTATTGGTTGTAAGTGGGTGTATAAAAGAAAGGAAGATCTTCGTGAGCTCTGGTGTAAGATAAGGCGAGGCTAGTGGCTAAGGGTTTTGCAAAAGAGGGTGTGGATTACAATGAGATATTTTCTCCCCGGTGAAACACACTTCTATTCGGTGCTATTGAGTATTGTTGCTCATGGTGATTTTGAGTCGGATCAACTCGATGTTAAAACGCCTTCTTGCACGGAGACTTGGATGAAGAGATCTACATGCATCAACATGAGGGCTACAAGGTTGAGGAAAAGGAGAATCATGTGTCGCTTGAGGAAGTCACCATGGATTAAAGCAATCTCCTACAGCTGGTACAAGCGATTT